>CM032662.1:44783662-44799009 GCA_019095985.1 Streblospio benedicti
GTCAGAAAATGGGTACGGACGTGCCTCGGACAGGTCGAAAACGGCACCCACCAATATACCTATTTTTGTGAAAAAGTGACCCACAATATACCAATATCTGAAAAAATGTGACCCACCAATATACCAATATCCGAGAAAAAGGTGACACACCAATATATCAAACTCAGATTCTAGTACATGTAGATATCAAGAATGAATATAATGAATATCAATATTTTTTTATCCTGATAAATATACTAAAAATGAATAAAATGAAATATACAAAAAATTTGAAAAAAATAAATATACCAAAAATGTGAAAAAGACACCCTGAAATATACCAAAAATGTGAAAAAAGACACCCAGTTTCGAGGCACGTCCGTACTAATCGCGATAGTGTGAGACCCCCCCCCCCGAGAATGAATTTCTACCCAGTCATAATCTTTGTATTGCTTTAATATTATATTTTGAACGCTTTGTGTTCTCCTCAATGTCCTATGTTTTGTTTGTATCTGTGTACTAGATACATGAATTAAGTACATAGGATTTTGAATGTTCTTACGCAATGTGATATTATGTAGATAATCACTTTTAAAATAGAACTCAGAAATTGTTACTTTTCGATTAGCTTCTTGATGTCACAATTTATATATAATTACGAAGAGTGAGGTGTGGCCATGTTTTTTTTTATTTTACTTTTGGAAATTCTCCTGCAATCACTTTCCTGGGGCGCTTTCACGCATTTTGAGTGTACCACTTTATTGGAAATCACCTTTTACGGGGTTATTTGTTCTTCGTGCGCTTGCTTTCATCAGTATACTGACGAGAAAACTGATTTACCATCACCGATTCGGGTACAAATATTCTCCTGCCTTCTCCTTCTCGGAGAAAGAGGACGTTATGTGATCAGATTGACAGTGGCTATTTTTACGGGTCCATAAGCATAAGCCGAATTCTATTTTTACGGATCCGTAAATATAAAACTGAGTCTATTATTACGGGAAATATTTCATTTCCATCATGGCTATTTACTCCCCTCAAAATTGTGTCCGTAGGAGACGGGGAAGCTAGGAAACTGCTTTACCATCACTGATTCATGTACATATAATTCTGTTCATTTTTATTCCGCTTTTGCCATCACATTGTTGCTTCGTGTGTTATGTTTCTCTGTTGCTGCGTGTGTTATGTCTGTCTCACGGGTTTAGAAATCCAGTGGTCAAAGAAGACGATGTTTGTATGGCGAGTAATAAAATTGTCTCCATAGGAGACAGGGAAGCCAGTGATTATATAATGATTATATAATCAATAAATTGATTGAGAAGTTTCCTTTACAATGTGCTGTTTTGAGTCAGTTAACCATTCCATTGATGTATACAAAGGGGGGGCCACCTATTTTGTTACTGCAAGATGTCAGATGTAAAATAATAAGTACAGACCATCAGTAAAGGAGAAACCCCTAGATAAGATAAAAGGTATGGATGCTTCTAGACTTCCACCCTGCAAAGAAGTGTTACTTTTGAAAATAGCTAGGGCTAATTATGTTTGCTATTTGTGGAAGCATGCACACCAGCATGATCCAGCCCCTGAATATGCTCCTACTGATTGTGGTTGGGAATTGAAGAATGCCAAATACAACATAAAATGGTATTCAGGGGCACAAATGCCAGAAAGTGTTTCAGGCAATATTGTAGACATAAATAATTATGAAGATGAAAATGAGGAAATATACGCCAGCTCTGGAGATGAGAAAGATGACAGTGATAATGAGTAGACAGTAACTTAGACTTTGAGCAATAAGAGACGTGTTCATCAATGTTATTTTACTATGAATTGACTTTATTATAACTTTCTATTTTGATAAAAAATATATCATAATGCATTCTTTAAAACTCTAGTTTCTTATCAAATGTATAGTCTAGCATAGTTTCGTTCCTACTAATAAAAACTATGTACCATTTTAAGAAATATTATTACAGCGGGGTCGTTGTGTTTCATTCTAATTTTCGGCTCTAAAATTTAAAAAAATGGCAACTTATGCCATCAGTAGTAAAGACAACACCATTATGTGGCCTAAAATTAATGGTTGCCTGCATTACTTGAATATTTACTTGCAAAGCTAATTAAATGTTTCCTAATTAGCACAGTGTGCATGTTTTGCAGAAAATGACGTTGGGGTAGGGTTAAATGGATCATACTAATATGGTCATAAAATTGTCAAATATGAAGATATACACATCTTAAATGACTCATTACCTTTGCAACTCATTACTACATACAATAAAACCTTTGATTATTTTCATATCATTATTGAAATATTTGTAAAAAAGAAAATGTGTAACTTGTTTCCCAAAACACAAATGTCAAGACGCACGAAAATACAGACCCGAGGGAAAACAGTTCCTGAAAGAAAAGTACTGAAGGTAAGAGGATTGTTTTTACAGTTATAAACAGACAAAACCCTAAGGTATATATCCTATAAATTTTATTTCTCAATCTGTACTAATGAATGAGTAATGAGTAACTCAGTAAGGTGTTTCAGAAACCTAAATTTTCAAAAGTAATTAAGGCCGAGTAGAGAGGGTCTCAAAACACTGCTTCTTAAAAAAAATCGGAATATGGAGCGCGCTTAAGAAATGGGTTTCTGAAAACTACACTATATTTCACACTAGAAACAATGTTGTATATATACTACATCATTACTATACTATACGGTCACTTATGTTAGACAGAGGACTTCTGTTACTATACTACATGCCCTCCTCACTAGTTCCCTTTTTGTGGAGATAACATTTGTTTCGGCCAATTTGTCCACTCCTGTCTAGAGCAATTTGCATTGTTGAAACAGCACTGACCTACATCAGTGAATGAAAAATATAACTTGTATTGGTTCCTAATATAATAATGCATAGGATATTACGCAAAAACATTGATGCAGCATTTTTCTAACATTTCTTGGAATAAGCGTCTAAGAAAGCGAATTATAATGGGCCAAAATGTTGTGGTATAAAATAAGTGTCTGCGCAATAGGAAGAAAGAAAATTGAGGTTTAGTGAAAGTCTAAAGAAACTTTTGCTATCACCTATGAATAATTATGTCGGAATAAAGCATATATTATAATAAGTGATATAATATAACACAGTGCAGTGAGATTTTGCTTTATTGATACATTTTTACTCAATTATTTTAGGAGCTATGGGACCAGCTCCATACAGAGATCCAGACAAGAAACAATTGTACCGATACCAAGTATTGTTTTGTGAAACAACATAGTGAGGTTTTGCTTTAATGATACATTTTTTACTCCATTGTTTTAGGAGCTACAGGCAAAATAAAGAAGATGAAAGGTATTAGTATTTTGTATGCAAATGGGTTATTATTGGAAAGGTCTTGCTGTGGTTGAATATGATTATTTCATTATTATTATTATTAAGTTATTAACCGTTTAAGCTAAGGGCATAATCGGCCGTACAGACATTTTGGCAGTACCGGTATGTTTGTTTTCAGTGTATGAGTGTATGTAGTAGGGAGGCAGTACTGTCAGATGTCCCATAGGCTTGAAGCAGTTGCTGGGTCAAACAAGACATTTTACATGAATTTCTATACAACGTAATTCAAACACCGTTTTACCACTGCCTCCTGACTTATGCTATTTGTATTTAACGTCTCCCGGCTATGAAGACCAAACATACTAAACCCAAATGCGTGAAATGGGTCCATGTAATGGTTGTTAGTTCGTAATGTCAGGAAAATAGTAATCTAGTTAATAATTAATAATGGAATCATGATCAACCCAACATTCAATTTCTTAGCATTTGCATATATTTAACATTTACTTTGATGTTGCAGATGATGTTCACACAAGCCAGGTGCAGGACACCACAGACCTCGAAAACTGGAGACAATGATGCTATGTGAGTACTACCTACGCTATCAAATCTCAGTACAGCCTCATATTCGGACACAACATTGGGAACCTTACTTAGCATCGGCATAAACCAAGTGTCTATAATCACATAAAGAAATGTGATTCTGATACTGAATTTTCAAAAACCGACAAATCAAAATTGAACATGTATACACTGTACATGTAAAGGCATTCTGTTTCCTTGGAGACTTGCTTTAGCTGGTTAGAATGTGTTGTTACAAGGTTGGAGGTTGCGTTACAGGCTGCTGGCTGTCAAGGGCCCAAGAGATGCAAGTCCGATGGGAACTCTGCCATCAGTATGCCAAAGATAAAAAGAAAATTACTCATTTGCATCAGGTCGTGGGGGCAGCTAGAAAAAAAAATGCGAGGACAGATCAAAGAGACCACAAAAGTCCAAATCCCCACAACAACCCAGAAGGAGTTTAGCCTCATTAGCCTCACCCAGACAACCTCGACCACAGCTTTGGGAAAGGCAACCCAGTTTACGCACACGTTCTGCACCACTACTCCACCCCGACACACTATCTGTCCAAAGCCAGTTAGCCCCACTCCTGTCAGTGCCACAGCCTGCTCCGAATGGTCGTACCCTCTGTTGCCTTAACAAGGGGACACAAGTAAAATGACTGAGTGGGTCAGGCGTCTCGGTAATCCCTAGTCATCACAATTTTACATTATGACGGATGAACGTGTTACAATATGTACTGTATTTTCATGCTTCTTATCTCATATGTATTTCTTGCATGCCTTTATTTTTTCTTTTAAGCAGCTAAGCAGGAGCAGCACAGCAGCAGAGACAGCAAGGGTCTCTTAGGCCGTGACGCCGGCTGTCAGACTACGGCAGACACAGACCAGAGAGCAGTCGAGACAGCTGGTAAGTTCACTTGTTCACATTCAGAACAGAACTGGGATGATGGGGCCCACCAACTCATGTGCATTTACAACCCCATTCTCAGCAGAATTTGGCAAGATATTTTTCCCTTTCCTGAAAGCGAATGCTCAGCCAAAAAAGTGCATTGGATCAATTGAAAATCTGCTAAATATGTTAGTACCGGATTTTTGACAAGAGGTCACTGTCAGAATCCTGACTAGATGGAAATTGCAGCAAACTCAAAAAATAGTCCAATCAAACATTCTATACCACAATTATTAGAATACACAGTTTAAGTACTAGCCATAGAAGATACATTTTTACATTTTGTCTGAAGAGGCAGAAGCGACATACACACACAGATTTGTTACTCATGTTCAGTGTCCACTTACAAAACAATTATCATAGTGAACCATGATACAGTACAATATACAGTGTAAGGTGAATAAAAAAACTGTTGTGTTTGACTTGTTAATAAGCTGCTAGCCGCTAGTGTCACATTTATTTCCAGTTTTCATAAGAAAACCTACCAATACAGATTATGTTATCAGCCTAACTCTTGTCGACAATTTTAGTATAAAAAAAAGTAGGTTTCCTGTCAGGTACATTGTAATATATGCGCCTGTATAAATATCTTTACTACTTTTATTTTCTGTGTCACTTAAGGGAAAGTATTGTGTTAGTTTTGTTTCTGTGTACATGTCAATATTGTTTTAGTCTCTCAGACACAATCTGGCAGGGGAGGGTTGGCCTATGGCAGCTGACACCAGGCCCAGCTGACGGAGCTGCGGCGCATGGCAGGTGGAAAACATGACACAAATGGAGAAAAAAGATATTCTAGAAGATCAATGATGAGATCGCCTGATATAGGGCCGTTAGACGCAAGCTGATACGCAAACCTGGTTGGCCCTATGAAACCGCAGCATAGGCCCACCTGACGGAGGTGGGATGCTGTCAGTTAGAAAACATTAAGAAAAAGAAAAGATTGTTGAAAAAATCTCCATTCAGGCGATGGTCAAGCAGTCCCCATGATGAAGGTGAATAAAAGAACTATTTTTTAGCTAGTATCTAATATCCAGGCCAAAAATAAAACTTTCTGTGTTCGGTTGAGCCTGAAGACAGCTATGGGAGAATGCTCAAATCCCACAGAGAAGACCGAGTAGCTTTAATCAGGTTGTTGACTAGAACTTGTGCCAGTGCATCTAGATGCTGGCATCTAGGTGCACTAATGTGGCTCAAGGCCTCGTCAATTATCTAAAAATGACCTGATTACTTTCTCTGTGGATAAATATAATGGTGGCATTTTGGACAATTTGGACATGCTTTGATTTTCGTTCATTTATTTAGCGCCAAAATAACCTTATTGTTTTACATCAATCACATAGAATTGTTTTTTTTAGCACATACTACATTTTAAAACATTGGCTCAAATTTCACTATGATACAAATGGTTATTAAAACCGAAGTCAGTGATGACTAAAATGAAAAACTGCTGATAACCCTTTCCGAATTTTAATACCTGGAGTGATAACTGCATAGTGATGAAAAAACGACAGTTTGGTTTGATACCAGAACAAGAAATAAGGTCCACACAGCAGACATGGGAAGAAGGTGAATAAAAGGGATATTTTTTCACCTGAATGCAGTAAAGCTTTGTGTTTTTAGTCAACTTTCATTAAAGTTTATATTTTAACAAGCTTCATAGTTACAAATATTATGCCAAAACCAAATATTGTGGATTCAGATGATTCTAATTTCTAAAAATGGTTAGACATAAAAACACCAAATGCATACAATGGGACTTTCCATCTGAGGTAAAATGAAACAAGACGTTAATCATCATCCAAGACATTGTTGCAAACACATTGTAAAGAGATGGCCTATTTAAAGTAGAGAATGTTATGTTTTCATTTAGATTGTTATGCCAGAAATTATCATGTTTGTGATGCGTGTCGCTGTAATCAGAGAAAATCAGACTTTCTGTCGGCAAATATACTAATTATAGAACAAGCGTGTTTAAAACATTGATTAGCTTTTAATAAACTGCCAAAGTGAGTCGTGGCAGGGTAATAGTCTTGATATTACCAGTTTAACTAGGAAACTAATGTGGTCAGATATTGCTGACAAAGGCTTGTGAAATTAGTATATGTACAGCTGCTGGTTTGCTCTATGGTATCCTTAGATCCTTAGATCCTGATGTCTAGAGGTATTCGAATTCTAGATGTTCTAAATTGATGCCTATATGTGAATTGTTGTAATTTGCACAGTTTACTATGTTTCATTTATGCTTGTGAATTATGGAATAAAGTTGCTCTAAAAATGCCAGCAAAAGTTTATTAAAAAGCAGGACTCCGGCTTCTCCCTCCTCTGAGCCTTAATCAGAGGGGGGTGGCGCCTAACAGCACACCTTTACAAGAACCCAATCACAGCTGTAAAGAAAGTACTATAAGAAAGCCAATCCTTTACAACATGTCTATTTGCAATTTGTTTAATTTTAGACGACACAGATGGTCTCATTGTTGGTTTTTATACTACTTATTCTGTGTGTTTGAGAATAAAATTTTTGGTTAATTTAGTTTATTCTAAATAACTAAATTAACCAAAATTTTTATTGTCAAACACACAGAATAAGTAGTATAAAAACCAACAAAAAACACATGTCTGGATAAGATTATGCTCGATAGTAAATCTTATAAAAATGGTAAAGTCTACTGTGATGCAATTGTCGTCCTTGCCAACATTTCCAAATGGGTCAGTAGCTTCGTCGGTTATACTAAAAAATAGGCTACAGCATAAGTGTGAGGACATTTCCAGAGGCAAGCAACACCTTTGGTTTAAGGACAGCGCACCCCTCGACCACCCCCAACAACAAACACTGACTGACTTCCACTTCTGTCACGTGCTGCCACCTGGTGACAGAAAAGTTCAGACGATGGACATTGAAAATGTCCGAAAATATTAAGACAATATAGTAAGTTTATATGGATTTAGCACAAAATTAGTGATACTTGTTGATATGAAAAAAGAAATCCAATGAATCTCTTTTACAAAGCTGGTTGAGGATTTCTGAAGATAGGGAAGCCAGTAATGAAGCAGCTGCACCTGTTAGGACTGAGGTAAGCATTCTGTTATAGTAGCAGATTTTTAATGGGAAGGATTTCGTTTTCTTCTCAGATTAGATTGACATTTTCATAGAAGAGGTGTTATATGTCTTGGTTTGCTTCTTTTTTCAGCTGCACCTCTGCAGGCACCCTCTACTCAGCAGCGAGGACCCTCCAGTGGGGAGCCAGCCGCTAGCCTTTGCCCCGCAACCAAGCCAGAAACTCTTCGGCCTCACATAGGCATTCTGTTATCATAGAAGCAAACAGGTTTTTGAATGGGAAGGATTCCGTTTAAAGATTAGATTGACATTTTCATCGAAGCTTGCAAAATCACAACCTTCCAAATTATTTTTTGTATCCACATGCACTTTTAGTTCACTTATAAAACTTAGTTTGTGCTTGCAAAAGAGAAGTTTCGTCTAATAGTCCAGGTGACTGCAGCGTCAGGATGAGTTGGTGAGGAGAGAACTGGAGGAGAGTCATTGTCAAACACAGTTCCCCAACACCTCATTCCATCATCCCAAGTAGGGATGGGAGAAGACAACATACGTCCAATAGAATCGAGGACTTGTCTACTGGTCCAGTTTCAGCTGCAACATCAGAAGAAGCTGGTCAGGAGAGAGTCGTCCACAACCTTTAGTGGCAAGGTTGTTAAGGGGAATCCCTCCACAACTGAGGGGACGATCACCATCATGGAACATAGAAACAAGTGGATACCAAACAGACAACACCATCTGAGTGGTTGAATCATACTACCACAGTACACAACAGATACAATACTTTCTAAATTTACACTTCTAGCTAGTAGAGGATCTGGGACATTGAGCAGGAGGAAGAGGGAGGAGCCTCATGGGGGCAAGTCATCAATGTCAGCGAGCTGGTCTACACTTCTCATGTGATGTTTGTAATGTAATGTTAATTTAAATTGTAATGGGTTATCACAGAGATTAAACAGTTGAAAAAGAAAGAAGCAACAACGACCCTCATGTTGGGCACAGTGGAGTGAAGACAATGTGCTGATGAGAAGGCGGTCTAGGCATGGACGCTCTGTGGCCGTTTGTAATCAGTCATCAGTCATCACACCAGCAACTAGGATGGGGGAGAAAGAGAGTTGATCAATGGGAAGGACTCTTCCCAGGACCCGAAGACACCCATGAAGGATGAGACTATAGTATAGGTAAGAGTTGCTGCAGACACACAGTGGAGTGAACAAAACTTAAGATGAGAAGCGGATGAGAAGGCTGCTCGAGGCATGGACGTCTGTGGTCGCATAGAGACCTCACACCAGCAACTAGGATGGGGGAGAAAGAGGGTTGGACAGCAGGTGGGATTCCACTCAGCTATACCACATCAAGACCCAGTCACTGGTGCAACCAGACCACCTCAAGGAGACTTTTAGTCCACTTATACAGGTCACTTAAAATATACCAAACAGATACAGTACTTTCTTTGATTTTATTATAAAAACAGTGTCAAATAAGTTAATGCAAAATGAGATTATGAACTGGAAAGGTGATAAAAACAAACAATCAAAACTTCATACAAAAATAAAAAAATAAAAATAGTTATAACACAGAAATTTATGTCAGTAAAAATATGTCAAAATCCTGCAGATCTTTTATAGCCCAGTTGAGATCAAGCACTCTGCCACTAAATATTGAAATTGGACGGTTTCAACAGAAACCTGTAGAGAATAGGTTCTGTCCATGTTGCAATGATTATAAAAATTGAAGATGAAATTCACTTTCTGTTTAATTGTCCTCTTTATGCTGGTACCCGAAATGCTTTTTTTTATGCAACAAGTCAAAATGTTTTATCCTAATATTAATATGAAAAGTTTTATTGAACAATTGCAAGTTTTATGAATGATCCTAATTTAATATGTAAACTAGGTGCTTTTAAAGAGATTGTTATTTTATAAGAAATACATATCTATTCTATTAAAAAAGTAAGTGATTTTAATTAATGATTAATTATTCTATTGTAAACTACTGTGTCTCATAGGTTTTATAACCGGCTGATGATTTTATTTTTGAATTGATGTATTTTATGATTTATTATATCAGGTGACACATAAATAAATAAACTACTACTACTACTACTTTGATGATCTCATTGCCAAAGAATTTACGACTGGTAAAAGTGTATCTATACTGTCCTGTTACCATTCCTTTTGTCAGACAACTAGAAGAAATAAGCCCCATATGGCAAGGAGTGTATCTGATCCTATAGGTAAGAAATGTATCCTATTTCATACATGAACACTGAACAGACATTTATATAATGAAAATTGACAAATGAACGTGTGGCTGTTTGTAACAGTGTGGCTGTTTCTCAGCACATGTTATCATTCTTTATCATTGTTCCATTTTATTTTCAGATCACTCTGTACATTGAACATTTCATGTTTATAACCCATACGCCGAAGATGTTGCATCATGGCAAATAAAATATAGTTTACAAATAGTTTGACGCCTCATTAACAGTACGCCTAGCTAGTTACAGGATGGGATGCAAGGTTTAACTCATCGTGATATGTAATTAAGTCATTAAAAATAAAAATCTAACTTTCATCATGGTACCCCTTCACATGTGTATGGTAATTTCAGTTCAGTAATAATAACTGAGAAGAATGAAGCTTTCAGAAGAGGTGGATATTTGCCAAGAGGGCTAGATTCCTACCACACATAAAATAAATTTTCGGATCCAACCATGGAAGTTTTGGTCATTCACTGCTATGGAATTGTCAACTTGAGGCTGATTATGGAAAATGTAGAGGAAGTGAGTGGTCATTGTGTCGCTGTGCCGAGTCATGTTTTTTTTTATTATTCAATTTATCATAATAATTGTTTTTTTGATGCTTGCCTAACTCTTAGATTTAGAGACCATACATCTACATGTACATAAAATGTATATGGTAATTTCAGTTCACAAAATCCTTATTATTATACTTAACCATGGAATTTTTGCTTTTCAGAAAATATGAGTCTGAATTTGCCAATTGCCCTTTTGTTTCAAACGTGGACAGAAAATACAAAATAAAGAAATTTTCGATCGAAGAACGCCAATGGAGGGACTTGCAATTGTCATGGAAGCTCATCTCCTCAACAACCAAGTCATCCATCATACAAAGCTAGAGGTGGTGCAGAAGGAAAATGGAGCTCTCAAAGAGGAAAAACCAGGCCCTGAAATCCCAGGTTGCCGAGCTCCCAGCTCCTTCTGGCAGAACTGGAGGGGATCGTTCTCTCCGACACAGCTCCCAACACCTCCCGCCATCATCCCAGCCCAGGTAAGACTATACTAAATTTATCCTGCAACGTTTGAAAGATGGAAGAATGTATGTTGATCCTTGGTTGTATAATTCAAATGGAAGTTTCCTCTTGAACTACTGAAGGTGAAAATTTCTTTTGCGCAATTCTGTTCTTGCGAAACATTGTCAGAAAATAACCCAGTGATTTGTGAGGTTTGCAAGGAAGCCTTGTGGACTGTTGGCGAAGAAGAAGAATTTTATGCCGTAAAGGAAACATGTAAAGAAGCTTTTTTTTTATATACAAGTTTACAGTAATAGTACCTTGCCCTCAGTGCATTAACCTGTACCACATTCATTGTGTTTTTGATTGTAAAATTATAGACTGTGAACAGGTGGTACATTTTCTCCGTGAAAATTCATTTACATGTTCAGAGTGCTCATTGTAAAATGTCTAAAGCTAGTGCATATACAGATAACGAAAATTACGAGATTTTGAAGAACATCATAGAAAACAAGGACATTTATTTGGCACCTTTAACAAAACAAACTAAACAAAATAAGATAAATTATGGGAAAAAATTTGCAACGATGTGAATTGTGTTGGTGTTGCCATGCGTACTGTCCCTAAAATAAAAAAAAACATTTTGAAGATTGGTGCTATGGTGTTCAAAAGAAAAAAAAAAAACTTTCTGATGTAGATTCACAATTAGGGGATTTTTGAGCAGCAAGAGAATGCTGCTTCTGGTTGTAGTTCTAGTTTCAATAAAGCAGAAACTAAAATATTGATAGATAATGTAAAATACCTATGAAATACTAAAAGGAGCACATTCAAATACAATAAGTGAAGACGTGAAAAAAAAAAACACATGGGAAAGTATTGCACAAAATGTGAATGAGGTATCAAACAACCAGAAGCAGCATTCTGTAAAATCAATCAAAAATAAATGGACAAAATTGTCTTCAGAGGCAAAATGAAAGGTGCAGCCATTAACAGACCTCAGAACAGGACCAGTGGCATAAATGATGAGCAAGGTACAATAGATTTGGATGACATGGAATACATTATAAAAGCACTTTCAGTGACACTGCCATAAATGGAATCGATGGGGGGCATTGACATAGATTTGAATGATAAAGAACATGATAGTGTGGTAGTGAAAAGCAACAAGTTAGATACATCAAGCAACGTGGTGAACATAGCAAGTCTCATTAACCAATACTGCACTGGTCCAAAACGTCCCAGATGTGGCCCATACACCGCAGATGTCCAGCAAATAGAGGTCTACAACTACTCTAGAAGGTGCATACCCAATGGACATGACAATACTACCTATTGTATACTTTTCTAAAAGAATGTTAGATAATGTAATGCCAATGATACACTTATAGTAACATCAGTTTCGTTGAATATATTCAGAAATTTCTATTCATAGCATGTCCCTTTTCAGTTAGTAATATTTTTTGCAGCATACATTTATATGATGGTTTTCATCCATGAGCAGATTTTTAGCAAATACTGAAAGGGTGCGCAAGGTGGTAAATTTACACCTTTTTCGTTTTGTTTTTGCAGTGACAAATGAATCCACCAGACGGTTGAAATGGATGGTGGTGGATATTCACACCCTGCGAGGATAAGACTGGTGCCCCACCATGGAGGATCACACTGTGGAGAGCTGGCAAGGTGGTGAAGAAGCGCAAACATAAGGACAAAACTGTCCGCAGCGGCCAGCAAACCACGCCGCAAAGAGGACTATCAGCGATAGCAGCAGCAGTAGCAGCGTGACAGCAGCAGCATGCACATTGCTGTGATTCGACCAACACCTCATACCAGCAGAGCGGGTAGGTGCTGTTCACTGGTTATCTACGGTAATGGGGTGTGTATTGTATCTATCATAACAATAAAAATAATAAAAAAAAAGGGTACCAAAAAAAAAGGTTGACACAAGATGAGGAACATAAAAAACATCCAACCAATAAAGAGAGCAATTCATGCAGCAGTCCAAAACATCCGGATGTGGCCCATACCGGCAGATGTCCTGCCGCAAGTTGCTGCAGAGCAAAAAAGACCGCTCCGTGTCTTAAGTTTGCAGGCATCGGTATACGTGATCAAGGTAGAATGTTTCACTTATTGACCTCTTTCAGTGTTTGTAAACAAGGGCACCTGCCGGCAGATCATTGCCGCACAAGTTGGACCCCTAAACATTGAACACGTGGTGCGATTCGCCTTATAATTGTACGCAAACCGACCCAGCAAGTCCAACTTTTGAGGTGTATTCTCTGTAAGAAATACGCATCCATGTTATCCCAAACCGTAGTGTATCAATAACAAAGGCATAAAGCATCTATCCATCTAAGCATTCTCTCTCAAATACGTGTCATAAATGGAACAATTTAGTTTTAATAACAGACTTATCTGACCTGCCAGTGAGGCTTTTAGCTAGATTTATAACAACAACGTATGAATTATTACGTTATGACGTTTGGAAAAATATAGTACTTAGACTTTTACATCTAATGTCAAACAGAGTGCTTTATACATTGAAATTGTAGCAAAATATGGACATTATCAATGGAATATATACGTGAAAGAGATGTATATACCAAGGATAACATACGCATCGTTTACAGTTAGAAAGGATAAGCAACATTTATGGATAATCTTGTCAAACACACTGTCAAAATCGGCCTTGGGCTTGAGCTTGAGGCAAAAACACAACTTAGAAATCTGGACAAAGCTCATTAAATACAATTCCAAATAACATGTGAGCATCATTTATCAAAACTAGAGAAGTATACAACATTTCTGTGTGTGTCACAATACATAATTATGAATATAGAGCACCATCATACCATTTTCAAAATGACTAATATGCACGATGTTTTGTGACACTGGTATATTTTCTGGGTCCAGGCTGCGCGCGCATATATATAGCGTGTGACGTCACTTGAAATTGGTCAATATAAAGCAAATCAAATGGGCAAAATGGTATAACAGATTATTTATTTTTAACAAACTATTGTATACTTTTCTAAAATACTGTTAGATACTGTAATGCCAATGATGCACTGATAGTAACAGCACTTTTGTTGAATATGTTCAGAAATCAATTATACTGATGTCCATTTTTCTTTTCATTCTCTCTATTTGTATAAAAACCTCAAAACATTCGTTTGCACAGACGCTGGACGTCGCGCTGTATAGCATATACTACCAACAGCAACGTTGAATGTCTAGCCAATAGCCATAATTGTTCCCATGATTCTAAATAACATTAAAATATATATTTTTATAGTGCCACAGACGCACAAGCTGGCTGCTGAGTCTGGTTGGCCTATGGTCAACCAGCTGACTTAGTTGTGGTGCAGTCAGGTGCAACACCTGGATGTTAAGAAAAAGAGAATGGGCATAAATGAGGAGATGAGGCTATTACAATGTAGTGGAGCAGGCTCAAGCCGAATAAGGTGAATAAAAAGAACTATACCATTTTGTGCAATGACCTCAATGATGAGATCGCCCTGATATAGGGCCGCAGACATACAAGCTGGTACGCAAAATCCTGGTTGGCCTATGAAACCGCAGCACCAGGCCCACCTGACTGAGCTGTGGTGTGCCCTCAGGTGGAAAAGATGCCACAAAAGGGAAAAAGATGGTCGAGAAGATCAATGATGAGATTGCCCTGCTTGTACAGGCGGCGCAAGCAGAAGGTGAATAATAGAACTATTGTTCCTTGAGTATCTAATATCCAGGATGTAACCAAATCTCTGGTGGCATCAATTAAGCAAAAGTATTGTGTTTGTTTTGGTTCTGTATACATGTACATCTGTTCTCTGTGACGGGACTAAGTCAGAGTATTCCCGATTACGTCAGGGAGTACCGCAAGGTACCGTACTGGTACCACTGCTATTTCTACTGCACATAAGCGACATGCCATCCGTCGTTGACCCTAGTACCACCGTGAGGGCTCTTCGCTGATGACGCCCTGGTGTACCGAGTGATCCACAGCATCGAAGACCAAGTAGCGTTACAACAGGACCTCTCAAGACTGGAGTCATGGGGCGAAGTAATACTTGGGGGGGGGTCTTCAACCCATCTAAATACTATTTTTTTTTTTATGATGCACATTGGGAGAGGGAGAAGCATCCTTACAGTCACATGTACCAGCTGTGCGGCACCATCCTAGGATCCGTCACCAGCGAGAAGTATCTTGGTGTCTATCTCAACCA
>CM032662.1:44799109-44813137 GCA_019095985.1 Streblospio benedicti
TACTGTCTCATTAACTATTCCAATCAAACAAATTCTGTAAATAGAACTTTTATTATTAGATTTTTAGGCAAATAAAAAGTAGTTCTTTAGATATTCCAATCAATTACATCAATATGACATTTTCGTTCAAAGATATAAAGAGCAAAATATAGGAAAAACCATGCATGGGTGTACTGTAGAACTAGATGTTTGCGAGCAATTTAATTTGCGAAATTCGTGGGTAGGTGCAAAACCGCAAACTTAAATAGTCAGCAAACATTAATAGCCTGTGTAAAGTAGGTACAGGATGGACCAAAATCGCAAAATTAAATAGTCACAAAATAATTTGGAGATGCAAATCGCAAAAAAAAAAAAGATGCCATCACAACCAGTGTAAGGGAAGCGATAAGGGACGGTGCAATATTTACCAGGAAGGGGGACCGGTGCATTTGGTAGGGGGACAGGTACTTTTTTCAAGGTGCAAAATAGGGGGACCGGATGATTTTTCATTCTCATTGGGCATGGGACATGTACTTTTTTCAGCTGCTGAAATCACACCTCGACGTAAGCGAATTAGTACAAATTAATCACGCGAATATTCATGGGAGGTGACGCGAACTTTTTTTTATGAATAAAGGTCATGGGACATCAGTTTTTTTTTCATCACATCAGCAGGGGACATGACCTTTTTTCAGACAAGTTTTTCGATACGCACCGGTCCCCCCGTCTGTTAAATATTGCACCGTTCCTAACTGTAGCTGGGATTTTTTCAGAAGAGGTTAGTATAAGCATTATTGATACTGATCAAAGATTTGAATGAAAATTAATTTTCATTATTCTACTGCTAAGATGGTTATATTAAAAGCCTAATTTGAGTAGTACTAATAAATTTCTTTCAATGAAATTGTATTTAGTACATAAGTTAATATCAAAAATATACATATAATTGAATTCAAGTACTATGCATATATTTTGATTTGTCAACTGTCACTAAATTGATTACAGGTCAGTAAGGTTCATGAATGTCTTCACTCTTAACCAGTTACTCAGTCAGGTTATTTGTTTGCTAACAACATTTTGTCTGCTGCAAACTTAATATGAAGTGTTGCAAGTAGGACTCCCAAAGAAAACAATCAGAATTTAGCAAGCAAACAATTTTCTGCAAGAAAACTGTATGGTTATGTTGAGATTGTGTTCAGATACAGCATGGGCCTCAGCATCATGGGAGGGGGGTAGGGGGTATATAATGGTCCACTACTATGGTTTACAAACACTATATCATGCAGTATATAGTGTATAATGTATGGTACCGGTATAGTTTGTAAACCATAGTAATAGTCCATTATTTACCCCCTACCCCTCCCCCTCCCACGATGCTGAGGCCCATGAGATACAGGATTTCATTCAAGGAAGCACTATAACAAATGTAAATGTTTCAAAAGCATGCGCGGAAATGACTGTCATTTGTAAAGTTAAAATATAGACTGTCCTGATAGACGGAATATACCGTCCTGATGCTGATTATTCTACAGTAGAAACTCCCTATTAAGACCACCTTGACCCCGACCTTGGGACCAGTGTTAGTTGGTCTTAATAGAGAGGTGATCTCTATCGTATAAAGGTTTATTTTGGTAGCTTTATGAAGGTTTAGGACTGTGAAAATGTCTTGTTGTAGAGGTGGTCTCCTTAGAGAGGTGGTCCTAATTGGATGTCTCACAGTTGGAGGTTCTACCGCACCTTTTCATAGATTCAATAAATGAATATTAAGCCTTGGCATATGCCAATGTAATCCATCATATTGCACAGCTCACTGCATGAGCTTATAATCCTGTGTGATGTGTCAGACTTGTTAATATGCAATATTTCTGATGTACTGTATTGAGAGGGCATGCTGTCAAGATTTTTTGTCAGTTCTTGTCTGCCATTGCTGCTTGAAACAACTATGCAAGAAAAATGATGGTAAAATACCAGTCCATTTGCCAACATTGCCCATGGAAACTCGTCCATCCTGGCTGACAAAATCGCTCTAAAATTGGTGGGAAAAGATGGATATGTTGGTGAGTTTTGAATTTTAAAAAATCTATATTGGTCTCCTTGCAAGTTGTCTTAGGTTTTGGAGGTTTGTAGATGGCTAACTTTGTGTCTAGTTTGCATTGTGTTTTCTTGCCCACACTTCAGCCTTCCTTCTCAGTGTGATATTTGAATTTGAGAATCTTTCAGTTTGATCTGGACTACCAAATTTTGAAGGAGTGGGTTAGTATCCAATATCTGTTTTGCAATTTTTTTTACACCTTTTTATTTTCTAGTATGATTCCTTTATTACATTTGGCCATTGTACCAATTAAGAGAAGGAGTCTCTACATAAAAGAATAACATGTCTTGGTCTATTGATTAGAGCGAAAGAAAATGTTATATTGTTTGTTTGCTTTCATACATTTTTATACATTTCATACATTTTTTAAGTTTTAAGCTTTTAAAAAATCACTGATCTTTGACAGTTTTTTCTCTTACCTGGTCAAGATCAGGCGGATCTCTGTTCAACTGTGGAGATGGTGTTTCATCAAAATGTTATAAACTACCACATGTTTACTGTTCAAGCACCTCCATTGTTCTCTTTATAGAAGCTTGGGGTCTTTTAAAGGTTTTTGGTGGGTGAAAAATTTCTCCTCTGTCCTGATCACTGATCATTATTGAAATCAGTTTTTTCTCTTACCTGCTGAAAAAAGGCCCAGATCTTTGTTTACAACTGTTAATGAAATTAAACATACTATCAAAATTTGTTGGACTGTTCAAGCTACCTTAATAGAGGTGTTCTCTTTATAGAAGCTTGTAAGGGTCTTTTATGCAAGTTTTGGTGGGTGAAAATCGTCTCATCTGTCCTGATGTTAAATGGAGCTACCGGAGGCCATGCTTTGTTGCAATCACTCATGGTCTTTGTTTTTTCACAATATGAAAAAAAATGAGCCCAATTGAAATTTGATTTACACAAGCATTGGACACTGAATACAGGTTTTAATGTGAAATTGAAAACCGATTGATGCATGCTCAAAATTTGTTGTATTAGAGACAACGTTGCATTATTCTGTATTCATCACATTACAGCTTTTTGTTTTTACGCAGGGTTTGGGTGGGTGAAAACAGGTCTCCTCTATTGTGGTGTTAAATGGAGCTACTGGAAATGTACTTACCTTTGTTGTTGCACATTCCTCATTGTTAGGCTCTTTTTTACCATTTTACCACAAGACCCTGTTTATGTTGGGCGTCCCGATGGCAGGTCTCACAGGCCACAACCTCCTCAACCTAGTGACTGGTGCTAATCTTTATTTTTTACTATGCTATCTAGACTTAAAGCTGATGGTGTAATACTATATGATTTTCCACACCAACTATTTTTAAAACTTTGTAATTTTGAAGTAGTGCAGTGTGTCTCTTGGATAAATATTATATCTGCACCTTGCTTTTTAAACCACATACTAATCTTTCTACGTTTGGCTACTGCTGACAGTCCTATCACATTCAGTGAGACTATCTTTAATTTTCTATATTGGTCAACCATAGTTCAGATATTAATTGATATAAAACAAGGGTAATACAAATTAAACTTAATAGAATAAGTAACACAACTGTAATCAGCAACAATCATGCATTTTACAAAGTTGCATTTAAGATTACTTTAAACCCAATAAATCTTAATCTCCTCAGCTTCATATTGCATGTTGGCACGTTCACAGTTAGGTTTATATTAGTATGAAGATTATGTAATATGGTCATGAAACAATATTCCAATAGCATGCTCTGGCTTTGCTCGGGGTAGTCGCTCTGTGGCAAGAATTATTTCTTACCAAACTTTTGTAGTTGTTGTGCCATTGTTCGTGTTCTTAGAGAAGGCATTACCACCGGAGCTTGATTCATCCGATAATTTCCTCTTCTCAGCAGTAGTGTTTTGTCCATGTTTCCTATTCTTTTCAACGATCTTGAATCCTTGTTCTTTATTTTCCTCATAATATTGGTCTCGAACCTCCACCCACAATTGCCCCAGGTCATTCTTTCCAGGCCAGTGTGCTGGATCTGTGTGAATCCTAATAATTGTTTTTTTATGGAGGCATGGCTGTGCACATGCGTACAAGAGTAGATGTTTACGTCGCATTGTTGTAGTACTTTTCAATCTTCATCAAAGGTCAATAGAGACTGTGTCTTACCTCCATGCACCACACTGCACCAAACCCAGCAGCTCACGGATCCTGTGCCCTCTGAAGCACACGGATGTCTCGACGAGTTGATGGGGGCCAGAGGGGCCTCCAGAAAGTGGAGGCTGCCTCCCCAATCACACTTATTATCATCTTGTATGTGTCGTTTGCTGTTTGGTCTTAAAGGGCCAGGACTTCTTCTAGGATCAGTCGGCACCAATACTCACCCACTACAGCGATGCCCTCTTTTTCAGTTATCGGCAGCAAGAATAAAGTGTAATATATAAATGTGATCGGTAAATGGTAATCTACACTACCCCTCACGTAATTAAGAAACATAGACACAGATTTACCTGTTGAACATAGCGATGCTGCATTGTACAATTTCCACATTTTTAAGTAGATATATGGTTATCTATCGTGGTGTACCCATACCATAGCCACACAGTCGTATGTGTACTTTTGAATCTAAATCAAATGTCCATGCAGACTGTTCATGTCTCTTACCTCTGGATCTTTCGGTGGTTCCTCTGATGCTGGAAAAAGAAGCAAACCAAGACATAACACTTCTGGTGTATTGCTACAATTTTATATAGGCTGCTGACAAGTCATGCGAGCTTGGAAATTTGACCATTTGTGTAATAGTAGTAAACTTATGAATAGGAATATACATCAATATAAAGTGCATGGTTCAAATAATAATACCAGATTTACATATGTTTTACGTCTGTATTAAAAAAGTGCGAGACACCAATGGTGGCCGCATAAACAGATGGACCACTCACGACAAAAATCTATCAGTCCAACATATGCGTTTCATCAGAGGTTTTTTCTGTCTCGCATTGCCTTTTCTCAATTTATTGTATACCCGGTGTTGGATGTTCTTCCTCACTTTGAATACTGTGGAATTCCGCTGGAAAAACCACAAAAAATAGTTCAACAGCCATTGATTACTTTTAAAACCACAAAAAATCATAAAAATAGGAGGAAAATACGCTAACAAGATGCCTTCAAGCAATAATATTGTTTTGACTGATGAAATAGAGTATGCAAATATTGTGGACCAAAATAAGGGGAGGCAGTTCTCACTAAAAGAGATAAAAAGGATATAGGGGGCTACAATTATCTGTTCACACTCAAAATAATGCCATAAGTATTGCAGATTTGGTGGATCCATTTACAACTTATGAGTAACTCAATGTACTGCATGCCTGGGGATCCTGGCGGAGCTGATGATTGAGGGGTGAAGAACTCTGCAAAACATTAAGTCATTATTAAGTATGATGAAGGGCAGGGTGACTTCTGACTCTCAGCACACGGTTCTGTGTTGGAGTTCTAGTCAGGTCTGGTGGTGGGTGTTGTACCTAATGAGAGATTGTGCTTCCACGGTTGTCCTGTGTAGGGCAGATTTTGCCATGTTATCTAGGTTATGCATTTTTGATTTTGTGGACCAATTTTCGGTTATTTCATGAAGTCTAATTGACTCTGCGAGAATAACCGATCCTTACCCTTAATCTTCTTCAGAAGTGCAGCCTTTTTCTTTTCTTCGTGAGCCTAAAATAGTTACATATATGATTAAATACATATGTTGTATAAAGCTCATTGTATTAATTCAATTGTTTTCTTTTCATGCAAGCAAGCGTTTATCAAGATGAACATCATGTGTTCATCATCTTTCCTGCTAATTGCTAGTACAATGTTCACGTTTGCCCTCAAAATACTGCAAATTGACATTGGTCAGACCCTTTTTCTAAATAACACAAACAAGAGTCCTAACTTCTCTTCCCTTTGGTATTTTAAATCAAAGTTTTTTCCCATTGGCTTCAATATATTGAAACATCATGTTATTTGGCGAAGCGTCAACGTATGCAAAGTCTCCAAATGCTGCTGTATCTGCCCAATGGAACTTAGAGAACTGGTGAGGAACACTATTTCTGTGAGCTGTCGATGTACCGATGAAGTTTGCAGATCCCGACACAAAGTACTCAATTGTCGAGTTGTAAATGTCATCAGTGATGCTGCAGATTATGATCGTGGCCAGACACGTAGGCGGTGACGCGGTATTTGGGGAGCATGGGTTCTAGTTGGGTGAGTAGACACTCTGTGGGTCCGTGCTCTGCGATACTGTACACCGGGTAGTGACCCGCAGCCAGCAGGTACTCAGCTTTGCTGTTTTTCAGCTGTTCTTCAATCCACGCTAACTGAGAATATGCTACATCAATATTTTCTGGGTGAGTTGGTTGCTTGTACAAAAAGTCATGATCAGAATTTCCACATAGTAAAACTGTATCAATCATTATAATGTCAATGCTGGTCTTATCATCAGGTAAAGTGAACTGGAGTTTGTACCAAAAGTCTGGAAATACCCATCGTTTTTAAAGTTTTGAATATTCAATCAGCGCAGACACGTTTCCATTATGGTCATGATTTCCAGCTATAAAATACCATTCTACATCCAGGGAAGTTGCCTTGTACACAGCATTGTATGTTTCTTGAAATCTAGGATCTGATATGGTTTTCACTCCATCAAAGTAAAAACTATCACCAAGAGCAAGAATGAATTCTGCACTTGTATTTTTAGCAAACGCACCCATAGCTCTTATTAATTTTTTTCTCAGCCTACCGATCATCACAGACGAACAGCGGTTAGATAGCATAATACTTTAAGATTTACATATGATTTACGTCTGTATTAAAAAAGTGCGAGACACCAATGGTGGCCGCATAAACATAGATGGACCACTGACGACAAAAATCTATCAGTCCAACATACGCGTTTTATCAGGGTTTTTTTCTGTCTCACATTGCCTTTTCTCAATTTATTGCATACCTGGTGTTTGTGGTTCTTCTTCCTTCACTTCCATAGTACTGTGGAATTCCGCTGGAAAAGACACGAAAAATAGTTCAAATGGCATAGATTACTTTTAAAACCACGTCGGGTTTTGAAGGCTCAAATACAATACTGAGCAGCATTGCATGGAAGTCACTTTGGATGACCGCATGGAGAAGACTGCTGCCCATGTTGTCAGTAGTCAAGGGTAACAGCCAGAGTTGAGAAGGAGCTCTACCATCATCAGGTTTAATCTTGAACATGATGCAAACGTAGCAGTTTCTCCACTGTAATTCTTTGTGTGGAGATTTGCCTTGAATTGTTGTAGAAGTTTTAGAATTTCAGTATGTCCTTCTTGAGCGGTGATATGGACAGCTGTATTGCCCAGGTCATTCTGGATGTCGACTTTACAACCTCTTTGGAGCAGTAACATGACATTGATTAGGAACCCTTTACTCGAAAGATGTAATGCTGTGCAGCCTGTGTCATCTTTGCTGTTGACATCAGTGGTCTCTGGCATTAATCGTGTGGTAACCAATGGGTTGTTACTTTACTCAGTTATTTCATGACGTCAAATTGACTTTGTGAGAATAACAGATCCTTACCCTTCATTTTCTTCAGAAGTGCAGCCGTTTCTTTTCTTCGTGAGCCTGAAATAGATACATATATGATTAAATACATGTTATATAAAGCTCATTGTATTAATTCAATGGTTTTCTTTTCACGCAAGCAAGCGTTTATAAAGATGAACATCATGTGTTTATCATCTTTCCTGCTATGCTAGTACAATGTTCACGTTTGACCTCAAAATACAGCAAACTGAGAATGGTCAGACCCTTTTTCTAAATAACACAAACGAGAGTCCTAACTTCTCTTCCCTTTGGTATTTTAAATCAAGCTCATAGTGGAAGCTCTGAGACCAGAGTTCACACAAACAGGCTGGTAAATAAGTAGACCAAAGCTGGCAAAGACTTTTTTTTAAATTTATTTGTCAAGCCATGAGGCATGGCCTCGGCCCTTCCTACAGCCTTGCAGGATTACATAAAACATAAGCCCACAAACGTAGCAGCCACTGGAGTAAAACTTGCTATGTTTACTTATGTAGCAGCAATTGTCAGAAATACTGACCTGGTGGTTCTTCCACCCCTGGCAGGGGCCTGATAACTGATAAACTGATTTTAAAAAATAGCAACCTATGTATCACTATACCAGTGACACCCCCTATATTCTGGCTGGTCTAAGCAGAGATCAGTGGCCATGAATACTTACAATAAAGCACGCAGCAATATATATAAAAAAATAATAACTCATGCGACCGTACACTGCATTCAAAGTCCATTCAATTCCTAAAAATGTCCTCCTTGTCCGTTACGTAAAAGTAGCATCTTAAGTTCAGTATTGCGCTCAACTAAGTATGCATTCATCTCTTCTAGTGCCCTAATCCGTTCAGTTGCCGCTGGCGCCTCCTCTGCCATCTTGCGCTTCTCCGCCTCCAACTTGGCCACCCGGCCGTCCAGCGAGCCCTCCTTGATTCTCTGCATGAGCCTGGACTTCCGGGCGGCCTCGTTGTTACGCGCCCGCTTGGCCTCGTAGTCATCTTACATTTTGTTCTAATTAGTTTACCATCAATCTATGAATCAAAGGCAAAGAGTAACATCAGTGTGGAGGTGTGCCAGATGGTAGTAGCATTCAAAACACGGGAGAAGTAATTGTCGTACCCATCCCAGCTCCTCATGCGACGCCCCCTTTGCTTGTGGCCTTGAGGGCCACTGATTTCCATGCTGAAAATTGAAACAAAAATTGCATTTTCTATTGTTTGAGGATCCCATACACATACATTTACACCACACCATGTACTCCCTCACACCCATCCTATGATACCCATCCTAATTCCTCCTGCGAGGCTTCTTTTCTCGCTGCAATCCTTGTTGCCTCGTTGACCACTAATTTCCATGCTGAAAATGGAGCCCCTCAGCCGTGACGAGTCCGTCTGTTCCCTGAATGTATCCATCCCACGCACCCCTCTCCTGCTTGGGCCCCCACCGCCCTGTCTTCCTGACTATAGGCCCTACCACCCACTGGTGTGTCTGCTGTTAGGCCACGTGACTGTTATACAGGTCTGTAGCCTTGGCCTGGTCAGCAGGACCACCTTGCCTGTAAATACGATACATAGTCGGCATGGAATAGTTGGTCTACGTGGTCTTTTACTTTGGTTTGAATGGTTAAAACTTATTTGGGAGACATTTTAACAAATACAACCCCTTAGCTATATTGTAGCCCTATAGTTGAGATATGGCTAAGAAGTTCTTTATGGTCTTACTAGTCATGAGCTGTGCTCTATTTTTATGGTCTGCGGTCAACATGTGTAGTGCTCATACTTGATACCTGAGAAAAAGATAAATTTGGTATTGTATTTCATGATTTTTAGGGTATGCATTTTTTGTGGTGACAGCAATTTCATTGTATAACATTTTCTATCATAAATAAGAATTCTATCTAAACTAAGAATTGGTAATAAATATCAAAATAAACATCATGGAATGATCAGCTAATTTGTTTTGCCACATCCACATTTATTTCTGGATATGTCCATTTCAGTGGAAATTTTTGTGTACTGACTCTTGTACAATTTTCTAGAAAAACTTTTGCCACTTTGGCAAAAATCCAATTCCATGAATGGTGCAGGATGTCTGAGGAATCTCTGTGCCATTCTTGTCAATGAGATTATTCCTGTGGTTTACTTTGTAGGCCTCTGTTGAAGACTTTTTAAAATTTATCAATATTAATATATCCACAAAAGCAAACTTTGGGAAAAAATTTGAGCACATTTAACAAACTCTGTGTTACCATCAACTCTGTTCACTTTAAATCATAAAAATCATTCACAAAAGGTGCACAAACTGCTGATGCTGACCAAGGATCATATTTGCTGCTGATGCTGATGCTCCATAGTACAGTTTCTAAAGGAAAAATTTTTTTTTTTTTTTTTCCTTGGATCTGCTTGAATTTGAATTTGAAAAAACATTCTATTTTTATAACTGCAATAAAGAGCCATCGCCAAAAAATAACTTTCCCAATTTTTTGCAAAGATAACAGAAACCAGAAAAGAGGAGTATAGCCTCTTTTTTCATCTTTAGCCAATAAATCTAACATAAAGGAATTCACCAAATCAAATAAGTATTGGTGGTCTCTTTGACCATGTCCCGGATTTGGCTATAGTATCATAACAGTCAAACAGTGAAGTCAACTCCTATTCAATACTCTGAAATAGAGGAATGTCATTTTTAGAAATAAAATCGACAACAATAAATTGCGTGATTGAAAAATACATTTTCTCCACCTTCATAAAGCACAGTCCACGCCAGGTTTCAACCTGTTTTACGTACTTGTGAGTTCCATGTTGTGAGTTGAAGGTTTCCTGTTGTAATATCGCTGCAAAGTATAATTTCATGTCTTTCCTTGCAATCTTGATTCAAGGTATAACAATTCATAATACTCACTTTACAAACATTTTTTCAACAGCCAATTCTGATTCCTTTATTTATTTATAAAAATGTTCTGGTGTACTACGTTTGTGAGAAGACGTTGACATCTGTTGTGTAAAAGACAAGTCACTCAGGACTCTTTCTCAAACCTTGTGGTAGGCATACTCGTAATCTAGCAACTATCAACCTGTAAATGTAATTGCAAGTGAAGATGTGTCCATATAGATTTACATACTTCTATTTGTTGGAGGAGTTGGGTCCTAGATCCACCAATGGCAAGAAGCGACGAAGACTTTCACTACCAGCGCGGGTTGTAGCTGTTTGATTGTCGTCACAAAACGTGTGGACGTCCCTAGTTAGTGTGAAGAGCCTGAACATTATTGCAAAGCGTTGTGTAATGCCAGACATGCAAGTGGATTGTGTCATTCGGTGTGTGTGTGGCAAGGGCGTTACTTACCACATACGTACATTTCTTCTTGTACCTACATATGTACAGCTGCGGTCAAAATATCACTGGTCGGCATAATGTATGCCAGAACTTTCTTCATCGATAAAAAGTACGCAAAACATAAGATATGAGGCCTGTAGTCGAGCAGTTGCAATATTCAGTGTCACAGAATGGTTCACTTTGTTGACCATTTTATTATCAGTGCAGAAATCTAAGCCTCTTTAGTTTTAAGTAATTTGATCATCTTCTTTTCTCCGCAAAAAAGAACGTTGCTCTCGGAATAGCGCTTGTTTTGGGCAAAGATTTTCACTTACCAGCACGGTCTTTGGAATGCCAGAGTACGCCGGTAGATTATGGGACTGGTCTCTGGATGTTAAGCGGCAGCTGGTCGTATTTGAGGTGAACTGGTGAGGGTGAGTTTAAGAAGGCTGGTCTGGTGTGTATAGGCAGGGTGGAGGAGATTGTGGTGGCTGCCTTGTTAGTCAGGTCCAGTGCCCTCTGCATCATGTTCGCTCCTGAATTAAAGGGAGCGGACAGTTAGAACAAAATTGATCCATATAATTTCAATATTTCCTAACTTTCTTGGAAAGCAGATGAAACATGAGCTCGCTCATTATTTTCACTACGTGACCAAACATTAATTGTATGAAACTCTACCCAGGTTGCTGGATGTCACACTTTCCAGCCTCGACCAGCTTCTGGTCTACAGTCACCCCCTCGATTCCCAGACTCTGAAATCACGGAATGTCATTTTAATACAAAAATCAACAATAATGATTTTTTTAATTGAATAATACTTTTTCCCATCTTGGTAAATACCAGTTTAGCTTCAGGTTTCGACCTGCCCTCTACATGTCAACGCTATGCTCAGGTTTGAAGGTTTTCTTTGGCAACGTGATAGACTAGGTCCACATCTACAGTGATAACAATAATGAATGTGCCATTTAGTAAATGAATCATTATGTTATGATCATGCTTTATATTTCAATTCATGAATTTGTACATTGTATATTAATCTTTATTGTCGAACATAGTTTCTTTTCAAATTAGTGTGCCATTTTTTCCCCCCAAGTGATAAGAATTTTGCTGAATTGGGACTTTTTCACCGATGTCTTAAATATGCTCACCATAAACATAAAAATTACTGCAAGTCTTACACAAAATCAAGCAAACAAGCACACACACAAACGTGATACATTCACCGTCATAGGTCTGAGTGAAGCGACCGATCATTAGTCACTTGGCAATCTTCATCTAGCGAACATCCAGTTACCTTACCAATCTTGCCTACCTTGTAAATTCCAGTTAACCACCAGATCGTTCACAACCATTTTTTTGGCTTGGACAGATACGAATGGTGTCACTTCGTGTGATTGAAGGTGCTTTTCTACCTCTACGTATGCACTCATAATAGAGCAGATGACATGTATCCAATTTTATTCAGTTTTTTAAAGTTTTGTCAGCTTCACCCTCATAATCTAATGTGTCTATGAAACCAACAAGTGTCTGATTTCGTTTCAGCTTTCTTTAAAAGTGAATCCGGTAACCCAAGCTAAACTATTTTAACCTCTGAACCTAGTCTTTGTTGTTGTTTTTTTTTATAAAACCTTCGAACATGTGGATTCAGAACTGAAATAATCTTAATTTTAACAATCCAAGATGTTAAAATACAAAATATTGTCAGGATGGCAGAGCAGTGTACTGCACCTGCCTGTTGTGTAAAAAACATTTAGTTACTCACCAGCTCCTGTGTTAGGCAGTGTGTGTGTGTAAATCGAATCAGTTTTTGTGTTGCCTCATATGTAATAGTTGTGTAAAGCTTGATCAAAATTGGATGCTGTAACTTGTCCGAAGAAATGTACTTGTACACAGAACCAAAACAAACACAATACTTTTGTTTAAGTGATGCAACCAGAGATTTGGTTACATCCTGGATATTAGATACTCAAGGAACAATAGTTCTTTTAGTCACCTTCTGCTTGCGCCGTCTGTGCAAGCAGGGCAATTTCATCATTGATCTTCTCGACCATCTTTTTCTTATTTTGTGGCATCTTTTCCACCTGAAGGCATCGCAGCTCAGACAGGTAAGCCTGGTGCTGCTGTTTCAACAGGCCATTTGCGTACCAGCTTGTATGTCTGCTGCCCTATATCAGGGTGATCTCATCATTGAGGTTATTGCACAAAATGGTATAGTTCTTCGGCCTGAGCCTGCTCCAATAATTACCTTATCTCCTCATTTATGCTTGTGCCCATTCTCTTTTTCTTATCATTCAGGTGTTCCACCTGACTGCACCGCAGCTAAGTCAGCTGGGCCTGTTGACCATAGGCCAACCAGACTCAGCTGCCAGATTGTACGTCTGTGGCAATATAAAAATATATTTTTTATTGTTATTTAGAATCATGGGAACAATTATGGCTATTGGCTAGACATTTAACGTTGCTGTTGGTAGTATATGCTATACAACGCGACGTTCAGCGTCTGTGCAAACGAATGTTTTGAGGTTTTTATACAAATAGAGAGAATGAAAAGAAAAATGGACATCAGTATAATTGATTTCTGAACATATTCAACAAAAGTGCTGTTACTATCAGTGCATCACCAATTTTTCCCATTTGGGTTTTTTATTGCCAAAAATTTTTTTGACCCCCCGTATATAGCCCCGACCCCAAAAATT
Organism: Streblospio benedicti; assembly: GCA_019095985.1. Classification (NCBI taxonomy): domain Eukaryota; kingdom Metazoa; phylum Annelida; class Polychaeta; order Spionida; family Spionidae; genus Streblospio; species Streblospio benedicti. The sequence continues at coordinate 44,812,714 of CM032662.1, forward strand.
CCAGTTCAAAAAAACGGCCTTTGCCTTTTAAAATTTGGGGCTTTAATTTTTTAAAAAGGGATGGCCCATCCCAAAAAAATTGTTTTTCTTGATTGGGTTGAAAAATTTTTTAAAAATTGAATTTTTCTTTTTTTAAATCCCGCTCCTAATGGCGGTTAAAATCTGTTAAAATAAATTTAAAAAGAGAAATGGGAAAAAGGGAAAAGTTTTTTCCAATTGATAAACGGTTGATAAAAGGATGCCATTTTTAAAAAACACCCCGGGGGCGGGGCTTTGGGGTTTTACAATTTGGCGGGAAACGCCCCCGGGTTAATTTGGGGCCAAATTTCGGACGTTTTTTGGATGCGGCAAACCCTTTTAAGGGGTTGGGGTTTTTATGGGTTCCCCCTTTCCTCAACTTTTTTTGGACCCGGGTTAAAAACTT
>CM032662.1:44813237-44834316 GCA_019095985.1 Streblospio benedicti
TGAATTAAGGGAGGGTGGGTTAAAAGTGAAAAAAGGCTTAAAATTGCAAACGTAGGTCCCCCTTTGTCGGGCCGGCAAAAAAAAAAACAAATGGAAAAAATTTTCCCAAATTGGGGGCCTCCCCCCCCCAACAAAAAAGTTTTTTTATGATCTGATTTCAATTACACCCCATGGAATTGTCAACTCGTGAAGGATTTAAAATCACTGCTAATTTTTTAATATTTAATCCAACATTCCACATGTCAAACAAAAAGATAGTTTTTTGCATAGAGGAAGTGACTGGTCATTGGCATGGGTTCACGTAGTCCTGGGCGGGTGTGCATAAAGAATAAACATGCACGCATTTTTAACGATGACTGTGGCACCAACGTGACGGGAAAACTGACGTGTACGGGCGTGCATAAAAACGTGCCATAAAACAACTGTAATTTTTTTTGATAAAAAACCCAGTTGAATATGAAATATTCAAACGGAAAATTATCAATGGTGACAGAGGGTGTTGAAAAATAAGCTTTAGGAGATTGTTTACTAGATATTGTTTATTTTCATTTTAAAAATGGGATTCGCGGATGCGTTTGTTCACGGGCTCACTGTGTGTCGCTGTGTAGTCACATTTTTTTATTATTCAATTTATTATAATAATTGTTTTTTGATGTTTGCCTAACTCGTTACATTTAGAGACCATACATCTACATGTACATAAAATGTATATGGTAATTTCAGTTCACAAAATCCTTGGCTATACTAACTATGGAATTTTTTGCTTTTCAGAATGAGTCTGTTTGCCGCTTATTTGCCACTTTGTCCTTTGTTTCAAACGTGGACAGAAAATACAAAATGAAGATATTTTCGATCAAAGAACGCCGAAGGAGGGGTTGCAAAATATCATGGAAGCTCATTGTCATCCATCAAAGCGAGAGGTGGTCAGAAGGAAAATGGAGCCTCAAAGAGGAAAATCAGGCCCTGAAAATCCCAGGTTGCCAAAGCTAATAAAAGTTGTGTTGGTATTAAATATCAGTATAGGTATCAAAATGGATAATAATGTGCTGTTTTCAGACGTGAACTGAAATTGCAGAACCTGAAATCAAAGAATCCAAGGAGGGGCTTGCCATTGTCATGGAAGCTCATCCCTCAACAACCAAAGTCATCCATCAAAGCAGAGGTGCAGGAGAAAATGGAGCTCTCAAAGAGGAAAGCCAGGCCCGGAAATCCCAGGCTGCCGAGCCCAGCTCCTTCTGGCAGAAATGGAGGGATGTGTTCTCAGACACATCTTGCCAACACCCCGCCATCATCCCAGCCCAGGTAAGACTATACTAAATTCATCCTGCAACATTTGAAAGATGGAAGAATGTATGTTGATTCTGGTTGTATAATTCAAATGGAAGTTTCCTCAACTACTGAAGGTGAGAATTCCTTTTTGCGCTCATTCGGTTCTTGCGAAACATTGTCCGGAAATAACCCGGCGTTTTGTGAGGTTTGCAAGGAAGCCTTGCGCATTTTGGGCGAAACAGAAGACTTTTATGCCGTTAAGGAAACGTGTAAAGAAGCTTTTTTATATACAAGTTTACAGTAATAGTACCTTGCCCTCAGTGCATTAACCTGTACCACATTCATTGTGTTTTTGATTGTAAAATTATAGACTGTGAACAGGTGGTACATTTTCTCCGTGAAAATTCATTTACATGTTCAGAGTGCTCATTGTAAAATGTCTAAAGCTAGTGCATATACAGATAACGAAAATTACGAGATTTTGAAGAACATCATAGAAAACAAGCACATTTATATGGCACCTTTAACAAAACAAACTAAACAAAATAAGATAAATTATGGGAAAAAATTTGCAACGATGTGAATTGTGTTGGTGTTGCCGTGCATACCGTCCCTAAAATAAAAAAACATTTTGAAGATTGATTGAGGTGCTCAAAAGAAAAAAAAAAACTTTCTGATGTAGATACACAAATAAAGGGATTTTTTGAACAGCAAGAGAATGTTGCTTTCTGGTTGTAGTTCTAGTTTCAATAAAAGAAGAAAACCAAACATAGATAGATAATGTAAGCAAATACCTATGAAATACTAAAAGGAGCACATTCAAATACAATAAGTGAAGACGTGAAAAACACATGGGAAAGTATTGCACAAAATGTGAATGAAGTATCAAACAACCAGAAGCAGCATTCTGTAAAATCAATCAAAAATAAATGGACAAAATTGTCTTCAGGAGGCAAAAAATGAAAGGTGCAGCCATTTTCAGACTCTCAGAACAGGACCAGTGGCATAAATGATGAGCAAGGTACAATAGATTTGATGACGTGCCTAAATCCAAATGCGTGAAATGGGTCCATGTAATTGTTGTTATTAAAATGTCAGGAAAATAGAAATCTAGTTAATAATTCATTCAATGGAATCATGATCAACCCAACATTCAATTTCTTAGCATTTGCATATATTTAACATTTACGTTGATGTTCCAGATGGTGTTCACACAAGCCAGGTGCAGGACACCACAGACAACGCTGCTATGTGAGTAGTACCTACGCCATCAAATCGACACAAACATTGGGGAACCTTACTTAGCATAGGCATAACCAAGTGTCTATAATCACAAGAAATGCATCTCGACATCAGAATTTTCAAAAACCGAGCAATCAAAATTGAACATGTATACATTGTATGTAAATGCATTCCGCCTCGGCACGCCGCCAAGAAATGCCTGGAGGCGTTACAGGCCGTTGGTCCCGAGGGCCCAAGAGGTGCAAGTCCGATGGGAACCCAAAGCTCAAAGATAAAAAAGAAAATTACTCATTTTGCACCATCTGGGGCAGCTAAAAAGAAAAATGTGAGGACAGATCAAAGAGAGACAACAAAGTCCAAATTGCCCATGACAACCCAGAAGGAGCCAACCCCGACAACCCGACCCACAGCTTGGGAAAGGCCACCCAGTTTACGCCAAGACATTAATGCCTGCACCCACAACCTCTACCCGGATATGATCATCTGTCCAGCAACCTTTTAAAGCCACAGCCTGCTCCAAATGGTCGTCCCCCTCAAGTTGCCTTGCAATCAAAGGAGAGCCGAGCAAACGAGGCTGCCTCTTGTAATCCCTAGTATCACAAATTACCTGACTTTGTTTTTGTGCCTGCCTTACTGCAATGCCTTTATTTTTCTTTATTAGCCAAGGTATATTACAGAGAGCAGAGGTCCTCATGACCAGAGAGCACCGAGGACAGCTGGCAAGTTCACTCGTTCGCCACTATAATGTAGTCTTTGAACGGGATTTGATGGAATCTTTTAATTAAACTCCTGCATTTATATAACCCATTCCCAGCAGAATTACATTTTGTCTCTCTCCCAATGCTCAGCCAAAAAGCATAAGATCAATTGAAATTCAAGCAAGCCATGTGGGCACCAGATTTTGACAAGATGTCAGTCGCAACCCGACTTGGTACCTGTTTCTTTTACCATTTATCTGTGCCATTAAAAATTAATCAGTTTTGTCCCTATCAAAAATGCAAGTCCTCTTCCGAATATTTTAACAATTTATAAAAATGTAAAAAAATCAAGAAATAGCCTAAAAATAGATAACATTAAAAAATACAATATTAAGAACAAAAATTGATAAGATTTTTTTATTCTTAATATTGTATTTTTAATGTCTAGTACTGTGCATATCTAATACATAAAATCTTATAAATAACCTAAAAACCTGTAAATTTTAAAAATTCCTTACACAAATAATTTGTTTAGTTGTTAGTGACCACAAAACTAACCCTTCAAATTCGTGGAAAGCGCCTTATCGAAAATTGCAAACAAGGAAAAAGAAACCACCAGCATTTATTTTTGACACAAGTGCTTATAATATGCCAAGAAGCCAGCAAGCAAAATATACAGACAGAGTTTACTGTGCATATTGTGTTGTGTTTTCAACTTCTAAAATAACTCTTCATGGCCCCTAATGACTGGTCGAATGCCAAAAGATTGTGGATAGGCATTTGGTGTTCCAAAGATCACCAAATAACTGCTGCTAAACTAGAGAAAATCTTTTAAAGTGTGTCAACAGGTACAAAACCCATTACAGAGTCAGAGCAGCTAAGCAAAGTATAAGTGCTGACCAAGTGGAGCAAAATAGAGTGTGCTCTGCTGTCTGCAGCCAGGACGGGAAGCTACAGGCAACTGAGAGAGCCTGTCCAGAATCCCCCAAGTGACAGGTTCTTAAGGGAATCCTCCACAACCCGAGGGATGATCACATCATGGAACATAGAAGATCAAAAACAGCAACAATGCCTCGAGTGGTTTTGAATCATACCACCATAGTACAGAACAGATATAATACTTTATAAATTTACAACTCTATGGGTCTAAATTATTCAAATCTCATGTCAGTGCAGTGAGATTTTGCTTTATTGATACATTTTTACTCAATTATTTTAGGAGCTATGGGACCAGCTCCATACAGAGAGATCAGAGAAGCAAGTTACCAATTAAGTTATTTTGTGAAACAACATAGTGAGCGCTTTAATGATACATTTTTTACTCCATTGTTTTTAGGAGCTCCAGGCAAATCTTTTGAAAGATAAAGAAATGAAAGGTTGTTTTTGTATGCAAATGTGTTATCATTGGAAAGGTCTTGCTGTGGTTGAATATGATTATTTCATTATTATTATTAATTAAGTTATTAACCGTTTAAGGGGCAGGCAGTACTGTTTGTTTTCAGTGTATGGGTGTATGTAGTAGGGAGGCAGTACTGTCAGAACTCCATGTGCCATAGGCTTGAAGCAGTTGCTGGGTCAAACAAGACATTTTACATATGGCGAATTCAAACACCGTTTTACCACTATACCTGACTTATGTTATTTTATTCTAACAACAAACCGTTTTACCACTGCCTCCTGACTTATGCTATTTGTATTTAACGTCTCCCGGCTATGAAGACCAAACATACTAAACCCAAATGCGTGAAATGGGTCCATGTAATGGTTGTTAGTTCGTAATGTCAGGAAAATAGAAGTCTTATTAATAATTCACCGCAATGGAATCATGATCAACCCAACATTCAATTTCTTAGCATTTGCATATATATAATATTTACTTTGATGTTGCAGATGGTTTTCACACAAGCCAGGTGCAGGACACCACAGACCTCGAAAACGGGAGACAACGATGCTATGTGACTAGTACCTACGCTATCAAATCTCCGTACAGCCTCTTATTCGGACACAACATTGGAAACCTTACTTAGCATCGGCATAAACCAAGTGTCTATAATCACATAAAGAAATGTGCTTTTGATACTGAATTTTGAAAAACCGAGAAATCAAAATTGAACATGTTTACACTACATGTAAACGCATTCCGTTTCCTTGGAGAGTGCTTGCTGGTTAGAATGTGGGTAGTAATCTATAAGTGCGAACACATGTGTTGTTGCAAGGTTGGAGGTTGCGTTACAGGCTGCTGGTGGTCCGAGGGCCCAAGAGTTGCAAGTCCGATGGGAACTTGGCCATCAGCCAAAGATAAAAAGACAATTACTCATTTGCATCTGGTTGTGGGGCAGCTAAAAAAGAAAAAAGAAAATGTGAGGACAGATCAAAGAGACAACAAAAGTCCAAATTGCCCACGACAACCCAGAAGGAGTTTAGCATCATTAGCCTCACCCAGACAACCTCGACCACAGCTTTGGGAAAGGCGACCGAGTCACCACAGTTTACGCGCACATGTTCTGCACCACAACTCCACCCCCACAGACTACCTGTCTAGCGCCAGTTACCCCCCCCCCCCAGCCAGTGCCACAGCCTGCTCCGAATGGTCGTCCCTCAGCAAAGCAAAATGACGGAGTGCATCAGGCGTCTTGGTAATCCCTAGTCATCACGTTGTACATTATGACGGATGAACGCGTTACAATATGTACTGTATTCTTCTTATATGTATTTCTTGCATGCCTTTATTTTTCTTTTGAGCAGCTAAGCAGGAGAAGCAGCACACCGACGCCGGCTGTCAGACTACAGCAGACACAGACGAGAGAGCAGTCAAGACAGCTGGCAAGTTCACTTGTTCACATTCAGAACAGAATAAGGTAGGTCATGAACTGGGATGATGGGGCCCACCAACTCTCGTGCATTTACAACCCCATTCTCAGCAGAATTTGGCAAGACATTTTGCCCTTTCCTAAAAGCGAATGCTCAGCCAAAAAAGTGCATTAGATCAATTGAAAATCTGCTAAATATGTAAGGACCGAATTTTTGACGAGAGGTCACTGTCAGAATCCTGACTTTGGCAATTTGTTTTTACTACTTATTCTGTGCGTTTGGAGACAATAAAATTTTGGTTAATTTAGTTTATTCCGACGTTTCGGCACGTAAGTGTCCTCTTTCGGGAATATTTTAACAATTTATAAAAATGTAAAGATCAAGAAATAGCCTAAAAAAATTACTAAACATTAAAAATACAATATTAAGAACAAAATTGATAAGATTTTATTCTTAATATTGTATTTTTAATGTCTAGTACTGTGCATATCTAATAATACAAAATCTTATAAATAACCTAAAACCTGTAAATTTTAAAATTCCTTACGTAAATAATTTGTTTAGTTTCTAGTGACTACAAAATTCAACCCTTCAAATTCATGGAAAGCGGCTTATCGAGAAATTGCAAACAAGGAAAGAAAACCACCAGCATTTATTTTTGACAATAGTGCCTATAATATGCTGTCATAAGTAAATATACAGACAGAGTTTACTGTGCATATTGTGTTGTGTTTTCAAGTTCTAAAATAACTCGTCATGAAGCCCCTGACAGACTGGTTGAATGCCAAAAAGATTGTGGATAGGCATTTGGCAACGAAAGATCACCAAATAACTGCTGCTAAATCCAGAGAGTATCTTGAAGTGTGTCAACAGGTACAAAAACCCATTACAGAGTCAGAGCAGCTAAGTAAAGTATATGCTGACTAAGTGGAGCAAAATAGATGTGCTCTGCTGTCTGCACTGGAGGAGAGTCGTCCGTAACCTTCAGTGACAGGGTTCTTAAGGGGAATCCCTCCACAACCGAGGGGACGATCACCATCATGGAACATAGAAACAAGTGGATACCAAAACACAAACAGCACGTTCGGAGTGGTTGAATCATACTACCATAGTACAGAACAGATATAATACTTTCTAACTTTACACCCTCATGGGTCCAAATTGTCAATGTCAGCGAGCTGATCTAAATCTCATGTAATTCTTGTAATGTAATTTTAATTTAAATTGTAATGGCTTATCACAGAGATGAAAAAGAAATAAGCAACAGCTGTGATATCCGCAGTCATCAAAGACATCAAACCAGCAACTAGGATGTGGATGAGAAGGCTGCTCACGACATGGACGTCTGTGGCCGTGATGCTACATTTCAGTGTAGTTGAGAATCTATATAAGAAGACACAGTGTTTGTATAACTGAGCACGCAAATTCCACAGAGTTCGGATTGCTTGGATCACACAACCATAGAATGCTCACTTTCACACCAGATTGATGCTAAATCATGGAAACATTCAAAATCCTTTGACTGGGCAGAGGAACTGAAGCATGCTGACTTAGCTACAACAAAAGTCTACTTAAATTGGGAAGATAGAATTTAAGGATGGTTTGTTTTTCAATTTACACTAATAGTAAAAAGCAGGCACATAACACCTATGACAATAGCATGCAGAGCAAAAGCAGTAGCAGAGTGCCTTGGTAAGTATATATATATATATATATATATATTTATTTTGCCTTCATGGAGATGATATATAAGTAACTAAACAAGATAGAGAAGACATGAATGTAAAAAAACATGGTTCTGTGAGAGGAATTCATTTTCTCCCATTGTTATGATACTTGCTGAGTATAAATTGTACATGTGAATATACTGCAGTTGGAACTGTTACTGAATTGTTGTACATAGTCTTGATTCATTCATGTAGCGGGAACTGAGAAATAAACATTGCATCTCAAGATCATAATATGGTGTCAGAAGTTAAAAACAAATCATAAAAAATTGAGATAATGGAAACATACAACAGGCCAAAGCCCCTCAGCCTCTCAGGCAATGTAAGTGACAATTGGAGGCAGTTTAAGCAACAATTTGAGATTTATTTGACAGCATCAGACAAAGCAAAAGTAGACGATGACGTCAAAGTGGCTTTGCTTTTGAATTTTGCTGGAGAAGAAGCCTTAGAAGTGTTCAACACCTTTACATTTGCCACGCCAGGTGACGCAAAAAAGCTAGCGGTCGTGTTTGAAAATTCAACACATATTGTAATCCAAGGAAAAATGTTGTTTGAGATACAATTTCTGGAAGTGTACGCAGCAAGAAGAAAACAGACAGTTTCGTCACTACACTATGCTAGAAAATAAGAGCTTGTGAGTATCCTTCTAACATTACTGACGACATGATTAGAGACAAATTAGTATTTGGTATTAAAGACCTAACAGAAGCTAACACAAATGCTGATATAATGGAGGAATTCAAGGATGTATTTAGCGGTTTGGGAACATTGAAAGATGTCAAACACAATACAATTGAAAGAAAATGCCAGACCTGTTATACAGCCTCCAAGAAGAGTACCTGTAGCAATAAGACAACTACTCAAAGATGAGCTTGATCGCATGGGTCATTTAGATGTAATTGAAAAAGTGAATGGTCCAACCGACTGGGTAAATAGCCTAGTCAGTCTTGAAGAACAAGAAGCTACGAGTAGATCCATCAGATTTAAACAAAGCAAAACATGAACATTATTCAATGAAAACAGTGGAGGACGTTGTGTCACGTATGCCAAAAACACAATACTTCACAGTTTTGGATGCCAATCATGGCTATTAGCAAGTACCATTGTGCAGTGAGAGCAGCAAACTTTGTACAATAAACACACCATTCGGGCGTTATGCATTTAAACGCCTTCCTTTTGGAGTCTGTAGTGCAAGTGAAGTCTTTCAACGTGAAATGGAGAACATAGTAGAAGACCTTGAAGGCGTAGAAGTTATCGTGGATGATTTACTAATATGGGCGTCCACGAAAGAAGAGCATGATAAGCGCTTACGTGCTATTCTCCAACGTGAGCGTGAACGAGGTTTATGTTTGAATCCAGAGAAGTCCCCGGTATGTAGGTCATCTGTCACCTATGTTTGACATACATTACGCAAAGATGGATGACTATAGTATAGGTAAGAGTTGCTGCTGACACACAGTGGAGGGAATACAATAGAAGATATGCGGATGAGAAGGCGACTCGAAGACATGGACGTCTGTGACCGTGTGGTCAACGGAGACCTCACACCAGCAACTAGGATGGGGGAGAAAGAGGGTCGGTCAGTTGGTTGGACTCTATTCAGCAGATAACCACATCACGACCTGGTCACTGGTGCGACCAGACCGCCTCAAGGAGGTGACTTTAGTCCACTTATACAGGTCACTTAAAATATAACAAATGGATACAGTACTTTCTAAATTCACACGAATAGTTAGTCAAAAACTGGTACGTAACACTACATCACATTTAGGTTCAACACTAAACACCAAGACTACAAATCAAAATCCATGTATTACATGCTACATTTCAGTGTAGTTGAGAATCTATAGGACACAGCGTTTGTATAACTGAGCATTGAAATTCCACAGAGTTCGGAGTGGTTGGATCATACAACCATAGAATGTTCACCCTCACACCAGACTGATGCTAAATCATTGAGACATATTCAAAATTCTTTGAATGAGCAGAGGAACTGGAGAATGCTTACAAAAGTCTACTTAAATTGGTAAGATGGAATTTTAGGAATGTTTCGATTTTCATTTTAAACTAAAAGTAAAAAGCAGGCATATAACACCTATGTCACATTTAGGTAAAGCTCTGTATACAAGCACTTGGAATAAAATTCATTATTACGTGCTGCTGTTTGATACACTTCAGACAAGAGGGAGTAGAGGATGCAGAGCAAATGAAGTAAATGAGAGAGGCCTTGGTAAGTGTGGAGTAAACAAGATAAAAAAAAAGAGGGTAAAAAAAACATGGTTCTGTGAGAGGAATTAATTTGATTATGTCAAAACCAAAACCCACTAGTGACCTCCATTCACTTCACACTAATAGTTAGAGAAAATCTGGCACTTAACATCTACTCTAAAAATTACAAATCAAAAGCCAAACAAAAGCCTAATCAAATTAGGATGATTGAATTTCATGATATTTCTCTACCCCACTGAGAAGCACATCACGATCTTGTCACTAGTCTCCCAGACTCTGCAACACCTGCACAAAGTGTATGTTGCTTATGATATTCAGATACAGATTTAATAGTCAACTTTTAAACGACAAACAGGCGACAAGCATTTTGTGGAGTTTGTAAAAAGAGGATTTTAGTATTCTTTAGAGTTCATCTCATCACTCCACACACTACAAAAAGAACTTTCTGTTCCAACAATGCTTGGAAATGATATATCCAGCCTCTATCAAAACTCTTATAACTACATGCTAGTGCTGTGCATATCTAATAAAACAAAATCTTATTTAATAAATAACCTAAAACCTGAAAACTAAAATTCCTTACGTAAATAATTTGTTTAGTTGCTAGTGATTATGATAGTGCTTATCCATTGGAGCTATTGAAAAATTGTTTGACAAAGACTTTATGCAAGTGTATGTTTTCTGACAATACTTATTTAAAATTTTTCTAGCTCTCTACAATGATAAATGTGGTTGGACGGCTGAAGATTAAAGTTTGGCGCCTGGGAGAAGAGAAGGTTCTTCTGGAGGTCTAGATCACTCAAGAAGAGAAGGCTCACCTAGAAGGGGAGGAAACTCTACTTTGAGAAGAGAAGCAGAATCAGCTGCATCACCCCAGAAACAGGAATCACCCTCCATGGTTGATGAGGAAGTGGAATCGCGCATCTCAGCTGAATCTGAATCAGCGGCATCACCGCAGGTGAAGACACAGGAATCCATGGTTGATAAGGAATTGGTTGAGGTGGACAGTGCTTATGTGCTAGAAGTGGAAATTGATGAGTAAACTAAATCAGCGGCATCACCGCAGGCGAAGAAAAATTAAATTGTTCCATAATTGCTTTCGATTCCATGTGCAGATCATCGAAAGCATTTTCTATTTTGGCACCATCACGGTAGCTGTATATGTCCCATGCCAGGTAGTTTCAAATTGTCATCATATTGGACACAAAAATTTATATCTCATGAAGTAACCATGCAGGATTTGAAAGTGGATGCAGTACATGTAAAGATGGTGAAAAACTACCTGACCAGAAACCATTATCTACAGATGATCCATTACACTCTCATCAAACGCACGTTCCTGAAACTGCTATGTGTTTCAACTGATTTATTTTTTCATTTTGTGATTAAAATTTTCTGTGTCTATTTTTCTTTTGAGCAGCTCAGGATGAGCAGCAGTATAGCAGCAGATGCTCCAGCTCCCGCTCCAGGCTGCATAGCCCGGTTACCTCCTCACCTCTTCCGTGCCCAGTACCGGTAGATCCAACATTTCATTTGCGTAATGTTCCCCCTGCATGAGTTTGGAAATAAAAGGAGATATGTCACACACATGTGTGTACCGCGCTCACCTTTCATGTTTTGTGTTTGACCATTGGGATGAGTACAAAGACATTGCTCAAGCAAGCCATGACATTTACAAAGCAGATGATGAATATAAGTATTGGTCACATATGGGGGCACTAAGGAGTATGCCACTCAATGTGAAATACGAGCGGTAAGTGCTTTTTTTAATTGTAACATTACAGTATCGTTACGATGTGCTGATAGATACATTAAGAACACTTTTTATGGAGATGAACAGGCAAATACACAGATAAACCTATTGCTATCCAACAATCATTACCAGGTATTTAAGTTAAGTAAACACAAACACAAGAGAGTAGATGAGGGTGATCACATCAGCAGGAAGAGCTTATGGAGATGGAGGATGAATTTCAAATTAAGAAATATTTATCTTCATTATTTTTTACCGTCTGCTCCAATGTACTTATCAACTTAAAGCGAGAGTAATCGAAACATCAAGAATTTTTTTAAAAAGGAAATAAGACACAGTTGAATAGACTGCAACAAGACACACTAGGTAAGTTATGCTCTGCGACATGATTATGTGGACACTTCCATTATTATGTCAGGCAGCTACAGAAGCATTTATTGTCACACACTAATGTTATTCCATGGTCATTTCGTCTGTAGAAACAATTTGGTTCCTTACTCTGTAGAAGACGGGGCATGTCAGAAAGGAGAAAGAGCAGTAAAGGAGGAAGAGGATAAATTCTTACTTTGATGATGTCATTGGCAAAGAATTTACGACGGGTAAAAGTGTATCTATACTGTCCTGCTACCATTCCTTTGGTCAGATAACTAAAAGAAATAAGCCCCATATGGCAAGGAGGGTATCCGGTAATAAGTGTCTCGTATAAACATTTTCACACTTGTAGACTGAATGGACATTTATATAATGAAAATGGACAAATGAACGTGCGTTTTTCTATGACAGATGTTGCTGTGAGCTGTGCAGCTGCTAAGTCATTAGAAATAATAATTTTAACTTTAAATCATGTTCTACACCTTCAGATGTACTGAGCTAGCCATTGAAGGGGTAACTATAGATGAAGAGAATTAAGCTGAAGAGGTGGTAAGTGAAGAGGCTAGGATTCCTACCTAGTCCCTGTCTGCCGCCCACCCATGGAAAGTCCTCTCCTGCCTCCACCCACACAACTCAAAGTTGTGGAAAGAGCAGGAAAGATAGTTTTGAGAGTAAGGTAAGCATTCTGTTATCATAGTAGCAAACAGATTTTTTGAATGGGAATGATTGTTTTCTTCTCAGTTTTGTCACTTGAAAAAATAATCATAGGGGTTAAAAATCTGATGAACATTATTCAAATTCTTAATTAAAATCATTTAATTTTAGTGTTACAAGCACAAACTAAGTTTTATAGGTTAACTAAAAGTGCATAGGGATCTAAAAATAATTTGGAAGGTAGTGATTTTGCAAGCTTCTACGAAACTGTCAATCTATGAGGCCGATATTGATAAGGATTAGGCTCCAACACGTCCACACCCAACTTACACACCCAGTGAAACGCCACTGGAAATATGTTTTCTAAATCCGATAGCTATGCAATAATGCCGTTCAGTTCCATGGTCACTGTCAGGGACCAGTTGATATGACCACCTACTGGTTTGCTAGGGGCATGTCCTGTGACGAAGCAGACTTTTAGAGTTGCTCTAATAACCTGAGTGTTTTTGATAGTAGAAACATTTGGTTATATGATGAGGGAATAGTACATTCTTGTAAGCTAATTCTAACATGACTGTCGATAGCCTGCATAACGGCTGTATTTTACTTTGAAGATTAGTGAAAATTTCGATTATCGAAGGCAGCCTGTATCTTTGTAAGATCATTCTATCTAACTCGAAACGAATGAGTATAAGAATACGAGTTGTTTCACTTCAATACTATGTGTATCCGCACATTTTTGAGAGACGGGTCCACATCAGATTTGATGACCAATAACATCATAAGGATAAATGATTACAATTCGAAAGGGTGGGAGAGGTCCGATTGTGAGCCAAAGAAGATTAGCAGGAAGAAATAAGAAGCAGCTGTGACAGGAAGAACAAAATGGTAAATAAATACATGTTAATGGCGTGTGTAAAAACAAGGGGGGCCACCAACTCTCCATAGAGTAGTATAAGGTCTGATATCTCACCCCCACTCATATAATAACCTTTTATGATGTTGTCAAAACCAGAATCTACTAGCGACCTCCATTCACTTCATACGAATAGTTAGTGAAAATCTGGCACCCAACACCTACTCTAAAAACTATGAATCAAAATTCATATATTGCATGCTACATTTCAGTGTGGTGAAGAATCTGAGACACGGGGTGTTTATATGGCTGAGCACTGAAATTCCACGGCGTGCTGAGTGGTCGGTTTATACCTCCATAGAACGTTAACTGTGACACCTGGTTGATGTTGAATCATTTTGAGGCAGAGTCAAATTCCTTTCAATGAGCAAATTGAAAGGATCTGCAGCACGTTTATTTAGCTACAACAAAAGCCTAATCAAATTAGGATGATTGAATTTCATGATAAGCACATCACGATCTTGTCACTGGTCCTCCAATCTCTGCCAAACCGGCACAAAGTGTACGTGTCACATGATATTCAGATACAGATTTAATAGTCGACTTGTAACCGGCAAACAGGCGACAAGCATTTTGTGGAGTTTGTAAAATAAAGGATTTTAGTATTCTTTAGAGTTCATCTCATCAATCCACACACCACAAAAACAACTTTCTGTTCGAACAATGCTTGGAAATGATATATCCAGCCTCTATCAAAACTAACTACATGCTAGTCGGGTGAAATAGTAAATCAATACATTTACGCTATCGTATTTGCTTTTACACTATCGCAATGTTTACAAGACTACATGCGCGTCTGCAGCAAGCTCAAGAAGACGGTCTTTTAAAAAAAAAAAAAAAAAAAAAAAAAAACTACATGCTAGCGCTGTGCATATTTAAAAAAACAAAATCTTATAAATAACCTAAAACCTGAAAACTAAAATTCCTTACGTAAATAATTTGTTTAGTTGCTAGTGATTATGATAGTGCTTATCCATTGGAGCTATTGAAAAATTGTTTGACAAAGACTTAATGCAAGTGTTTGTTACAAATCATCACCAATATTACTACATTGAGAGTATGTTCATAAAACAGTTTTCTGACAATACTTATATTTACAAATTTTTCTAGCTCTCTACAATGATAAATGAGGTGGGACAGCTGAAGATTAAAGTGTGGCACCTGGGAGAAGAGAAGGCTCTTCTGGAGGCCTAGATCACTCAAGAAGAGAAGGCTCACCTAGAAGAGGAGGAAACTCTACTTTGAGAAGAGAAGGGTCTTCTGGATGCACAGGACGCTCAAGTTAGGCGCCTGGGCGAAGACAACTTATGTCTCATAAAATTGAGGACTCTTCTACTGGCCCAACATACATCTTGTTAAAGAGAAGTTTTGTCTGCTGGTCCAGGTTGCTGAACTCCAGTTTCAGCTGCAGCATCAGGACGAGTTGGTGAGGAGAGAACTGGAGGAGAGTCGTTGACAAACACAGCTTCCCAACACAGATGAGCGGGTAGGTGCTGTTCACTGGTTATCTACGGTAATGGGGTTTGTATTGTATCTATCATAATTTTTTTTTTTCTTTTTTTTTTCTTTGTTGTATTTTGGATATGTCCACGTGCTTTGCTGGTCTGAATAAAGTCCGCATCCAAACATGATCTATATGTTGTTTCATAATTCTGAACAATATTTGGTGGTCCGAAGGTGAGATTGACATTTGTGTTGTCTCAAGGTTCGTTGTTTTGGCAGCACACCCGTAAAACCACACGTGAAAAATGCCACCACAGAAATCAATCACACCTATAAATGGGATGGTCAAAAAAAGAACTTTTTCATGTCCCATGTTCGCATTAGCAACCATACTAAGGCACCTACCAGGTAAAAGGCTGGGATGGTTATAGAAAAATCTTTTTTAATGTTTTGTTATATGGCAAAAAGTGGTGTTGTGGCTTGGGATGCCAGCCATCCAATACATTTGTAATCAATTACAATTTTGTTTATTTTTTGGCAGTTAGACAACTTAATATATTATTCTTGACTATAAAGCATGATCATTATACCTGACATTAAAAAAAAAAAGCATGATCCCATCTTTTTTTGTATTTTTTGTTTTTTTCGTATGCACAAAAGTTCATTTCTATTCATAGCATGTCCTATTCAGTTTTCATATTTTTGCAGCAGAGACATTTATTTATATGATGGTTTTCATCCACAAGCAAATTCTTAGCAAATTCTGAAAGGCGCAAGGTGGTAAATTTACACCACGTTTGTTTTGCATTGACATACGGCTTCGTTGGTGGATCGAGACAGCGAGGCAGAGACAGATACCACTCCTGGTGGAGCAGCACACTGGAGAGCTGGGAGGTGGTGAGGGAGCGCAAGCACACGGACACTAACTGTGCGTAGGGCCAGCAGGGGCAATGGGATGGTCAAATAGACAGCAAGACCCAACAGGGCGGCAGCAGGAAAAAGTCATGTCAGCCCCGCTGGCGCTTTGAAGTCCAAAACCTTTCCGATCCTACAGGTAAGAAGTGTCTCGTATAAACTTTTTTCACACATGTTGACTATATAATGGGGTCAGCCTTGGATGGTTAAATGAACATCTTTTTCTATGACATATGAAAGCTGTGAGCTGTGGGCAGGCCTGTGATGGAGAAAAAAGTAACAGTGTGTGGCTGTTTCTCAAGCAAATTTTATCATTCTTTATCATTGTTCCATTTTATTTTCAGATACACTTTGAACATTTCATGTTTATAACCAATACGCCAAAGACAATTTACGTTATATATATTCTGCATGACGTTCATGTTAAATATGTTTTCATGTTTCAGGAGGCAGAGACGAAGAAGGACGAAATGACTACAGGAAAAACCCGCAAGAAAACAACAAAAGAAATAAAAAAACTTCGTAATCAAAGATATCAACATTGTGAGGTTTCACTGATTTTTTTGGTAGGAAAGGGAAAGGGATTCCTATTTTCTATCATTAGTGTACTAAAATCATGTTCGTATATACAGTATAAGAAGTAAGACCGTTGTTTGACCATGTTAGACGCTAGCTCAGTCACCACCGCTGGATCGCATGTCACCCAAGTAGCAGAACTCTGAAACAACTTCCAGCTTATGCTCACCTACTGTGACCTCCTTGACTGGCATCATTGTCGCGATTATCCTTTATTTATGAACTGTTATTAACTGTTTCAACATTTTAAAGTCATGACGGAATACAACCCAATTAAAGGTGTGGAGAACACTTTCAAGGGGGAAAGCCACCAATTTTCCAACTTCTATCTGTGCCACATGGAATTTAATGAGAGTTGTTTTGCCCAGTCTGGAGCACCACTACCACCGGATGAAATTGGGATGCCACTTATTCAGAGAACAGCGTGCCAAATAGAATTATGAAGATGAAGACAGCCCAAAAGGTCTACAACTACTCTATAAGGTGCATACACAACGGACATGACAATACATGGCAGTTTTAACTACCTATTGTATACTTTTCTAAAAGAATGTTGAATAATGTAATGCAAATGATACACTGATAGTAACATCAGTTAAGTGAATATATTCAGAAATCAAGTATAAAAGTGGTGCTGAGTACAAGTATGATAACCACTTATATCACTACCACCGGATGAAATTGGCATGCCACTATTCAGAGAACAGCGTGCCGAATAGAATTATGAAGATGAAGATGGACCAAAACTACTCTATAAGGTGCATACCCAACGGACATGACAATACAAGATATCTTTAACTACCTATTGTATACTTTTCTAAAAGAATGTTAGATAATGTAATGCCAATGATACACTGATAGTAACATCAGTTTCGTTGAACATATTCAGAAATCAAGTATAAAAGTGGTTCCGAGTACAAGCATGATAACACATATAGTATCATGCCTTTTCGAAGAAGGGTGATAACGGTCTCCAGGTTATAGGATACTTCTGGATCATTATAGACAATGACATCATAAAAAAGCATTATAATCTCTTATGCATTTTGTTACTTTGTTTTTATTGTGCACAGTAGTTCATTTCTATTCATAGCATGTCCCTTTTCAGTTAGTAATATTTTTTGCAGCAGACATTTATATGATGGTTTTCATCCATGAGCAGATTTTTAGCAAATTCTGAAAGGCGCAAGGTGGTAAATTTACACAACGTTTTGTTTCGCAGTGGCGAATGAATACACCAGACGGTTGAAGTGGTGGATTCACAGCGCGAGGATAAGACTGGTGCCCGACCTGGTGGAGGATCACACAGTGTTTTGCGGGAAATGACAGTCTCACTGCACATATGAAAACACACAGAGTGCCATGGATCCCTAACAGTATGGAGGTTGAGAGGGATCAACAAGTTGCTCAGCCAGTGTTTCCCGGATTCTTTGGAACAAATCCCAATCAACCAGAACCTTTTACAAACTGTGAGAAAAGCTCCATCGTATCCTCCTGAATTCTGTGTAATACATCAAAATCCAGATGCTTTTCCCCATTGTGATAAGTCAGGGTCTTTCGCTGCTGGATTGTACAGAACTGCACCTGATCAATCGCAGTCTTTTCATCTCCATAATGAGAAACCAGAATCATTCCAACCTGTGACTGCCTTTTCATCTTTACCGCTAGTGCAATTTCCACAACCCTTTGTCTCACATCCGTGTATGACTCACTCAAAAGAACCTGAAGAATCGATAATCGAGTCAAGTACAGAAAAGGTAGATCACAAGTCTTCAAATGAAGAACATGAAAAACTTAAGTGCTCAA
This sequence comes from Streblospio benedicti, assembly GCA_019095985.1. Lineage (NCBI taxonomy): Eukaryota > Metazoa > Annelida > Polychaeta > Spionida > Spionidae > Streblospio > Streblospio benedicti. Next base: position 44,831,649 of record CM032662.1, read on the forward strand.
ATGAAGAAGAAAAAGTGATATGCTCCTCAAATGCATTTGAAAAAAAGAAATTCTCAAATGAGCATGAAAATATCAAATTCAGTGAATGTGATGGTTCATTTGTAAGTAAACTTTAGATAAACCATATAGCTGTGAAATTTGTCTGAAATCTTTTACAACAAAAGGTAATTTAAAATTACATGGCAAATTGCATAGTGGTGAAAAATCATTTGAGTGCACTGAATGTGATGATAAATAGTAAAACGACTTTAGAATTATACTTTCACCCGCCTAACTAAAAATAGCCTTTTTTAATGTTTTGTTGTAAATAACTTATTATTTTATGATTGCTTTTGATAATAAAGCAGTTGACTATATGCTTATTATTTTTGGCAGCAGAGACATTTATATGATAGTTTTCATCCACAAGCAGATTCTTAGCAAATTCTGAAAGGCGCAAGGTGGTAAATTTACATCGAGACAGCGAGGCAGAGACTGGTGCCCCACCTGGTGGAGGAGCACACAGTGCTCAGCTGGAGGGAGGTGAAGGCGCGCCGGCACAAGAAAACTAACTGTGTGCGGCCAGCAGAGCGGGGGCCCCCTCAAAGACAGCAAGACCCCAGGGGCGGCAGCAGCAGGAAAAGCCGTCAGCCCCGCCCACAGAAGTGTCAGCAGCAGCAGCAGCAGCAGCAGCAGCAGCAGCAGCAGCATGCACATTGCTGAGCTCAGACCAACCCTCATACCAGCAGAGCGGGTAGGTGCTGTTCACTGGTTATCTACAGTAATGTAGTGTGCATTGTATCTATCATAACAATAAAAATATTATAACAAAAAAGGGTACCAAAGAGAAAGGTTAATGCAAGATGAACATAAAAAACATCCAACCAATAAAGAGAGCAATTCTTGCAGTGTACAAGGAAACGCCCCCCCAAAAAACAAAGCCTACAAAAAATGGGAAAATGAACAGAAGGCTATGCTAGAAAACCTCAGCCTGTTGCAAAAACAAAACAAAACTAAAGGGATGAAAAGGAAGATTGCAGAGCAACCGACTCAGGAGGAGGAAGATACGGACAAGTCTAAAGAGAACATTCAACAGATAAAAAGAGGTCGTTTAGTGCACCGGGCCAAAACGTCCCGGATGTGGCCCATACCGCGCAGATATCCCGCCGCAAGTTGCTGCAGAGCAAAAGACTGGTCCTGTGTCTGAAGCTGGCAGGCATCGGGGCAGTATGTGTGATCAACGTGGAATGTTAGACTTATGAAAAGCAAAACAAATGGGCAAAATTGTATAACAGAGTATTTATTTTTAACAACCTATTGTATGCTTTTCTAAAAGAATGTTAGATACTGTAGTGCCAATGATACACTGATAGTAACAGCAGTTATGTTGAATATGTTCAGAAATCAATTATACTGATGTCCAGTTTTCTTTTCATTCTCTCTATTGGTATAAAAACCTTAAAACATTCGTTTGTACAGACACGGGACATTGCGTTGTATATTATATACTACCAACAGCAACGTTTAATGTCTAGCCAATAGCGATAATTGTTCCCATGATTAAAAAAAAAAGAAAGTTTCGTCTGCTGGTCCAGGTTGCTGAACTCCAGTTTCAGCTGCAGCATCAGGACGAGTTGGTGAGGAGAGAACTTGAGGAGAGTCGTTGTCAAACACAGCTCCCCAACACCTTCCACCATCATCCGTGGTGGGGAGGGGAGAAGACAACATACGTCCAAAAGAATCGAGGACTGAAAGGTCCTCAGTGTTATCACCTAACAGATTTTTGAATGGGAATGATTGTTTTTCTTCTCAGTTTTGTCACTTGAAAAAAAATCATAGGGGTTAAAAATCTGATGAACATTATTCAAATTTTTAATTAAAATCATCATTTAATTTTAGTGCTACAAGCACAAACCAAGTTTTTATAGGTTAACTAAAAGTGCATAGGGATATAAAAATAATTTGGAAGGTAGTGATTTTGCAAGCTTCTACGAAACTGTCAATCTATGAGGCCGATATTGATAAGGATTAGGTTCCAACACGTCCACACCCAACACACACCTAGTGAAACGCCACTGGAAATATGTTTTCTAAATCCGATAGCTATGCAATAATGCCGTTCAGTTCCATGGTCACTGTCAGGGACCAGTTGATATGACCACCTACTGGTTTGCTAGGGGGGTATGTCCTGTGACGAAGCAGACTTTTAGAGTTGCTCTAATAACCTGAGTGTTTTTTGACAGTAGAAACATTTGGTTATATGATGAGGGAATAGTACATTCTTGTAAGCTAATTCTAACATGACTGTCGATAGCCTGCATAACGGCTGTATTTTACTTTGAAGATTAGTGAAAATTTCGATTATCGAAAGGCAGCCTGTATCTTTGTAAGATCATTCTATCGTAACTCGAAAACGAATGAGTATAAGAATACGAGTTGTTTCACTTCAATACTATGTGTATCCGCACATTTTTTGAGAGACGGGTCCACATCAGATTTGATGACCAATAACATCATAAGGATAAATGATTACAATTCGAAAGGGTGGGAGAGGTCCGATTGTGAGCCAAAAGAAGATTAGCAGGAAGAAATAAGAAGCAGCTGTGACAGGAAGAACAAAATGGTAAATAAATACATGTTAATGAATTATTAAAACAAGGGGGCCACCAATTCTCCATAGAGTAGTATA
>CM032662.1:44839666-44870167 GCA_019095985.1 Streblospio benedicti
GCATTGTGACTATATTGTAGTACTCAATACAAAGTTCACCATTTACGTGACTAGACTTGTAGAACAATCACACACTCTTACCACGATCTTTATTTCTATATTAATATGAATTTAAAGAGGCAATTCAATTGATTCACGAGAGTAAAAAGATGTATAGAATTAACACACATAGATTAAAATAACATGGGGTGAGATAAAAAGGCAGGACGGTAAATGTCTGATATTCTTCAGAAATTAATTGCAATTTACTCCAAGGTGAGATCTTCAAGATTTAGGCTTGATGCATACCACCATTGGAATACGTTCAATGAATTGCCCAAGTTTCATGGTGATTGAATGTATGGTTTAGGTTGCTTTATATAGAGAGATAATCTAATCCTATTTATCTTATTGTTTGAACATCCCTACGTTGATTGCCTAACGTTGATACAACATCAGATTTTCAACGTCACTCCAACGTTGATTGCCTGATGTTGATACATTGGATCCCGTACTTGTTAAAATTTGAAAATAATAGTTTGTGGGCTTTATCTCCACAATTTGCATGAAATATAAGATCTTTTCAACATTATTTTTTTCATTGAATGTGATAGCTGCATGTTGTTGCTATTTTCGCATACATATTATTGTAAAGAAAGCGTTCAGTGACCGCACACGGTGACCTCACTGTCTAGTAGCATGAGCCTAACTACTTTGAAATATTCAAGGTTATTAAAGGTACAGACACATTTCAGTGGCACCGTCAAATGGCCTTAGTGATAGTGGCCTTGTCAAGCAGAGGTCAGTAGAACTGAAGTCCTGAAACGAATTAAAAGGCTGTCTCTATCCAAGTATGAAATTGCAAATGCCTCTAAACCTGTAGGACATCTGGCCTAATGAATAAGGCACCTGATCTACACGTATATGACAGGTCTGTTGGTATCAGGATATCGTGCGTTCGATTCCACGGTCTCCAAAGCATTAAAGGTTTACCCCTATAATTTCACATTTAATCAATATATTAACAATCACGTTTTTATGAAAAGCTGCAGTTTTGAATACAGATTTCAAAACATCTTCTATCTTCTATCTTCAAATGGGGTGGGCAATTTTCTCTAAGGTGAGTCGTCCTTCTAATACACCCTGTAAAGCCAGGGGTACATCACTTGGTTCTTAAACAATTGTACACACAACTGCCACAGAACTGGGGTGTGCTATGAACATTTAGGCTTGATCCAAACCACTCTTAGAATATGCACAAAGATTTGCCATGCATCATGGTGTTTGAATGTCTGGAGAGAGATAATCGGGACAATTTAGATAGATTGAACCTCACCTGCATCCAGTCTCTACTCAGTGGATGACGGAGTAAATATATGACGTAAGTAAAATGTATTGTATATATATATTTGTATACATGAATAAACCTGTCAGTATACATAACGTATACCATGGGTAGGCCTATACCCTATTGAATGGCTGTATGATCTTAAAGATGAGTTCAACCTCATTTAATTTGCGCTTATCGTTCGAGTCACAAGTTATTGAAGTCTATGTAAGCTCAATACTTTGACGTGTTATATTGTATTATATGTTCTTACACCATGATAATATATAGTGTAATAAAGAGTACATTGCGGGTTCAGTATGAAATCAGTTTGATTTCAATGTTAATTTTAAATCGGTGAAAGAGTACATTGTATTTTAGACGTATGTGACACAGCATAATATAATTAATATAAAGCAAGTTAATATTGTACATTTTAACTGTATGTTTCCTACATTTTATAATTAGCATGTCAATATTTCATCATTCCTACATTGCCTACTTTTATACTAGCTTACCAATAAGATGTATTTTTAACTTGGATTTATGACAGACAATTGGCTTCATATTATCAGAAAATGTTTTTATATTTTTCGACTTTTTTTTAGATATTTTAGCTCTGATGAGGAATTTATTTATTAGAAAATCTTATTCAAATTTATCCTTCATTTGACGAAGCTTTCAACACCAGTTATGACGTGGAAACAAGAATATTGCAGTCTAATACTGAATGTATGTTCTGTGTAAATGAGATCGCCGTAGACCAACGATGTGAGCAGTCCAAAGAAATAATAACAAAGAATTTCAACAATACAATATATTAGTTTAAAATGCTTCTAGACATCAAAACAATGTATACAAATGATTGACATTACTTACGAATGTAACATGATAGACATTTTATTTACAAACAATAATATTTCAGAATAATTTTGGAAATGCAACCATTATTCTACGTCTGCAAGGTATATACATACATTAATAAACACACACAGTGAAATGTTCTTTACCATTAGATTGTATAATATAGAAATCTGTCGACTATTTTATAATCAAGCTCCTCTAAATGCCACATCTAGAAATTGTTACATTTGACTTCACACATCACACTGTCCTGACGTAGCGGAAATTCTGTTAAAAGTAGTCTTTTTGTTACTGTGTTTTCCTTCTATGCATATAAGGTATCATAATATTTTTTAAAAGTCCTAAGATTTAAAATGTTATTAAAGCTTTTCAGCTGTAAAGATGCTAAAGAGATACACTCGAATAGCCATAGGGGGCCCCCCCCCCCCCCTCCCCCCCCCCCCCCCCTCCCCCCCCCCCCCCCCCGCCACCTTTCCCCACCAATATTTCTTCATTATCGTAGCTATTTTGGCATGTATGCCATTGATCGCGCGTACAAAACCCATTAATTCCCTTCAGTGCGCCCCCCTTTCTAAAATCCTGGATCTGCCATTGATAGCCTAGAAAAAACACGACACCAAAAAATGGATTAACAATGTATAGATTGCATGAAAGTACTAATATAATCATTTTCTAATACTAACATAAAGAAATAGTCCACCAGCTGGAAACTTGAATGGTAATATTCCTTGTGAGGTTACATGACTTGCGATATCCGAAATGTCACCATTCCATTATTTCGTCACCATTCAAAGATCACAAATTTGTCTTTATCATTATCCGTTTTGACAAACGGATGAGCGCTTGAAACTGCTATCTGGTGGATTATTTGAGCTAGAAACTGGAGAGTTCTTGAATATGTCTTCATGGTTCTGCTTCCACGTGACTTTGTCTTATCAATCATCATTTTCACTAATTTGCACCACTTAAGATCTTAACATTAACTTACAATGTCTTTAAAGATTACACGAGTACAACAACAAAAACACAATTTACTTAACAACATTTAAATATTACAATAAAAACCACACTTGATCCGAAAATATAAACATCACATATTAACGTTACCCTCATACTTACATACGTCATTAAATATATATTACATATCTTGTATTTTTAGTGTGCTTTAACATTTCTATGTACAGTATTCACAAATCCAGTGTTATAAGAGACTTCAGTAACTAAAAAGTCCGTTCTTATTTTTCTCTTTTGTCATCACAGTTAAATACATTGAAATTTATTAGTTCATAGGTTGCTTGTATCTCTGGAAGTAGCTACTATTGCATGATTATTCATTTTCATGATTGTCTTTTCTCACGGCCATTTCATTTAAACTGTATGGATATGATTGTTGTCAAGGCACAAGTCCCTATTTTTTCTCCTCTTGATTCACAAAGCATATTCTCTTTACACATTTCATTGACCATTTTACTTGCCGCTCACTGTTCGTATATATAAAAACTCGTGATGTGAACCTGACGAATTTATGGCATGGGTAAGTGCAGGATTAAAAAACGTTCGGTGGGATGGGTCGTAAATTGAATATTTTCGTGTTTTCCTCTGTGTGTCTTAATTAAAATATTCGTCATCTCTTTGTTAGTACGTTATAATTTTTAGCTACGTCCTACGCAAACTGCAGTCTGTGTGGCTGAGCTGACTTAGGTGAGGGCAAAATAGGTCCAGACTGTGAGGTTTCCTTCAGGCACCGACGATACATTGATGCTGTTGCCGGGAGCGATGAGGACACAGTCACCAACCCCGCTTGGTGCACGTCTCCAGTAGAAGGACACACAGCCAGGGGTGGCCATGCATTTACCTGTGCAGGCAATTTCATTTAATGCACGTTCAAAGGAATGAAGAAGGAATGGTGACAGTGACATTTCTGGTGGGACTGGGTTGGCTCGTGTCATCCGTTTGCATTCCTGTGTTCTCTGCTGTTCGCATCTGGCTAGCATGTCTTGTGTGGTCATGTCTGCCCAGCTTTGACCATCACATTCAGCATCATCATACTGGAAAAAGCCATCCTTGGTCCTTCTTGTTTTAGCCACGCATTTTCACAGAGGCAAACATCCACACTTCTCCCTATGTACAGCCATAAATCAGCAATGTTCTCATGCAGGATTGGCGGCAGGTGGGAGACGTCTGTGTCATGATCGATAGCGACTTGATGTTCCTCAGGCCGTGGACAGGATGGGACGTGCGCAATGTTCTCATGCAGGATTTCAAGGCTGTCAGATTATTAATCACGTCATCACTGATGTCTGTGATTTGGTTAATGTGCAGATCCTTCATAGTGAACTTGATGTTCCTCAGGCCAAGGCTGGGAAGGATGGTGATGTCTGTGATTTGGTTATTCTGCAGGAGTGTACTGCCGGATGCTGAGACATTGGACAGACAGAAGAGAGTTTGCAAGGCTGTCAGATTAATAATCACGTCATCACTGATGTCTGTGATTTGGTTAATCTGCAGATAGAGTTCCTTCAGCGTACTGCCGGATGCTGAGACATTGGGGAACGTGGTGAGACGGTTGCTGGACAGATACAGAGTTTCCAAGGCTGTCAGATCCACAAGCAAGTCGTCACTGATGTCTGTGATTTGGTTATTCTGCAGATAGAGTTCCTTCAGCGTACTGCCGGATGCTGAGACATTGGGGAACGTGGTGAGACTGTTCCCGTACAGAACCAGAATTTCCAAGGCTCTCAAATCCACAAGCAAGTCGTCGCTGATGTGCGTGATTTGGTTATTCTGCAGAGAGAGTTCCTTCAGCGTACTGCCGGATGCTGAGACATTGGGGAACGTGGTGAGTCGGCATCGGGACAGGTCCAAAGTGGTCAAATTGGTGAATCGTGTGAGATCGGCCGTATCGTCTGCTGTGAGTTCACAATTGTACATGCTGATTGTCGTGACATCAGACGCGTAGTCCGAGAATGAGCAGCTAGCTTTACATGCCACCACCAGACCCAGCACAAGCACCAGGCTCCACCGCACCAGGCGGGCTGTTTTACTTGCTGCACAGCAGCCTCTCATATCAAACACACATGAATTATCCGTCTAAGTGTGTACAGTCACTATGATGATGCGGCCAGTGGGTTGAGCTGCCACTTCTGGTGGCGGCAACGTCGCTGTCACTGAGTCATATACCGACGCCGGCAGAGACGGTTGTCGGGGCGAACACGTGGCAGTGGGCGGGGACACGGAGCGGCAGGGTATTGATTGATCTATTGTTTGGCGGCAACTAAATGTTTCTGTGGTACAGTAGAACCTCTCTATTAAGACCACCTTTGGTACTAGTGTTAGATGGTCTCAAGAGAGGTGGTCTCTATAGATGTTGTCTCTATACAGAGGTTCAGTTTGGTAGCTTTATGAGGGTTTAGGACCGTGAAAAGTGGTCTTATTATAGAGGTGGTCGTAATGGGAGGGTGTGATGCATATTAAGATTAGAAAATTGGAATGAACGTTGCCGACGAAAGCAGGCATGCAGTTTTGTTTATGAATGGATGCACATAGTCTATATCGTTTTGGAAACAGAGAGGGAATACTCAAAGTTGTAAGCTGCTCCATTTCAAATGGTAATGTCCGCCAATAGAAGAATCCAGTTACTACATTTATCCGTGAGGTGTCTAAAAATATATTTGACTGCATTCACCCTAATATTTCCACCGCCCTGCCACCCAACACCTATGAGATGTCTGGACATCTGTATATTGGACGTCTAAGAATGATGACCTCGGCCAACAGCAAATGTCTGCTTTACCTAAAAAAAACGCCCCAGAACTGTTTATAAAATGAATTTGTTACATATCATTTTTCAAACTTTTGAATCTCTCTCACAGATCTTATCTTTCTAGCAAGCGTATTCCCACCACAATAGACATAGCTGAAGACAGGTGCTTCTTTCTGCATTGTGATTCCATTTTTACTACATCAAGTGGACCCTGTGGGATTCGAACTCCGAGTACTCCAGATCAAAGTGAATTACAGGATGTGGGGGCTAAGCGGGGGTCGGGGGTATGATTGAGTGTGAAAATGTAAAGTAATTAAGTATGGATACAGCCATATTAACTATGACTATAAAATATAAAGCCAATCACGTTCCTGCTCCAAACATTGATATAATGATTTACATCTACTGCACCTTTTTAACAGAAGAGTTACATATACAATTACTATCTGTAGCGCTGAAAAAGATTTAAACCCGTAAAGAGCCCGCAATCCAAACCTTTTTAAACCTCACCTACAACTGCAATAAAAGTGACAATTCAGCCCGCAGTCTGCACATTTAATGTGACATTAGGTAGACGTAATAATATAATTAAGGCCGCGTCCCACTAATTTCTGTGTATGATCGACGCATAAATTCTAGGGATTTCAAGGCAAAAAGAATTATACGTCGAGCATCTGCTGATAGATAAGCCGTTTTGGCATTAAATGATCCCCCCCCCCCCCACCTCAGCGCATAGTCAACTCACAGCTGGCGCAAACCCGGCGTAAGAAAAGCAGACAGTGAAAGCAAGGTCAACGTAACCCTGACGCACAATCGATGTACAACAAAATGTCTGGGTGTGACGTGCGTTGGGGTTACGCTGACCTTGCGTTCACTATCTGCTATCCGCTGAACATACATCTACAATACGTTGAACGCCTGCTGAATGTACGCCATCATAAGCTCAAGGTGCGCCAAGCTTACGCCAACGTTTTTATCTGCTCCCAATACACGGGGCATGTTCGGCGCATGTTTGACGTATGTTTGGCGTATGGTCGGCGATGTTTTGAGCAGCCCAAAGTATTGGGAGCATAAAAGAACGGACCATCGATAATCTTCCTAGAAATATTTTGCCGGCGTACTGGCACACGAGCGTCACACGCACGTAAAGCGGAAAACGAACGTTAGGTCGGCGTAGGATCGGCATAGACGGCAGATGCTTAGCGTAGAAGGTAAAAAGGGGCTATACGACCGATTTTTATCAGCTCCCAGTGCGTCGGAACCAGTGGGACGCGGCTTTAAGGCCCGCAATCCTCGAGCCCAGCATAGAGCTCAGGTGTCTGGACCAGCGTTCTGCGCGGGCAGCTTTTGGCATTGTTTATCCGCCCCGCGACCTCATCATTCCGACTGCATCCGCCCCGCGACCGCACAAAATTACACTTCTGTGTCCGCATCCACCCTGTGACCGCAAGATTTTGTCCACATCTGTACCTCAACCGCATTGCCATAAGAGAAAATGACCGCAATTTGACCGCACTGTTACAGATCATCCGCAATATATCCACAACACTATCCGCCATCAGAATCATTATCATTTACTGTGGTGAAACTTACAAGAAAATGATAAGCCAAAACTAATATTAAAGTGAATGCTGTTATCTTTATTTAAATGTTACCAAATGTATAGGACACTGACGCAAAAAATATAGACCGTACCATACAATGATGAAAACATTCCTAACATTAAATTTTCAGTCTCTATGATAGCACTGCAGCAAATACAAAGTTCTATTTTAACTCCCTAAAGAATGGTTTACTACTACAACTAGAATAGAATGATACTGAGTTCCTAATTACATCTTATTTATAGGGGAATGCAAGGGTAATAAGACAGAAAGTTCTGCTTAACTAAGAAGTAGTCAAAAGGAAATCATGCTGGAATCATTTCATTACAGCATGTATGTATACCCACATTTAGAACTAAATATTTTATATGATAAGAGATAAAAATGAATGCAGGAGACTAATTTCCAAGCATCTTTTTTAACTTAGAACAAACGGATATCACATTGTTGGAACAATGCTTTACTCCCCATTAATATTTAACTTGGTCATAAAGGATTCCTTCAGGTAAAGCAAACATCTTCATAAAGGTCATGCTTATTGGCTTATTGGCTAACTAGCTAACTGCTACTTATCAAGGAATTCAAAAGGAACCATGCTGTGCATAGTGGTTAACTCTAATTAAGGACAGTAATGGTATGAAATTGACTTCAAAGCATATGATGATTACAAGTATGTTTCTAATAAAATGTAATACAACATTATAAAATGACAGTTTATCAAATCAAAAAGTAACATGCTTGCATGTTCTTTCAAATACAAAGTAAAAGCTGAAGATCAAAGAGAATCTTATAATGATCTGCTGTAGACGCGGATCAAAGAATGATCCGCGGTCATTCAATTGTTTATGACCGCAAAGTGTCTACAAAGTAACTGCATTGATCCGCAAAGTGTCCACAAACACATATTTCTGACCGCATCCGCCCCGCAACTGCAAGAATTTGACCACATTCGCCCTGCGACCGCAACAGCAATGATGCGGATACCCGTGGACTGTCCGCGGATGATGACCGCGGTCAACTCGCGGGTGTCCGCGCGACTGCGCAGAACGCTGGTCTGGACAGTGCCACTGTAAAAAACCGACTGGCGTGTAATGCCTACAGTGTCTCACTTGGACGGGTGTTTGATTGATTTCTCATTGCACCGAAAACCAAAAAAACAAAAAACAAAAAACAAAAAAAAAAACCCATTCCTCTAGTAACAAACTAACAAAGCAAAGCCAAGCCTGGATGATAGGTTTACATGGATTCACTGCATGCACATGTCCATTAGTGGGGTGTTACTTAACTTCTGCAAATTTGTTAATGCACGTTGGTAAACTTATTGAGTTGATTTTTTAGACACACAGAAATATATCAATTGACCCAGTATGAAATGTAGCTGTATAGTGACGTACACGGCACAACCTAACCCTGTTGGCAAATAAGCATTGGACGTTTAACAGTAAAATGTGTTATGTGTAAAATGAGTCTTCAAAATAAACTAACACGTTCATTACGGGAAGAAAGGTCTGTGGGCTGAGGGAGAATTATACCGTGGACAGCAAAACAGTGGCACGTTCTGGGTCTCATATTCCGGGCTATCAGGTTTAATAATGATATTTTAATGACATTTTCAGCACCTCTGGCTGCTCTAGTTTCACGGGTAACTTCTGAGTATGAAGCCGTTAAATTGACTGACCTTCGTCCTAATACAAGCATGAGCGAATATGCACAACGCATTTGGACGATATTTCAGACAGAATAAAAAAAATGCATGTCACGTTTAGTTGCCTATAAGCCAAACAAACTGTTAGTGTTACCTAAGATCTATATATAATCGAATGGTCTTACGCAACTATACGTGGTACCTACTAAAACCCGGGACCAAACGTGCCCAACGTGATGTGACCTATCCGGACCAATTAGTGACCAATGCGAAAATTACCGCTGTTAGTTGAAGACTGCTATTCTGTAATTGTTATGTGTTACTTGTAAACACAGAGCTGGCTCAAATGATGAATACAAATTCTCACTGAGTTGTCAACCATACTGACTGATTGCCGTGTCTACGCATAGAGCTTTGATCATTTTAACATTAAGATGAAATTGTTAGGAAGTGGCTAGGGAGCCGACATTTGTCTTTAATAAAACTAATATTTTTCTTTCTTTTAAAAGACATGAAATTATCTTTAGTAAAAGTTTCTTTTAATAAGAAATACATGAAGATTACATTTTTCTTTTCTTTTAAAGCGACCATTTAATCCTACATTCAGAAGTTCAGACCCCAGGGGTGGGGTGGGGCCAAGGGTTTCGATCATAACATTGGCCTAACCTACGCACACCCATGTCTTTTTTCAAACTTCAGAATGCTACCGCCTTCGCAGTCCTACAGATGGACGCTCTTGGAAAGAATCCTCTACGCCAGTATATTCCACCCATGTCTATTAATACACTAAATCAATGTGTGTGTGTGTGTGTGTGTGTGTGTGTGTGTGTGTGTGTGTGTGTGTGTGTGTGTGTGTGTGTGTGTGTGTGTGTGTGTGTGTGTGTGTGTGTGTGTGTGTGTGTGTGTGTGTATATATGTCTGTGTGTGTGTGTGTGTGTGTGTGTGTGTGTGTGTGTGTGTGTGTGTGTGTGTGTGTGTGTGTGTGTGTGTGTGTGTGTGTGTGTGTGTGCGTGTGTGTGCGTGCGTGTGTGTGTTAGCAGAATATAGAACGCATAATCACACACGTCTCCCCTCCTCTCCCAGACGACATCGACCCGTACCACCCGCGCTGGCAGCACCCCGCGGCAGACGACACGCCGGCCACGTGGCGGGACTGGTCGAGCGACCCGCGGGCCGGAGACGGGCCCGTGCAGGACTGGTTTGCGCTCGGACAGCAAGAACTCGACTACGCACTCCTGGTGGGTGGGGGGAGATGCTATGTGGTAGATAATTTTGCTTAATACGTGCGACAGCCATCTTTAGAGAGACCACTACACAGTAGAAATTCTGCATTTAAGTCTGGCTATACGTATACAATAAGGGGCTACCATTTATCATTGCCCATGAGGGGTGCTACAAAAGAAATGAAACCATTATGGTATGAATCTCAGGACCCTTTCTAAAAGTTTTGAAATTTTGTTAGTGTCCACCCAACCTACAAAACATTCTGCGCTGTCTGTCAGACTGGAACCCACATTTTCAACCCAACCTATATATTCTATCAAATCCCTTGAGTTTTTTTAGAAATGGCCGCCCACTGCACTCCCAACCCATAATATTTTTGGTTGCTCACTAAAATGGTAGCCCCCTATAAAGACCATTCACATTTTATAGCGGTCCAACCTAAACCATAAAGAGAACCATAAACAGATAAAGAGATCCCAGAAACCTCCATAAAGAGACCACCTCTCTATCAAGACCACTTGAAGCCAGCCACCGACTGGTCTTGGTCAACCTAGACCCTTCCCTTACTTACTTACTTACTTACTTACTTACTTACTTACTTACTTACTTACTTACTAACTTACTTACCCACTGACTTACTGACCCACTTACCCACTTCCCTACTTGCCTACTTACTTTCTGTCACATCTTCGAACGCAGTAGTGTCCGTCTGGTTGATCGAGACTAGCCACCGACTGGTCTGAATACAACTTGATCTACCCGCGTAATGCGTAGGCGACAAACAACCCCACCAGAAACCTCCATGTACAGATCGCCATCTCCCTGAGACCGTTTGCAATTGAAACCAGATAGATATGCCACCGCCGTATTCTGCAGGCGACACACAACCCCATTATCTCTCCGGCGAAGAACGTCGTCGTGTTCGTGGGGGACGGGATGGGCGTGACCACGGTGACGGCGGCCCGCGTGTACCGCGCCCAGAGCCGCGAGCTCGCCGGGGACGACGCCTACCTGCGGCTCGAGACCCTGCCGTACTCGGCTCTCGTCAGGGTGAGCAACGTCAATATCTTTTACACTGCTCATATATTCAGTGTAGTGTAGCGATAAGTATTACGAAACTCATCTTTAGCCGAGCAAACACAGTTTACTCGTACTTCATATCTTTTGGTGTTTTAATTTGAAAGGGAGCCTTTAGGAGCTCGAAAACCTTAATGAATAAAATCAAAATATCATTTTATCTAGAATACAGCCGAAAAAGAAAACTAAACACTATTGATGAATTAAATCAATCAAAAATGTCATCCCAAAACCGTGTCAAGGAAGGGTGTGTGTGTGTGTGGAGCAAATATCTGACGTCAACTTACTAGGAGGCTAGTGCTGCAAAGTTGATGAAATGTGACCGGGTGGTGGGGGGGGGGGGGGGGGGGGGCAAAAATCCATCAGCTGACGTCATTTGTGAACGATTCCTATGCGGGGCACTTGTTCTCCTGTCTATGTGGGTACTTGATTTCAGTTGACACGTGTCTCATGCTGACTGGTTTATTTGCCTCATTCTACATTCTATATTATCATACTATTGTCAGTTCATTCAATGTATTTTATATTTAGTTCCAATCTTTTTAAAGGCAGCAAACTGTTTACATTCTAGTCAACTAACTAACCATTAAACCAGTTTCCATGTGCATGTATAATTACGAGGTGTGGTACCATTGTTTTATCCGGTGATTATTTGACTTTGTTAGATTTTAGAACTTCTTTCCTCACATCGACTCAAATGCACATATTGATCATATATGTGGTCTACGTCGTCAGAAATAAACAAATAAAGTAAATAGATCCACTGTGTTTTCCCCAAGTTTGCTTGTGGATACTATAAGGGCAATTGTGTGGTTTAGTGTCAGATAACACCAGCTAAGCACAAGAGTAGTCTTAGCTAAGACACCACGAGTGCATAGATGGTGTTATCTCCACACTAAACCACACCATTGGCTTTTTTCTCCCCACTTTGCAGTTCATTCTGGATGCTGATTGGTTAAACGCCGTAGGAGATCAGTCCACCTCCCCACTTTGTGAATGGAACTGATAACTAGAAATTACAAATGATAAATTATTGGGCAAGCATCGAGAATGAACTTCAAAGTGGGCAGATAAGGGACCATTCGGTATTTATGACAGGGTGGGGTAGGAGGATTTTCCAAAAATGCTGTGAAAAAAATGATAGCCCCCCCCCCCCCTCAAATCTCTGTGAAAAAATTGGTAGCCCCCTTCAATTTCATGTGATAAAAATTGATGACACTCCTAACAGTTAACACAATCATTGTCAGTTAACCCTTATCCTATCTGATGCATATCCATAATACAAAAACAGTAAATTTTAGTACAGAATCTATAGAATAGGGGTAAACTTTCTGTGAAAGAAATGATAGCCCCCCTCAAAAGTGTGTGACAAAATTGATAGCCCCCCCCCCCTCCAAAAACTGTGACAAAAGTTCATGGCCCGTCCTAAAATCCTCCTACCCCACCCTGTCATAAATACTGAATGGTCCCTAATATACTCTTCTCTCTGTTCTACTGCTATCACTATACCGGGCACGTGTTGCAGACGGCCGCTGTGGACGCGCTTGTGCCGGACTCGGCCAGTGCGGCCACGGCCATGTTGGGTGCCGGCGAGGTGGTGTACGTGGGGGCCCTTTACCATCAAAATACTGCATTTTCTTTTGGGAGGTTGGCATGTGCACCATCGGCGAGCGGGTCATATAGCAAAAATGTGATTGGTGATTTGCACTAAATCTTGAATGTGAATTGTGAATTGCCTGTATTTAAGTGTGTGAAATGTGATGGAACCTGTTCAATTACAATTCCTGGGGATTGGTGAAAGACAATCAAGTATATTGGTGACTGGTGATTTAGGAAAAAATGTTAGTGAATGGATTTTCGTCAAGGTTATATACCACCCCTCATCGGTCATGTGGACAGAACCTATGAACTCCCTTTAAGTGTGCCCCCCCTCCCCCGTGTCAAAAATCCAGATCTGCAGGCGTCAGTTGCCACTTCAGGCTCACTTTGTAATGGTACACCGATTATATACAGTAGATTGGATTTATTCAGTCAGATTTGAAAACATGTACACTCAAAATATACAGTGAATAGGCCCTATACACTTTATGCTATATATCAGGGATGATCACAGACGAACTTCTTGGCTACTCTGTTCAACAAAAATTGCACCGTTCCCAAGAGCCATCATCGCCAGTTTCGCTCACAAAGTGCCAAATTTCTCTCTGATAGATCACACAGGTGTATATGCTATTTTCATAGAAACCTCGTAAAGATATACATTGCACGGGCTTGAGAGTGGAATTTGACGTAGTTTATGTTACTATACGTGAAAAATGCACCCAGCTGAACATTCAAAATAACTATCCGTTTGCATTATGGTCATGTAAAACTATCTATTAAAGAAAAGTGCTGCTAAAATCGCCATTTTCACTCGATTTTATCACACAACACAACATCTCAAAGCTGAATATATTCAGATTAACTCTCGATGTAGCTTTAGATACAATATTTGCACCCAATGTACCAATAAAATGCATGCATTCAAATGGTGAAATAGACCTACCCAGACGACAAGTTGTTTTGTCCCTGCAGGTGTGGTGCTTGGGAACCAGCGCGTGCTACGGGGCAACTGCTCCTCCCTGCACGGCAACGAGCTCCAGTCCATCATGCACAGGGCCATGGAGGCAGGTAGGAGGGGGTCATATAGCACACGTGTGATTGCTGATTCGGTCTACACCTTGAATGTGAATTGTAACTTGCCTGTATTTAAGTGAAATGTGATGCAACCTATTTCATTACCATTCCTGGCGATTGGTGAAAGATAATGAAATGAATTGGTGACTTGTGATTTAGGGAAAAAATAAATGTTGGTGACTGGATTTTTGTCAAGTAGGCCATTACAGAGCGTTACATCTATTAAAATGATTGGTTGATTTTCAATTAGGTTGGGTATTCATTTGCGCAAGATTTCATTCATCATCTTAGGTTAAACTTACACATTTGATTCTACTCTCTTTGTTCTATTTTTACTGCCTTACCTTGTGACGTGGTCTAAAGATGTCTTAAAATACGAAAACATAAAAGTACCTGTTGGCCCCTTTAAAAAAATTCTTATAACATGTTTCAGTACCGCAGTACCCTTATCAAAATAATAATAGTTCCAACAAATAGTATTACATAAAACTAAATACCAATGCTAATTCTAATGTTAACCCATCTCTATATAAAAATTTATCATAAACTTCCACCACTCCTTGCTTTGAGAGACATATTTGCATTGCACACAAATAGCATATTAACAGCAGGCTGTTTAGGCTCCGCATCAGTCGAACAAGCATAGATCACTGTCTAAATTGCCCCTGTGTGTCGCACGTGCACGCCATGTTCCGCCAATTAAAGCTGGAATCTAAGTTACCTTGTCTGTGCGTTGTGCAACACATTTTACAAATTAAATGAGCTGTAGCCTAATTCAGATGACTGTACAATGATATCGTGTGAGAAGAGACAATAACTGGATATCTACGTGCATTAAGAGATATATCCTTCTAGAAAGTAAATAGACAACAACAAAGTTAAAGGAAACTATAGAGAAGTAAAGAAAAACTTTTGATAATAACCAAGAACCCCGCACTACGACAACAGCACTGTAAACATCAGTATGAGTTTGTTGGTAGTTTTGCTGTTTTGCGCAGTGGCCAGTGCAACGCTTCTACCCCCTGAGCTTGACAATCCGTGTGATGATATTGATTGTTATGGGAAGGTGCAAATGCTGACTGACCTGGTGATAAACTTGACGGATACACTTGCAATATCAGAAAATAGGATCATAGAATTGATTGATCAGAATAACATGTTGGAGCATAATGTCAGCACACTGCAGGCAGATCCTGCAAATCAAGTACTTATTATAGAGAGCACTACAGCAAATCTTGTGGAGATTAGTACGAGTGTAGGCTGTGATGATATTAGAGCCCAAGGGCACCAGACCAGTGGGATGTATTACATGAAAGGCGGAAACTGCCAGATAAAAAATGTCTATTGTGAGATGACGCCTGGTGACAGTTGCACATGGACCCGCATACTCCACAGGCAGGATAATGTGACAGAATTTGTTTTCAAAAAGTGGGCAGAATATGAGGCCGGGTTCGGTGACCCACAAGGCTCCCACTGGATGGGCCTCATCCAGATGAACAAACTCACCACCAACAATGCTTACAAACTGCGAGTGGACCTTATGGACTGGGAGAATAACACACGTTATGCGGAGTATTCCACGTTCAGTGTGGGCCCTGCATCAGACAAATACAAACTCACCATCGACGGCTACAGCGGCACCGCGGGTGACTCAATGGACTACCACGACAACATGATGTTCACCACGATTGACAGTGACAACGATCAGTTGTCTGGTGTTAACTGTGCTGATGGAACAGGCGTGAACACTGGAGGCTGGTGGTACAATGCCTGCGCCGCTGCTCGCCTCACCGGCCCCTACCTCATGGGCGGCACTGTGCCAGCGTTACACGGCATACAGTGGCGGACTGGAGAGGTTACGAATACCTCCTACAAGGTGGCCACAATGAAAGTCCAGCGCCTGGACTGCGCTGCATAATGGGCAATTTCACAGAGACATTCAGCTCCTCACATGTGTATGTGAACGTCATATTGCGGGCTGCATAAACATTACCCCACTTTGGTTAACCGTTAATAACTATCGCACAACAACGTCCACAATTCTTAGTCATTCTTTGACTGCAGCCGCGATATCTTTAAAAATGTAATGGTTTAGGCCTGCTTTACACATTAGCGAATTCCATCTATGAGCTTTGGCGAATAAATTTAGTTTAAACTTGAAAAAAAAAATCATTATGTTGCATGTAGTTGCTTCAGACCATTCTTATTTATAAGTATGTGTAACAGTTTGTTACTCAAAGTAACATAATTTTGTCTCCATAAGTTAAATGTCGTCCAAATATGTCCAAGGACGTGTGAATGCTTTGTGCATATTTGCTAATGTGTAAAGGTTTTTAATGTTTGAGTAGATGTGTCATAAACTTGGTTCATAATCCTACAACGATAATTCTTTTGAAGCATTTCTATGTGCACTTGAGTCACATATGTTCGTAGAATACTTTTTAAAGTATGTATATAAAGTTCATAATATGTATATATGTATGTATTCCAACACGATGAACACATTTAAGGACTTTTAAAGTATCACAATGTATTTGTACTAAATTGTTAAGGACTTTTAAAGTGTCACAATGTATTTGTACTAAATTGTCATGCAAATATGCATAAAACAAGCAATCACTTTTGTAGGATATTTAAACAAAAATGAATGCCTTCTAATTGTACTTTACAATGTATGATGCATAAATCTAAACAAAATGTATGTACAGAGGAACCTGTCTCACCTAAGACACCAAAAAGCCAGGTTCAGTTTATATATAGCTGTTTATGATTCAAAGTTTAGTGCTGGTTATTTAAGTTTTGTCAGACTACACTGATATTTACATCCAAAACGATAAAATTGACGTGGTTAAGATGTGCTTAAAAACGTGCTACAGCCGAGCAATAGACGTGGGAAGAAATGGGACTCAATCCGAACGCCGTTGAATGCGGAAACAAGTTTTGAGCAGCTCAAAACTTGATTCCCATCCAACCACGGGCGGTACACGTGATAAAGCAGACGAGATACTCGTGTTCAATGAACGCGGCAAGATGTAAGAGTTATAGCAGGAGGCACTGTGACTACAATCAGGTTGTCCACGAGGCACAGAGCGCGGCGATTTGGCCGCTGCATTGATTTGATGTTACACGTAGTTGGAACGTGGTTTAGCAGTGCACAGTGGAACGCCGACGACTACATCACGTGAAAAATCACGTCCAAGTCTAAATTGACCAAAATTATCACTGACATCCACGTCCACCAGAAAATGTAGGTGTTAAGTCATCACACAAGTCATGCATCAATTCAATTGCTGATGAAATATTATGTGCATCGTCTGGATGAGAATTAGATATCCATGAAAGGAAGCCTTTCCAGAGAAGATGATGGAAAGATTCATAGATAAGTTTATGCACCCTTACTCCTCTATTGTACATCTCCCCTTCTAATGCGGAAATAACAGACCCTTCAGCTACTATCTCTGCTTCCACTAATAAATCTTTAAGCCCTGCATCTTTGAATCGTTTACCGATAATGGACAACAGATTACACATTGTATGGAAAGCACCCATTCGAAGGACTATACTCTCATATTCATTACTTTCTTTCCACTTCACATCACAGGCTTTTGAATAGAGGGCCTGATAAAAGACACACACAATACTTTACTACTTGAGATCATCCTTGATTTGGAGGATGGAAGATAGACTAAGACATTTTTCAACAATGTTTATTCCTGGACTGACTATGATATTAAATCCAGCCCAGCCAGGGATCTTCTTCTCATCATCATGGATACGACACAAACATCAAATAAGTTTCTTCAGCATGGACACTTTCTGAAAACAGAATAGTCTGTGTCAGGGAGAGACCTTATGTAGGTGGCCCAGCACGTTGCCCTGGATTATAATCTGGAAGATGGAGGACTTCCACATGTTCAAGTCAACTTCTGTGCGTAGTTTTGGCAATTTCTACATTAGTGCAGGGACGATGTGGAGCATAGAATTTGGTTTGAATTGCAATACCATTAACTCTGTGACTAGTTTCCTTACCTGTGAGCATTTCTTCTATTCGATTTGATGTTATCAACTGCAAGTGTAGTATCTACATGTGAAACATTGCATTCAGGGACTGCAACTGCAAATTGTGACCACTCAGATAGGGGTTTTTTTCATACAGAGAGCTGTGTCAATTTCTAAAAGTTTAGAATACGAAATACTGTGCCCCAATCTATTTAAAAAGTGAATCAATTCAACATTGCACACTTAGGCTTTTAACTGCATATGGAAGTAATATATGCTTGGGTGGCTTAATTAATACGACCTTTAGTGATTGCAAATAAAAGGTCTTGACCAATGGATTGCAAAATAATTGTGCTAGAATCATTTTGTGTATGCTCCTTGATAGCAAGTAAATGAGAAAGAAATTCTTGAAATATGGGGGAACATCAATATTATGTTTATTCAAGTACCTCACATGATGAAAAGTACTATATTCTTCCAACAATGCACAGTATGGAATTCAATAACTAAACATGAAACTCATATCAATGAAATGTGGACCCTTTGAAGGGTCGCGGTACACATTTTCAACTACACAAATTCTATATTTGTATTCAACATACAGGGTTGTGTTAGGCATTTTTGTAATTCTAGAAGGCACAATGTTGTTCAGGTGTGAAAATATGGATAAAAATATTCAATTTATCCAAAGCAAATGATATCAACAAAATTGAAGGGTAATGTCAGTGTTTTTTGACAGTAGCACCCAAACAATACTTTTCACTTTATTAACTACAAAAGTCATGTCTAAAATAAAAATATAAAAGACTAAGTTATATTACAATAAAGGGCACTACCTTAGCTTCCAAATTATATATGGCAACGTGGATAACACTTTATGATAAGCACATTATTGAGCAACAACTTTATTGATGACATTCACAATGTCAGTCTACATTTGAAGCAACAATGATGCACACTGGATAGTGGTCATGTTTGAGTGGAATTTACTCATGTTAAGCTGTGAGTTTCGCATTGCTATCACACACCATTGAAAAGCTGACATTCTAAGCTTTCCAATGATATGTGAAATCTTTTCCGCCCTCTGATGGTACCAAAATTTGCACTGGCCCATGCACTAAAATTTCAATGGACTTGTTTTGATCTAGTTAAACCATTTATTTGTTTATGTAAATTCTATCAAAGAATTCTAGTGGTAATTGTGATGGCCCAATCCACACTGCTGGATGGTCAGTGTGATAATAACTTTTAAGGTTGATTTTATTTTTTGTAGTGGAGGGTAGAATAATTTTCAAGAAAAAAGTGTGATATCTTAAATCAAAGATTTTTATTTTATTTTACTTCAGTATCAAATGAAAAGCGCCCACAGGGGGGACAAAGCAGTGTTTTAAAGGTCCATTTGTATATTGGGTCCATGTAGAATACTGGAAAAACACTGGAATGCCACTGTCTATATATTGGTTTCGTCATGATATTATTGATTTTATAGTAGCAAATAGCAAACAGCTCCAAGCAGTCCATTATGCAGCGGCAGAATATTGATATGTAATTGTGCATTCAAATAGTAATAGGAATGTGATCATAATGGTCAAAAATCAATATTTGACCCAAATATTGACCGTTGGGGCCCATGTGAAATAAGGTTCTTGTGGTCACCATTTTCAACCAACACGCCAAATTTGAGCATCCTAGCTCAAACAGTGCAACCTGTAGAGGGGTAACAAACAGGACGCCGCCAGCCAGAGTGACGGAGTGATGGGCGGAGTGATGGACAGAGTGACGGACGGTCTGACGCAATTAATGGGGTCTTAGCCAGTGTCTAAAACACTAGAAAAAACACTGGAATAACTCGCACACCCCACAAAATTTAATTTATTTGCAAGGTAATGTAGAAATCAATAGTAGCGACAGAAATAAGTTCATCACAATGATATGATCTCCACAATGTTCTCAAAACTTTCACATTTCATATTATGTATTTTATTTCAATCTTTCCACCAAGTCCCATCATCCGCAAAAATGTCGCTGTGAAATATGCATTACATATATTTTTGCACATTGACTTTTTAATCGTTAAAGTTTTTGTTTTGTCCGTCTTATTTGATATAAGATCAGCCAAGCGCGTTGGTTAGGTAAACACCTAAAAATACTCTATTCAGATCTATAAATGCCATTGCATGTATGTACCAATTACACTACTATTTTCTTTTGGATAGTGTGGGAAAATTCATGCTGTTTTTTTTTTTTTTATGTAATATATCTTATGGTTAGTAATTAGATGACACAATATATCACTCTTTCAGTGACGTCAATGATCTGTCTCTTTTGGCTAAGGAGAGTAAATTTCAATGGACTTGTTTGGTTCTAGTTAAAACATTATCTATTTTTTTATGTAAATTTTATGTAAATGATCTGTCTCTGCTTGGATAAGTAGAGTAAAGTTCAATGGACTTGCTTTGGTTTCTAGTTAAAACATTATCTATTTTTTATGTAAATTTTATGTAAATGATCTGTCTCTCGTGGAGCTTGGATAAGTAGAGTAAAGTTCAATGGACTTGTGACGGTTCTAGTTAAAACATTATCTATTTTTGTATGTAAATTCTTTCAAAGACCTTTTAAGTAATACAAACTAAAACACATACAAAGCAGGCTACAAATCATGTCAAATATCATTTGTTGGTGACATAGCAAGATGCACAGTGGAACCGCCTTATCAAGATCGCTCAGAGGGCTGTCCTCTAGTTGTCTCAATAGCGAATGTGTCTCAATTTACCCAGTGACGGTTCCAAAAGCCCAAGCTCAGCAAAACGACCATGCAGATGCTCAACGCGTAGTCATGGCCTACCCTCTGACGACCTTGATTTGGGAGTTGACAAATGCATGGCTGTTCCGGATCACCGGTGTCAAGTGAGGTCCTAATGGCAAGTGAGGAGTGCCAAGTTTGCAGTCTGGCCGGAAGGCTTGTTGTGGCTGAATGTGGTTGACATTGGTCAAAATCCTGGATGTTGGGACACCAGACAGTAATGGCCCTCCCAGTTGGAAGTTGGCGTGGATGATGCCCCCCGATCCCAAAGTTTTCAGTCTAGGGTAATCCATGCCTACAGTGATATTGGTTTTTGGCTAATTGGCCCATGCATGGCTGTTCCATACTAGTAGCCAGTGACATTGCTCAGATTCCTTTTTGGGTAGCCCTGATACAGTGAGGGAATGACAGCTCGGTATTATGTAAGTTACTGGACATTCCCCCACCCCACCCCCCCACCCCCCCCATTTTGCAAGCTAACTTATCCCAGTGTGCAGAAAGTGCTAAGTGTGGAAAGTTGGCATAGTGGTCGCCAGACTGGTGTCAATGTCACCACGTACCATGCCATTACACTCTATGAAGATGAACCCTTTGCTGTCCTAGATGCTGCCTGTGCTTCCAATGTGGATACATATGGATTACTCATGTTACTTTGATATGTGTTTGTGTTTCCATGTAAATGCTTCATTCTCATAAAAGCGTAGTGTACCATCACCTGGGGATCTGGGGGAGTGTGTAACAAAGCAATGTCTTGTATGTAGGGTTACAGTGCACATATTCATTTTTGTTGACAATATTACCATTGCAATATTACCCATGTAATCTACTATTCAGAACAGATCCAGTATTTTGTGATAGTTGGCCTTAATGTGGCACATAGCAATAAAGTGTCCCTATTGAATGAACAGAGCGGGTTGCTGAAAGCGACCAGAACGAAAAAAAGAAATGTTGAAAGCTAAAAGTGGCGCGTCATGAATATTCTATGAAATATCAGTGGAGTCTGACAAACAGTGATAAATAAGGCTGGCTGGTATCAATGTTATAAAACAATAACAAAAAAAATGATTTGCATGAAAGTTCATCAATCAATCTTTATTAAAAAAAGGAGAAATCCAATGAATCTATTTACATAAAAAGTGATGAATTTTCATATCATAAAGGATCAGCCAAGCGAGTTGATTGCGTAAACGCCCAAAAACGTCACCTCTATTCAGATCTAGAATATTCCGTCACTCTATGCTGAGACACTGCACTGTCAACATCAAAATGAGTTTCTTGGTAGCTTTGCTGTTTTGCGCATTGGCGAGTGCAACGCTTCTACCCCTGAGGCTTGACAATCCGTGTGATGATATTGATTGTTATGCGGTGAAGGTGCAAATGCTGACCCTGGTGATAAACTTGACGGATACACACTTGAAAATAGGATCATAGAATTAATAAGAATAACATGTTGGAGAATGATGTCATCACACTGCAGGCAGATCTTGCTAATCAAAAACCTGATTACAGCAAATCTTGTGGAGATTAGTACGAGTGTAGGCTGTGATGATATTAGAGCCCAAGGGCACCAGACCAGTGGGATGTATTACATGAAAGGCGGAAACTGCCAGATAAAAAATGTCTATTGTGAGATGACGCCTGGTGACAGTTGCACATGGACCCGCATACTCCACAGGCAGGATAATGTGACAGAATTTGTTTTCAAAAAGTGGGCAGAATATGAGGCCGGGTTCGGTGACCCACAAGGCTCCCACTGGATGGGCCTCATCCAGATGAACAAACTCACCACCAACAATGCTTACAAACTGCGAGTGGACCTTATGGACTGGGAGAATAACACACGTTATGCGGAGTATTCCACGTTCAGTGTGGGCCCTGCATCAGACAAATACAAACTCACCATCGACGGCTACAGCGGCACCGCTGGCGACGGGATGGTCCACCACAACAACATGGCTTTCACCACCATTGACCAGGACAACGATCAGCGGTCATCTGGTAACTGTGCTGATGGAACAGGCCCCTACACCGGCGGCTGGTGGTACAAGTCCTGCTTCGCTGCTCGCCTCACAGGCCCGTACCTCACGAACGGCACCGTGCCATCTGGCCATGGCATAGTGTGGTATGACTGGAGAGGTGGCAGCTACTCCTACAAGGTGGCCACAATGAAAATTCAGAGACTGCACTGTGCTGCATAAAGCGATTTCATGACGACATTCAGCTCTTTCAAAGTATCACAATGTATTTGTACTAAATTGTCATGCAAAATATGCATAAAACAACCAATCACTTTTGTAGGATATTTAAACAGAAATGAATGTTTGCTAATGTACTTTACAGTGTATGATGCATAAATCTTTAAAAGAATGTATGTACAGACAAACCTATCACATGTGGACACCTAAGACAGGTGACCGTGAAAGCGAGGTTCAGTTTATATATAGCTGTTAGTGTTTATGATATTACACTAAGACCTTAGTGCTGGTTATTTAAGGGTCGGTCAGACTTTACTCTACGTTCCACACCACGTCCAAAACGCATCGAAAAGTTTGTGAACATAGTTGTCAGTGATATTTAATATTGATTATATAATTGACGTGGTTAAGATGTGCTTAAAACGTGCTACAGCCGAGCAATAGACGTAGGAAGAAATGGGACTCAATTCGAACGTCGTTGGAAGCGGAAACAAGTCTTGAGCAGCTCAAAACTTGATTCCGCGTCCAACCAGGGGCGGTACACGTGATAAAGACGTGCAACACACGTGAAGCAGACGAGATAATCCGCGTTCAATGCGTGGCTAAACGAGGCAAGATGTAATAGTTATAGCAGGAGGCACTGTATCTTTAATCAGATTGTCCACGAGGCACAGAGCGCGGCGTTTTGGCCGCTGCATTGATTTGATCTTACACGTAGTTGGAACGTAGTTTAGCACAGTACACCGTGGAACACCGACGGCTACATCACGTGAAAATTGACCAAAGATTATCACTGACACCCACGTCCACCAGATTCTAAAAACATTTCGGGCATGATGCGGCCGTGATGAAGCCGTAATATTGTATTGACCTGCCCTTCGTGTGAATTATGGTTAGTAAGATGACGCAATGTCGTAGGTAGATCCAGGTTTTTGGAAAAGGCGGGGGGTGCACTTAAGAAAAAGGGAGTGGCGCACTTAAGTGGTTTCATGAAAAACCCTATAAAATATTTTTGGTGGGAAAAACAAACCCCCAGATTTGCTATTTTGGGATAAATTTAGGGCCCGGGTCTACTATACTAGTGATTTTTAGGTTAGCAAGGATCCATTGAGGTCTGGTGGTGGTGTATAACATTGCATATTGGTGGTTTTCATATAGCTAACAAGCATTTTATGAACTGGCGTGAAAATTGGTATGTGTATTTGCTTAAACTAAAATTTGAATTATTGGATTCTCGTTTAGGATAGAAAGGCTTTATATCTTGCAACGGAATGATTTAACTAATTCACTACTTGATGTTGTGAAATTCTACAATATGAATATTGCAATATGAATTGTATGAAAAAGTGTAGAATGTGTAATTTGGTATATATAAAATGCAGTAACCTGTATATGAGTTAAACTTTAAATAAACCAAGCATAAAAATAAATATGCCTGCATAAGTCTTTTTCAGTCAAATATGTATTGATGCCACTATCATGTGTAACGAACATTACTTCTTTCTTGAATGTTTATATACAAATAAAACTGCAAATTAATTTTGTTTTTGTGTTTGACTATCAGATTTCTGAATAGTATGAACTTACCGAATACATTCAAGTACAAACCCATGGGATCATTACAGAGGGTACTTCATAAATTTAGAATGAGCTTGTTAAAGTCAGAGATCGTTCTTAGACACCCTCATTGTAATTTTGGGTATTTCTGACACAGCCGCCACCCCCTAACCCCACACGCACGAACACAAGGACCCCGTTTTGGAAAGCCTGGCCCTGCCTGCATACACACTGATCCAACTTGCTGTAGTTAAAGTTGTGCACTGAATATTTAACACAATTTAATTTTCTCAAAGTCACTCCAAGTTTTCAAAGTGATTCAAAGTCATTTATTATTTATATACAACCGTGGTTAAATAGTGATGAATACCAAAAATATATTTCCTAATTTCATTAATCACCATGCAAATAGTAATGTATTAATCTCTATACATATAAACATCCTTAAACTAGTCAAACTATTAAACTATCACTTGTATTAACAGAACACAATTTAGTCCTTCATAACTGAATATCATAAATCCATGAAATATAAATGTTAAACACAATGTCCCCCGTTACTACAACTAAAACACAAATATATCATGGCATTCCATGGCAGTACAATGGATTCGCCTGCTGCAGATAAAGTTGCACACTGATCGGCCTGCTGTAGGTAAAGTTGCTGGTATCGTGAGCACCTCGCCCCTCAGCGATGCCACCGTGGCCGCCATGTACGCCAACTCGCCGGAGCGCGACTGGGCGGCGGACGCGGACGTGGCTGCTGCCGGCCCCGCGGCCGCCGCCTGTGAGGACATCACCAGCCAGCTCGTGCGCCACGACAGGTCAGTGGCCATTGGCAGATCCATGTTTTTGGAAAAATTTTAGTATTTTGTTTTCCTTTTGAAAATTAAGGAAAAAGAGGGGGGCGCACGTGAAAAAAAAAGGTCAGAATTGCATGAAAAACCCTATGAAAATTTCGGTAAGTATTTTGGTGGGGAAAAGGGGTGGGGGATCTTTTATATGGTCCCCCCCCTGGATCTGCATATGAGTGACAGACATGCACTTGGGGATGATGTACATTTTGTCACACTCCGCAAAAGTGGAACACTGTTCTTGTTTTTTTTCTTGATACCCACCCCCCAAAAAGTGGTAACATCAGATGTGTGACATAATCGAATAATATCTACACAGTGTTTTGAGATATTTATTCAAATATTACTTACTTATGCCATAAAATGATATTTATTATATATTAGGAATGTAAATCATAATATTAATTAATGTGTGAAATCTGCAGTGTATCTTTTTAATGCCACATTTTAACAGTAAATATTGGAATTCTGATATAAAAAGTTTAAGCGTGCGCGATAGCATATTAGACCCACAAAAAAGTGGAATATCCAAAACTTGACTGAAACTCCCACCCTCCCCTAAGTAGAACACTGTTCCACTTTTGCAGAGCATGACAAAATATATATCATCCCTTAAGCATAGTTACAATATCCACCCGTGTGTTAAAGTGTCAATTTCAGAAGAAGAAAAAACAATTTTGCCGAGTGAGACTTATGTCAGAAGTCTGCTCGTGCGCCGTGACAGGTCAGCGAAAAGTTTCATTTTGATTGTTTCTAACTTCTGATCATGCATTTCCAGATTTGAAGAGGAAGTGGCATTGTATGTAAAGTCTGCATCATTCAGGGGCGGCCCCCCTTTTCCCCAATAGTTCATTTTTAGGGTTTTTGATGAAATCCAGTGCTCGTGAAAAACCTGGATCTGTCTATGCGCATACTGCCCTTGAAGTGCACTTACCTCTCGGAAATCGACTGTACACTGCCCTTAAACATTCTTAAAATATCTACTGGTGGGTTAGTGTGTAAATTTCTGCTAAAACAACTTTGGTGAGCTAGACTTGCTGTGTCAGAAGTCAACTAGTTTAACAAGTATCCCTATTTGTGAAGAATGAAAAGGTGTGCGGTTTTTGTGAAAAATTGTGATAGTGTTTCCTTCCTCTACCCACTGCAGGAACAAGAACATCCGGGTGCTGCTGGGCGGCGGCCGCAAGAACTTCCTCACTCAGAGCGAGCGGGACCCCGAACGGCCACACCTGTTCGGCCGGAGGCAAGACAACAACCTCATAGAGGTAAGACAACGTGTACTTTCACAGTTATTGGGATAGCTGAGGGCAATATTTTCATAGCATAGGCAGATCCAGGGGGCGCAGGGGGTGGGAGCGCTTGTCCCACCAAACTACATCATTTTCGTATGGTTTTTGGCATGTCCGCCATCGATCGCGGGTACGAAACCCATAAAATCCCTTGAGTGCGCCCCTCCCCCTCCCTTTTCCAAAAGCGTGATCTGCCATTGCATAGAATCTCATAATTGATGTTGCTAGCATAAACTTTAATACTGGCATGACTGAGCCCATGATGACATACTTACGATTTCCAACTGTGGAGCCACTAGAAAATACAGGATGGCGGCCATTTTTCAATATAGCCACAATGTTACCTCAAAATATGAAATAATCCAATTAAACGTGGTTCATATGAAAGTTGTAAGGGTTTTTCTGTTGGAATTTTACATTTTGAAACATGGTGAATTTATTTTGGACTTTTTCCATGATGGCTGCCATTTTGTAAAATGGCCGCCTTTGAAGCCCATTAATATGTTATAAGGTGACTGTTTTGACTGCTTTAGTGTTAAACTGTTTGTTTTGTGGTATCAAACTACTTTAGCTGGGAGGGAATTCATAACACGAAGATTTTGTGATGACATGACTCTTTCCAGTGGCAGACCAAGATTCCCTCCCAGTAAGTCCAATACATCGATACACATGCGTCAAACAAATACCGGGTATGGCGAACCAATGGGTATGCGACACGGTGAAAATAACGAAGAGAAAAAGAGCTCTCCCCTCACCCTAACTTTACCTCACCCACCCCACCCCCACAACCTGTCACTGGTGTATTAAGTCACTGTCACATAGAAAAAACGGATGAAACACGTATGTAAGACGTACAAATGTTTTGGTGTTTTCTTGATACACGGGGCTCCGTGGAAAAAAATGACAAAAACTTTAAGCAGATTTAACACGAATCATACACGGACAATACACTTACAAAACATAGATGATACACGGATTATCCACGTACACTCACGTAAACATGATATTTTGGTTGCAGATGAACATTGGACAAATAGCTTATTGCGGGGACGTTTTACGGACAATGTGCGTTTGTATCACGGTAATATCGCGTACAGCCCACGTACGATATGAAAATCCATCCGTGCATATACTTTTGAACATTCCAAAAGGATTAGCACGGATCGACCCGTAAAAACACTCCACGTAATTCGACGTATAAAAACGGACGAGGCACTGGTGGTCGACGTATCTCCACGGAGGAACCACGGATGAACCACGTATGACAAAAATCTATCAGTGGTACAAACGTGTTTATCCGGGGTTTTTTTTCTATGTGACAGTGACTTTAAGCATTGTTCTGGCACACAGGAGTGGGAGTCGCGGCGCCGGGCGGAAGTGGGTGCAGACAAGGTGAAGGTCGTGATGAACCAAACACAGTTTGATGACGTCAACCCCGAAGACACAGAATATTTGTTAGGCAGGTTTTTAGTCCATTTTTCTGTAGTCTATATACAGTAAAATGAATGGGTAAAATAATACATGTTTTGAGTCAATGAATATTATGAAAGTTTCATGTTATTATATTTCTATTGTGACGATATTGGGGATTAATGCACAGCTAGCTACACCTTCCAAATACATAAAACAATTTTCCACCAGAGTCTCCTTATAATCATTATGTTTGTTGTGTTTCCTATCAAAGCAGGTTGTTTGAAACAAATTAATAATTTTTATGTAATTTTAGGACTCTTTGACTATATGGAAATGCAGTATGAGCTCAACCGTAATGACCCTGCATTTGAGCAATGGGGTGAGCCATCACTAGAGCAGATGACAGAAAAGGCAATTCAAATTCTGCAAAAGCATCCGGGAGGATACATTTTGTTGGTTGAAGGTGAAGAAAATCATTATGATGAGTTAGAATAGTTTTGCTTCAGCATGCAAGAGCAATATTGTTCACATGTATTCTACTAAATCTGAGGAAAGGTGGTCGTGATAGAATGATAAATGAGGTGGTTTTATAAGGAAGTGGGATTTGATAAAAGGGCGAAGAAAATAGAGTATATGCGAAAAAAGACCAAAAAGGGCCAAAATAGAGAGAAAGATATGACATTTCAAAAACGTCGTCTATGAGAAATAAGTTGACAATTTATAGGATGCGGGGGGGGGGGGGGGAAGACAAAAATAGGGATGTGGGAAATAAAGCCAAAAAAATAGGGATTTTGTGAGCCTCCCCGCCATTAATTCCCATCACCACCACTAGGTGGCACCATCGACACTGCGCATCACGTGAACCGCGCCGCGCATGCGCTCGGTGACACAGTGGCGCTGGATGACGCGGTGGCGCGAGCAGCCGAGATGACGTCTGCCGAGGACACACTGCTGATGGTCACGGCTGACCACGGTCATCCCTTGACCATCAGCGGGTACCCGGCTAGGAACGTCGACATCCGCAGTGAGTAGTGCAGTTGGATGCTGGGGATACGGTGAAGAGATTGTCAGGAGAGAAGAGTGAAGAGAATGTCATTTTAAAGTTTGAAATTGCAGTATCATGAAAAAGTGGTTCTTACTTACTTGATGGCAATCTGGGATTTTTCATAGAGCTGCGTCGAGTTGTGGGTTAGGGTTGGAGACTTTGAACACTATTCTATTATTTCGTTTCTCACAAAGTTAATGCAGAAGCTGGGGTAGGCCTATTATTTATGCAAATCATGTCACGTATGCTGTGGAAGACTCATGAGCTATGTGACACTTTGAAAAGTTGCAAATTTAAAAAAGAAATGCCGATATTTGATACATTCAAACTATGGTGAGTTTTCCATTTAATGTTGTTTTGTTTTTATCGCTTTTATTCACTTTAACTAATCATAGTTTTCATGGCAGGCTTTGTTTCCTACATACTTTGTACATACAACTCTGTGTTCTCAGAATACAGCTCTATCCGCAGCCTACGACAACGACTACTCTCCGCAGATGGGCGACGACAGCAAGCCGTACACCGTGCTGTCCTACGCCAACGGCCCGGGCTTCTACGCCCACCGGACCGATGAGAACGGCACCGAAGTGCCGCGCCGAGACCTCGCCAACGTATCCAAGGATGCACTGAGTAAGTGCTCATCCAGTTCGTCAGTTTTTTTTCACAATCTTTGTAGCTCAAATTTTATTGAAGCATAGTCTTGATTTCAATCCTCATCAGGAGTCGATTCATCTACAGATAGCGTGTGTTGTGAAGCGATTGCCAGCCAGCATGCTCCAAATCTTGAGCAGATGAACATTGCAAGTTAGGTTCTGTTTTCAGGGTGTAGAGATTTGGGGCCGTCATTGGTCTATTGGAAGCTCACTGAGCAATGCATATTACATATGCATTGCTCAATATTTTTGTATGCCCAAGATATACTAGTATGAGGATGTTTTGTCACTGTGTAAAGATTTGATAATAGTATGCGTTTAACTGATCTGCCTAGGATATCATTATTATGATAGCTTATTTCAAAATACATTACAGATAATGGTTCATATGAGCAACACTTACAGCCTTTTAAACCCCAGTCAAACAGTCAACAGTGTTCCTGGTGTGGGGATCCCGGATGGGGGCTGACATCAAGTTGTATCAAGAGACAGGTTTTCTCTTACGGAGATGTTGGTCTCTTTATGAATGATTGG
>CM032662.1:44870267-44896284 GCA_019095985.1 Streblospio benedicti
TACACCAAAAAAAAATAAGTAAGTTATTTCAAGTTTCTGGCAAGCATTCGTAATAGATTGTTAGAATAACGTTACTAATAGATTATACATCACTATATTTGAGAATGACTGTAAACAAATGCAATATCCAACATAATCATAGCAAATGTCGCATGTGGCATGATGCGATTGAAGTTTCTTTCATAATAAACCATATGTAATGACATATACGCACAGGAAAGTTACTTTCAGTGAAATTACCTAGTCACGTGAGTGAACAATTACATGGGTGGCTAATTGTCAACCAAAATATGTCAGAATACATTTTGTTACACACAGATATAAGTCACATTGTAATGTTGATTTTTGAAGCAGAATAAATAAGCATTGGCATCACCATTTTTTGTCATAATACATTTTTTTGTTATACATTAAACCTGCAGCATGTGATATCATGATATAAGTGCACAGAATAAACACAATAGTGGAGTTTCTAATGAGAAGCGGGGGGGCGCTGTTGGCATCACCATTTTTTTGCTGAGTTACGGTAGTTCTTTTTTTGGGAGTTACGTTCAAAAAAATTATTTTTTTGCACTCTGATGAGTGAAAACCTTGAAGGTTGCGTTGTGTAAGAATGGACGGACATCGGGGCAGTTAAAAATGACGATTGCATAGTGTTTGTGTAGATAAGAATAGGGGTATACATCGGGGTTGTGTACGTCCGGGCAGTTAAATTTTGAAAGGCCTAAGTGTAGTTGTTAATTATTTTGTCTATTGTTGTTGTCATTTAAAACGTAATTTCATTTATTTAAAAATTTATTTAAATTTTGTTGATTTTTTCTTGCAGGGGGAAAACACACTCTGAATGTCTCAAAGCTCTCTCTTTCGTCTGATTCTTTGCAGAAGAGTTCTTCTTGCAGGGGAAAAACACACTCTGAATGTCTCAAAGCTCTCTTTTCGTCTGATTCTTTGCAGAACAGTTCTTTCTTATCTATGGTACGTTCAAAAAAATTATTTATTTTTAAAAAATATTCTAATATGTACTACGGAGATCATTGATCCTATGAAATTGTTTGTTTTTTAAAAAAATGTATTGTATATGAATGTACATTTTTTAAAAAAATGTATGAATGTACTGTGTATAACTAGCTGTCTTTTTTAAAAAATGAATTTTACATTACATTACAACAAAAGTTTGCTTCAATATAAAAGTTTTAATTGTTGCAGGGCCAAAAAAAAGAAGCTCTCTCTCTGTCAAAATGTGCGAGTTCTACAATCCAGCTGACAGAAGTCTCTCTTGATTCTTACAGAAGAATAAATCAGTCCTTATATAAAAAAAAAAAAACGTCCCCCCGTGTTGCACACACACACACACATTTTTTAGATTGTACATTTTTCAAACAAGAAGCATACTGACTTGAAAGTTCTCCTTCAAACAATAGTGTGAAAACAAGACACTGCAATAAACCTTTTTTTAGAATTTTATTTTAACATTACAAACTAAATTTTACTTCTCAAGCCACAAACTTCTAGATTACAAATGCCCAACAGTCATTTGTGTTAAGATTAATAGATTTTTGTACAGTGTTGGTTTATGAAAGGCAGAACTGACTGACAGACAGAAGCACATCTTTACCAAATTTAAAAAAAAATCACTGTGCAGAGAGGGCCTCCTACTTTTTCAGAAAGTCCTAATAAAAATAATTTGAGGCAGTCTCGCAAAAATCACAATATTCGTGCGAAAGTGCTCTGGGTGCGTTGGTAATGAGCAGACGGCGGATTTTTCGGTCTGGTATAAAGAAAGATCGATTTCTTCCAGTGGCGCATTTTCTCTGTAGTTCATTGGCATTAGTTGACATAACATATTGGTCCATTGGGGACACTGTGGCATAGTTCCTATTCAGGTCTCTGGACTTATGTTCGCCCTCCCTCCTTTTGCTAAATGAACGCCAATTCAGACGAAGTGTTAGCCTGAAAAAATCCGCAGTCCACTTTAATATTTGTGATTTTGTTGCAAATGACGTGCATTAGATTGTTTTATTTTAGACTTTCTGAAAAAAATTAGTTTATGCTCTCTCTCTACAAAATCATGTGTGTTTGGAATGAAGTCAAACTTCACAATATGCATAGGAAGCTCAACACTCAACACACGACATGCTATTCTTATTAGCCTTGGAAATCTTGTAATTGATATTGTTTATTTGTGCTTTTCATCTTCTAAAAAAGCAGGAGGAGGTGCATTTTACATGAGTGTGTAACAAAATACTGTTCAGATTACACAATTTTGCTGTTTATTCATTTCAGTTATTCATTTCAGTGCGTTGTAGACCTGAAATTATCAATTTTTCTTACTCTAGTGATTTTATTTGCTGCAGT
Source organism: Streblospio benedicti (assembly GCA_019095985.1). NCBI lineage: Eukaryota > Metazoa > Annelida > Polychaeta > Spionida > Spionidae > Streblospio > Streblospio benedicti. The sequence continues at coordinate 44,872,623 of CM032662.1, forward strand.
CAGTGTCAAAAATCATTTTGGCTTCGTGTGTAAGTGTTTTCTCGAGTCAGTGAGAAACAAACATTGGTTTCTCTCCCTGGTTAAAAAAAAGAATTGTTCTTTTTCCAGGGGGCGCACAAACACTACAGTGATTGCATTTTGATAAAACATGAGAGTGAGTTTTGTGTGAAGGGAGACAAGGAACACATTACTCTTTTGCGCTCTGTGGCATTAGTTCCTATTCAGGCGTATCTCACTGTTAAGTCCTCAGTCAAATGTATATCACGCCAAGTGTTTTGTGTTAAGCTTGAAGATACCATTGTTCACTTTAAGCAATTAAAATGATAGACACAAAGTGACTTGCAACAGATGAAATGATTAACTAATGAATTCTGAATTATAACGCATAAGCACTGAAATGAAAAAAAACTGATTTTTTATCTATCTACTCAGGACAGTCATTTGTAGTTAACAGAAGTAGGGAACTTTTGTGTTCATCCCAACCAAACATACAATACAGTCCAGAACTGCTGCTTTTTCCCCAAGTCACTATGCCCCAGTAAAAATTTCGAAAGCCACTGACTTTTGTTCTCTTCTTATAAAATTTTGAGAGATATGCTTCCAACTTTTCATATCCCACTACACTGGGAGAATCTTTCGAATGTCTAGCAACAGAGAAACATTTTTGAAAAATGTAGCTGATTCTGATATTAGACCGAGGTCTTAGTTATAAAGGTTCCACTGCATACGTAACACAATCAAATCACACCTCCACAAACAATTGGTAATACAGTAGAACCTCCAATTAAGACCACCTCTATAAAGCCACCACCTCTTTAAAGGGACCATGGAGAACGCTGATCACAGTGTAATAAACCACCAAGCTGTCCATCAATTAGGGATCGGCTTATCTCGGGGTTTATCAAGGAGGTCAAAGTCATAGCAAACTTTATGAAGATTTCTTTTTCACATTCAAATTATTCAAGCTATATTTTTTTACATTGGAAATGATCTTGTTCAATTTATTTACACCTTTTTAATCCAAGTGTTAGAGAGGTGGTCTCAATATTGAGGTGTTCTCAATGTGAGGTTCTACTGTGATCCATGGGGACTACTAATTAGCGTGTGATTACATGCCACAGGCTGTCCAGGTGGCAGCAATCAGTGTTTGTATCACACCTAGGCTATCGGTCCAAATTGTTCAAATATTACCTTGTATGTAACATCTACTGCATCTTCCATTTAGAAATAGATGCAAATGTGTATGTTAATAGCATATTATTCTAGTTCTAGGAAAGTGTTCTATTTTATTGGAGAGGTGGTCTCTCTATAGAGGTGGTCTCATTTGGAGTTCCTACTGTACCTTTATATACCTATGGCATGTAGGCTACAAAAGTGTGTTATCAATTATAGCATGTGTTTAGAATACATCCAATAAAATTAACATTAGCACATTTGAGCAAGGAAAGTTGTAATAATCTCACTACGTACAGCACAGTTTCTATTTTCTAATTTCTATTCAAGGTCACTAGGTAATTAGCGTCAAGTGCTTCAGATGCAGAGGTTGTCTTATAGATAATCATATGACCCTGATGTTGATGTAAAGGTATAGGAAATGAAAGTACGGAAGTGGCATATATTATCTTTACATAAAGGTCGTCTGTCCACCTCAATAATGAGACAGACTGAGGCCAGGTTAAATATAGAACTCACTCAGTAATAATGTACACATATAAAAATCTACATGAATTGCCTTCACAGACCATCACCTCTCTATTGAGACCACTTGAGTTTAGACTCTAGGGAGTTTCAACAGAGAATTTATGCTTTGTTGTCTGTGTCTAAAGCCAGCCACATACATGTAATCTTGTAACGGACCAGAGCATGTAATTATGTGACTTATACCGACAAAACAATTACAATTAACTCCAATCATCACTGGATTAGATCACAAGCAAGTCACTGTACACCGCAAATCTCTGATCCAGTCATGCATTTTATTCAGCTAAATACCGCAGGCGGCGGCGAGATGAAACAACTGACAAGCAGGCGGCAATTCACCGAGATCATGTGATGTATGATGCGGAGGTGTTGTTGAGAATTAGAGAGGTTGTGAGGTGTGAAGCGAGAAATTATGTGTATAATATACAGCGTCTCCATCCATGTTAATTACTACCTAATTTTATCAATAAACTTTGCAATTCAAAATGACCATTATTTTGATTATGTATTAACTATTTGACAGATGTATATGAAACGATTGTCACTGCGGGGCCACGTGCGTTTTTTATCATCTTCTGCGGCGCATGTGAACACTATAGTGAAATAAGAAATAGAAATAGAAATAAGATAGTTTATTAGATCAATACAATCAATCAGACACTATTGGTAATAAACACTACATAGCAACGACAAAACAACAAAGAAAAAGATCATAATTATATACATATGTTTGGTACCGTACATTAGTTTATATCAGACCAACATTAAAACAATTAACATGGGGCATTGCCATTGGAGATAGTAAATACACCGGAGTTATAAAGGGGGAGGGCACCAAGCCAATTTCCCGTGTAATTTGGTAATATAGTGTGTGGAGTCTGTGGACCATGCGGTTTTGATATGCAGAGTCTATGTGACATGGCAGGCTCTTTTACATAAACATAAACACTTCAATCAATAACAGGTGTGCATGTATTGTTTGCATTTGCAGTAGAACGCCTCTATAGGCCACAGGTCACTGAGGTGGGACCAACCTCAAGTGGTCTCAAAAGAGAGGTTGTCTTTATATGGAGGGTGTCATTGAAATCATTTTGTTGTTGTGTGTTAACTGTTGTCTAACAGCCAACCACCCAACCATTGGTAGGTAACCTCTCTGCTTATTACGCAATGAGGTATGACTCGTTGTTTTACCATGCGTAATGTATTTAAGAAATGGCATATTCAACTCAGAATTCAAAGACAAATATGCAGATCAGCTTCTGATTGGCTGCTGAAAACAGTAACTTTATGAATTTGTCATGTGACATTATATATGCCACATATCTGGGGTGTGAATGATCTGCTGCTGTTCAAATAATGAACTCAGCTTGTTGGGATCATTTTAAAAGATTGGGAACAATAACAATGTTATCTATAATCCAACGCAATTCATATGGCACCACTCAAGGTACAGATCACACTGAACACTTTTTGTTGTTGGTGTTATTGTTGTTGTTGTTTTTGTTTTTCTTCATTAACCAATATGCATCCTGCTTCCCTGCTAATCACGGACACCTGAGAAGATCTATTGTTGTTACTTGTCACCAAGGCGATTAAGGTTTGATGAGATGATATGCTTGCAAAAGTTATTTAATATAAATGAAAGAGGATTGCTTCGTGTGCACCCAGTTAGCATGCATGCCTGAGCTGTGCCATCTCCCATCTAAAAGTGATAACAAGTGTTTATTTCACTAAAAGTTCAGACAAGCCTTCTTGGTACATTTGTACATGGTCAGTCTACCGAGGCCGCCTATCATGTATAGCCTGTAGAAGAAAAACAAAACACAGCCTGTGAAATCATACTAAGGGACAATACGTTAATTGTTAGCAGTGTGCAGACTTCTTTATTATTTGTATTGTGGTCAAATGCTCTCAAAAATACACTCTTCATTTCATGATGTTAAAATGGTCAGTCTAACCAGACATAGATTTTATCACAATGAAATCGGTTGCAAACGTTCAACTGTGTGTGATGAAATACCAGCATTCACCAATGATTATAATTTGCCGTGGTTGGTGGAATTAAATGATAGAATAATTGGGTAAATTTAATTATATTCTGTATATTCTGTAATAAAAGGATTGCATACCACCCTCTAACTTTCGTCCATAGAATACTAATCATGCTAAACCGAGATAAGAATCTTGTAATTCACGAGTGATTAGTACTACTGATCACCGTGTGTAACACTACAGTGAGTTGGGATGGTGACCTTGTATCCAGGTCATTTAATTACAATGTGGTGTGTCCTAGACTTCACACTGTTTACACGCCCAAAGCCGAGTAGAATAGATGTCTTATGAAAGATTCTTTGAAGTGCTCAGTTATCACCTCGTAAGGTTAAGTCTACCTGGAAGCTGGAGCCTATGTAAAAAGATACGGAGTGATCTTAGGGATCGTTCACAAATGACATCACCCGACCGGGGGAGGTGGCAAAAATGACGAAAGGTGCCAGGGGGGTGGGGGTCTAGGCCTTGGGTGATGTCACCTTTTGAAAAAGAAAAAAATGTTAAAAAGTTGTAGTTATTTGAAATAGGAATAAAACAACACTATTCTCTGTGTATTTACTGTTAACAACACATTGTGTAATAACTTATTAAACACAATTGCAGCCCCTTATAACTTTAAATGACTTTTGAAATATATTGCGCCAAGTACACAAAATTATAAATAGCCTAGCAGGAGGTCTAGCAAGGTTCATTTAAACAAGGTCACTTTACTCAAGAAATCCCTCAAGTAAAAATACTGTAATAAGTAGACAGCTACATACAGCTAGCTGCATTTTACTCTGTGTGGAAATATCAATAGACAAGATGCTGTCTGCATTTCAGGGTCATTGGGCCAATGAGTGCAATTTGCTCATTAACCTGGAAAAGTTGACCTTTCAACAGATAGCTCATTGTTCACAATTGCAGTGTAGTAGGGATAAATTGATTCAAGGCTAATTTACTACTATCAAATGATTACAGTGATAAAAATCATTGCCGTGCAAAACAGGTATGATTGCTATAAGAAAGCGCACACTTTGTGCTAACTATAAACGTGACATGATTATGCCAATTATGGGTATAATATCAATGTGGCGACATTATTAATTTATATATGAATGCACTAATACTAGTACATGTACATGTATGTGACAGATGAAAACCCCCAAATTACCATTGTAAAAACACATACGAAATACAAATAGAAGATATATATATGTTGAATTGTTTTATAGACTAACGATGTGTATTAGGTTTTTTTTATGTTTTTTTTATTAGGATTCAACTATAGAAATGGAATATCAGTAATATAGGATATACATGTATACATTGGATATTAACGGGATTTGCATACACCTGAATGCATGAAGTAAGTTATTGTACTCTGTGTAGAGATTCCCACAATCTCCTCTGTTGATACATATTGTTAATATGAAAGCATCAACGATTTAAGAGAATTAACAGTATAGAGTAATTTCAAATTCAAATTAATTTATTGTCTAGTCATGACAGCAAGAACATACAAATTCAATGAATAAAACCCTTAAAACATACAGGATACAGTGAGTAAACATACCATCAATAGAGCACAGTGATATGAGCATAGTAAAAAACAGTTGACACATTGATTAGTATTGTCTCTCTGTCATTCCACGCATTAAATGTCCTTAGGCCTGTAAACTCTCTCATCTCTCGATCTGGCAATTGATTAACACGTGAAGTCCGTAGTAACTTCCAACTGTGAGCAAAATGATACTAGTACTAGTTTTGTTGACCGTCGATGCATTCTGGATGCAAAAACAGTTTTGTTTGACAATATTATTTATTTATTTATTTATTTATTTAAGTATTAATCCACATCTGGTAATCACAAACATTTACCTAACAAACTACAGTTTGTGCATGGCATTCACGAACATAGTCACGTCAAGGTTTTGTCACGGGTTTTAGTACATACGTCATCTTGGAGGATTTATTAGTATTCTTGTACAATGTATTACATGTTTGCTATCTATCTTTCTGTTTTTTTTTCTTTTTTACTTCAACAAAATTCAACAAGTGTATGTTGGGCTGGACATAAACAATGTTATGTGTTATCAATTTAATTCTTTATAAATCATCTTTTGATAATCTTTCAATCATTAATCAAAATTTTCATCAAAAGGCCTTATCATCCACGACGGCAAATTGTGTGGTAGTGCCCTTTGTGAAAAAGCTTTACCTCGTACCATAGGTAGGCGCAGTTGTCTTTGCTTTTTGGTTAATTTTTGCAATGTTATTTGATCTAGCTCTTTCAGTCTTGCAGTAAGTAGATCACTTCTCCATGTGAGTTTTCTCACCAGTCGGCAAGCTGGGATACCCCCCTCATTTTCATCTTGATGCAAACCATAGACATCCTTTTCTTCCTCATCCGACGATGTAGTATCATCAAGTGACATTGCGATTTCATCTTTTGTTGCCATGCTCCATTTGCACGCAACATCGTTGATGGCGTCTTTTCTGTCTTTTATTTTCTAAAATGCAACATTAACATTGTATTAGTATTAACATGAAAAAGAAGGCATAGGAAAAGAAGTTTTGTAAAATCAAACCTCGGTTGCCCTCCTCCACTCACCACCCCTTCTGGCCATAACAAGTGATTTAAAATATAAGTCATGCAATCAAATATTTGCTTATAAATGAATATAATGAATTAAACTTCATTTAAGTACCCTTCTGAGGTAGTAGGCGCGAGACATCTGCTTCTTGTGACGGTCCATTGATCCTTTCCTGGCGCGTGAATTGGCTTCCCGCTTTGTGGTGTAATAGGTCTTTAAACAATCTACATGAAAGAAATTTATCAATAAACCCACACATATTAACATAACATACAACATTATGTATGTAAGACGTAGACCCCCCTACAAATTAGACCGAGCATGTAGCACTATCAACGTGAGCCGTTAAATAATGCGTTGCACGGAACTTGGCGTATACTTGGCGTATGTAAGTCGTTTGGTGTTTCTACCAGAGAAGCAAATGTAAACATTGACATGTTATTTTCCAAAAGTATTATTTCTATTTGCTTTGAGACTAGTTTCTGCCTGAAACAATATTTGAAATGTTTTAAAAAAAGACTGATAAATACACAACCGAGTTCGTTGTGTAGCATAAATCTTTTTATCAGGATTCGTTCGTGATACGTCCCAAGAACTCACCTGATAAAAAGATTCATGCTCACAGCTCACCCGGTTCTGTCTATGTAACGCTGCTCATAGGCATATTCCCGTGAACTGACAATGCAATGTGAACGGAAAATCACCTGTACAGCTTTGCAATATACATTATCTCTATACTATATCTACAAAACCAAATAAACAATCTGATAAAGGCTTAAACCATACCTGTTATCAATTCTGGTGGAAAATCTTCTCCTTGGTTACCACGAATTTCCTCAATAATGTATTTTACAATATTAGAATTTACCGGATCTTTAAACCTGAAAATTAAAGAGTGATTGTTGTTAATTATATTGTTATAATATGTATTTTATATGGATTTTTGTCTTTAAAATCTGAAATAAATTACTTAAACTTAAACTTATAGTGGCAATAGCAACCAAAAACTTTTTAGGTTATTTCAATTTAAATTTAGTAATGACACGTCTGACATTTATAGAAATAACCTATAGCTAAGTTTTTAATGTTTTATCTATTGAGTCTTTTATTGGTATTAATATGCTTTTAATTAACTCACCCTTTTCGTGTAAACACAAAACTCTGTATTGTGCCCTTGGCTGTTAAACCCGTATATACATTTCTGGCGGTGACCTATGAATAAAACAAAACAAAAATATCACAATTCATTCATATATATAGTAGATCTAAGCTATTTGGTGTGTATAATTGTACCACTGACACCGAACCGGTGGGCTCCACTTATCACGAAAAACAAGTGATAAAATATTAGTTCATTAACACATTTGGGCGCCGTCCATTTTTAAATAAATAAATAAATATGTAATATTTAATCAGTCGTTTTTCATGGCAAGTGCCAGTGGAATGCATCATGTTAACATGTATGTACACATATTCACATTCTCTGATCTGAGTGTTTAATAAAAGTCTTATAGAATCTCAAAATTGGCCACAAATGTTTGATGGAGGTTCATTTATACCACTGGTTGTTGTTAATTATATTTGTGTTTTCTCCTTTCTCTTTTATGTTTTATATTTATATTGCTGTATTGTATCACCGCAGCTTAGATTATCATGAAAAGCAGAAAATACTCACTGCGCATTTCTTGCGAGATGGATGGCTGCTAGATCTAATTGTTCCATGGATGTTTGTTGTGTTTGCTGACATCACTTGCCGTTCCAGAACTTCTATTCTTTGCAGCAGTTCCCACGCTGGTGGAATACTTGGAGCTTCAATCCCTCCCTGTTAAAAACTCTGGTTCTCTTAATATGCTAATGGCTCAACGACCTTTGAAGCATGACACATGATTATATAATGTCATATGCTGCACTGTTTGTATTCAACCAATTAGCGTCTTGGAAACGCACTAAAATATTGTGAAGTGTGTCTAATTCAGTTATATTAAGTGTCAGCATTTTAAATGATCTCCTCTCACTCAATATTAGGCATGCTATTGTAAAACCCTACATGTATGACAAGTAATTTGCAGAGATTCTCATAGCATTCATTAAAAATATTTCTTTAAATCAACAGTAGTTGTGACACTAATATTTTGGTGATGTGATTTTTTATAAAAGTTATGGTCACTACAGTAATAAAAAGATCTATGATATGTTTAAGTTAGCTCTTAAGTAATAAATAATGCATACTCACATGAAACCCATCATTTGCAAGATACGCGGAAAAACTCATAGCAGGCTCGTTACTAATGTATGATGAAGTTCGAACTGGGGATGATGTATCCATTTTAATCCAAGACAGTTTTCTTTTATAGAGCTGTCAGGTTTATGATAGTGTGAAATACACAGTGCACGTACACGTCAGCAATATATTGCAAGCTGCACAGGGAAAAACAATCCAAGCCAATCAGCAAGTTGCTATGCACCTTGACTGCCTACAAAAAAGAGACATTCTAGTACTACCACAGACCTTCGAATGAACTGTCTCTATCTAGACTCTGTGGTACTACTACCTTGGATAAATTGCCTGGACAACAACATTAGCGCACGTACATTGAAGAACTCCCAAAAAACATCAAAGTTATCTCACAGGCATTAACCGGCTCTCTGCTTTTGACTTCTGTATTTGTGGACAGAGCACGCACAGCCCCAATGTTGAGTGAGTTATTGTTGCAATTGTTTATCATACAACTTACATCTCAACTTTGAACTGAGCACGATCCTAACAACATGCATCACTTTCGCTGCAATTTAAATGCACCAAGAGGGCACATGACAAGTCTGCACTGGGCTAGGCCTATTTGCCCTAAAGAGAAAATGATACACCGAAATTGAATGTGACAAATCCGGTCGTATGCCTCCAATGAAGTGTTATTGCTTTGTAAACATTCAATTCTACTCTCACTTTTCTGTCAAGCAAGCTCCTGCCACTGTATTGTATAAATACAATTATTCATATTTGTAAACATTGGTGTCTGTTTTATGCTTTGATCAACTATCTTTGATAATTGGACATGCGGTTTGGGGATTTATGTGACTCGTTTTAAAGCCCCCTTTTCGAGCAACATTACAAGATGTTTTACATTTCCAATGCGCTGTGTATGCTATTGGTTAATAATCTTCAACTAAACGAGGGTGATAATTAGTCAGGAATAGTGATTATTAGACAATCCTTTTTTCACTCCCATGTAGGCCCAATGATATTTATAATCTACTGAATTTTTAGAGTATTTTAAAGGCCATGACGAATAACCATTTTGTTGTCAATTATTCTTAACAAAGATTATAGTAGGTGTCATGAAAGCTCCAATAACTTATTTGTACAGCACAATAAGTATGTCCACAGAAAAATCTCAACTCAGTTGGGACTTGGGGCGAGTAAATGTTATAAGGCTGTCAGTTCACTATAACACTATTTTATAGAGCAAACTCACCATCTCTTGTAACAATATACTGAAATATCATGACATGCGACAAATTACGCTAACTTGCTTTTACTCCACATGATACCACTTGGCACCAACATTTTGCATTAGTTTGCCTATTAGACAGGCACTTGATACCATAGCCGAGAAGTGTACACATAGTGGGTGCTGATTGTCTCCCGCTACTCAACATTTGTCATTGTTTGTTACCATTGGTACAAACCAACCGTCATTTGTTGAACTCTTTGATGTGTAATGGTACAAACTTGTCATTTGGCGTACACGTAAATGCCACCCATTTGACGGTATTTGGTGATAGCAGCAGACCAGCGCGATACTCTTATCTACGCTGTAACCGCAAAATATTTGTCCCGCATTGTCGCACAAAGTCGCGGCCGTACAGTGGACTCCTAGTATAACTGTTACCACTCTATATACAGTAAGCGTATTTAATGCTAGGAATCCACTACGGCCGCGACTGTGCGGATTATTTTTACAGTACAGCCGCCGAATAATGACTCGTCGGCATCTATCACCAAGTGACGTAAATTGGGTATCGCCAAATGACACTAAGTTTGCACCAACATAGTGCGTTAGTTTGCGGCCACTTGGCGTCAAAATTAGCACCATGGAATTTTTAAACAGTTTCAAATTTCCATGGTGCTAGTTTCGATGCTGATTGTCTCCAGACTGATGCAATCCACTGTCTACGCCACTCGTCGTCACTAGGCGCTTGTTTGGTTGGAGATTTACGATATTGTATGTCATTAGGCACTATTATACGCCACTTAGAGACAGATGCCGACCAAATTCAGCGCCAAAAGTGTCACATAAAGCCCTGTCTACACCGCTACGACTGCCTTCAAACTGTATGCGACAGATCGTCGTATTAGAAATTCTAAAGATGTTTCGTCTTTTACTGTGACTGTCTACACCGCTAAAACTCTACGACGATTAGTCGGTAGTCAGAAAAAATGCATACAGCTACAAGTGGATGAAAAACGCCAAACGTCCCAGAAAAACGTCAAACGTCAGACATCACTAGATCTAAAATGGAACTTGCAATACTGAATGCTGCTGTCATTGGTTAATAAGTCCACGACGATCCGTCTCGTCGTAGAAACAGTCTACACCGCTAAAACTTCTTCCAACTTCTTCAAACTACTTGCGACCACGACTTGACATGCCAAATACCCACGACGGCCTAACGACGCGACGAATCGTCGTAGGATATCAGTTTTAGCCTGTCTACACCGCACCGATGAAACGTATTGTCGGATATAGTTGCAAGTAGTCGTAGCGGTGTAGACTGGGCTTAAGTCGCACGCATTGTCATCCAATGGACTCCTAGCATAAATTGCTATGAAGTTCCAAATTTAAATAAGTAATATATATAGATCTATACATGTAATAAAGAAATTAGAGTTTGATGTCTTAATTAATGAGGATGAATAACAAGTTCCGAGAACCACTGATGAATCGTAGATCATGGTCAACGTCTTGTTTCACCAGTAGCATTGACTAGACTAAACGCTAACAGCATGCGTTTAGTCTATAGCTAGTCAATGTTGCACCTGGCTGGAAAATGGCAGCACACCTTGCTCTGCGTGGACGTGTGTAGGAGCGGGCGAGCTGCCGAGATGCTGCCTTAATATTATTGACAAGCAAAAATTAAAATTGTTGCATTAAGGGATATATGGATTAGCTAGTGCCTATGCTTCAATATCACCTAGCATATAAAAGTTAATATGAATTCCAGTGAAAAGCAAGTATGCCCACACTGTTCAAAGCAGTTAGGGAAAACAGCCCTGTTTCAACATAAACGCGACTTTTTTGTGGATGGAAACTGGATAATCGAAACACTCAGTACAGGTATGTTAACACCATATAATCAAATCGGGCTAGATATGCATTTATGACTGTGCACTCAAAGAGCACACATATTTTTTTTTAATGTTTTGCCTTTTTCTGCTGGTGCTCACAGCCTTTTTTCACCTGTTACAAGATAAGGGGTGGTGCAATATTTATCAGGGGCGGGGGACCGGTGCATTTGGTAGGTGGACAGGTACTTTTTTCAATGTGCAAAGTAGGTCTAGGGGGACCTGAAGATCAATCAATCAATCAATGAGTCAATCTAAAACAATTACTGATCACAATTCCTTTCACTCTTGTAATGGTTAGACAGATTGATAGATCCAAGGGTCCTTTTGGGGGTAAAGGGCACCCTCTCCCTCACAATAGCCCCCTCTCCCTATTAACCCAGCAACAAGCTTCTACTATACAGAATGAATCCAGAATAACTATAGACCTGGATTTCTCTAAATGGCACAAATGGTACTTTTAGAGGCTAGCGTGTTCCCACATTGAGGGGGGGTGTAGAATAACTAAAGCCCTTATCAAGCCCTTGCCTATTTTAGGTAGAGTGAGTTCAGTTCTTAGATCAATATGAAGGTGAGATAATTCGCCTCAATAGGAGTTTATACATAGTCAATATTATATTAACACAAATTTTAGAAAGGTTAAGGCTATCAATTACCTGAATTCACCAGTTTTTGATTGCGTACCAAGACTATTAAATAAATATGTCGATAACATTTTCATCATTATGTTTCAGATGTGTCAAAGAAACCGTACAGAAGTGTGCCAGCTTCAATGGGTATAAATCCAGATTTCAACATCAAATTTCAACAGCTCCAAGGGCGTTCTGAGGTGCTTGTGAGAGCATTTGCTTCGCATAAATCTGAAAAGGAGCTAAACGAAGGCCTCAACGAAGTCATTATCGATTCCGCTAAGATAATACCCCAAACCACACAAGAGCATTATTTATTGGCAAGTTTGAAGAGATGGATACAAAGCTGGATTGAAAGTGCAAAGGTATGTAAATCCCATTTTGGATTGATGAGCATGATACACAAACAGTTCAAACTGTTTGGGGTATCTAGGCCATTTGGTTAGAACCTGCATTGAATTGATATTTTTATAAATATAAGACCTCACATCACACTGGTCCACAATCTGAGTACAGATTTGCTATTTGACATATTTTGTTGAATATTTCAGGCATATAAATGCCTTATGATTAACTGATTTTATTAATTCATAATGTAATGAAACGTAACTAAATACAGGTAAAATTGGTTCTTATTTCATGAAAAAAATCTGACAGAATGTGTCTGAAAAGAATGGAATTTTGTGAAAATATAGGAAAGAAGTTTCTGTATTACTATTAATATTTACTTTTAATATACATGATTTTATGCTAATATTTGTAATCTGTTTTCAAGACTGCAGATAAATCGGAGCCCGCTAGAGATGCAACTTCTGATGAACAACATAATGCAGCAACTATACCTTTGTCACAATCTACAACCGGTGGAAATGCACAGCTTTGTGGTGAGCATCAAAATCAAGGAGAAACAGACAGTTCCCCGAATCCATCATTGGATAGCATTATGGAGAGATTTGCCATCAATGTCGCAGTATGGCAAAATGATAATATAATAAGTGACACAGCAATGAGCCAAATTCTTCCAATAATAAGTGAATTGTTAACAAGAACCACAAAAATGGGTGTGAATGCTGATGATGTTAAAAGTATATTTCCTACTTCAGTGCACAAACTAAATAAGATGGTGAATTTGAAAGAAGATAATTTTGTTAAATATGTGTGTTGCCCTGTCTGTACAAAGATTTATACTTTAGAGGATATTGTGAAAAATGATACACCCATGAAATGCAGTAATCAAGAATTTGAAAAAGGAAAATTTGCTGTACGCTGTAACAGTGATTTGGTAACCATTAAAAAATTAAAGGGTGGAAAGAAGCAATTCATCCCAATTAAAACCTATTGTTACAAGCCTGTCATTTCAAGTATTGAAGATCTACTTTTGCGTAAAGGTATTCATAGCAGTTGTTTAACCCAAAATAGAGAAAATATTGATTCCAACATATACTGTGATATTTTGGATGGTAATGTGTTCAAGACATTTGGTAAACCGCAGCACCCAGGAGGGTTTTTTGAGGACAAGGAAAAACATTTTGGGTTAATGCTTAATATTGACTGGTTTTCTCCCTACAAACGACGCTCTGACAAATCCTATGGAGTTCTCTATATGACTGTTATCAATCTTCCAAGAGAGCTACGATACAAGAAAAACAATTGGCTATTAGTAGGTGTCATACCCAATTTGAATAAAGAACCAAGCCACTTAACATATTTTCTAGAACCTTTGGTGAAAGAATTACAGGCTTTGTGGAAAGGTGCTGTAGTTAAAACAGAGTTGCATCCAAGTGGAATTCAAATTAGGGCTGCATTAATTGCAGTTGCATGTGATGTCCCAGCCTCCAGAAAGGTTTTAGGATTTCTGTCACATTCCGCCAAGCATGGCTGTTCTAAGTGCACAAAAGAATTTAAAGGCAAAGTGGGGGAGATGGATTATAGCGGTTATGATGTTCAAAATTGGACCAAACGTACTGTTCATAAACATAGAAAAATCACCCAAGAATTAGCACAAAACCCTCAATCAAAGACCAGTAAAAGTAAAATAGAATTAGAAAGTGGCTACAGATTCACACCTCTCTTGCAATTAGAATATTTTGACACAGTGAACTTTTGTATAATAGATAGTATGCATCTCCTCTTTGGTATTGAAAAAACGCTGTGGAAACAGATCATAAGTGTATGTCAGCTAGATGGTAAAGAGTTTGCAGTCATAGATGATCGCTGCAGATCCATGAGTGCTGGTTTAGATAATGGCTGGTCACCCAAAAACATAGGCAGCAATTATGGCTCTTGGACATGTCATGAATGGAAATCATTTTTGCTAGTTTTTTCAATGTTCTGCTTGCAAGGAGTGATACCTGAAGAGCATCTTCGGGTATGGCACACTTTGGTCCTCATAGGCAGATCTATCATAAAGCCAGTGCTGTCAGCAAGTGATATCATTAAAGCAAGGCAATTGAGCCTTAAGTTTATGAAGGAAGTAGAGTCTTTATATGGGCAGGCATTTGTTACACCCAATATGCATTTGTTATTGCACCTTGAAGAAACACTACGTCAATATGGACCAGTTTATGCTCATTGGCTTTTTTCATTTGAGAGATTCAATGGCATTTTGGGTTCATATCAAACAAATAAAAAGGATATTGAAATACAGATGATGAGAAATGTTGAAAAGAGTCATCAGTTGGGTCTCTTAAATGATAAAAGTCAACAGAGTAAAGCACAAACCATGACACTGAATATTATAACCACACCATTGGCTAAAAAAGAAGATTGTATTGCAAGTTGGTCATACCTTGAGCATATAACTTTGACTCGAGTTAAACGTATTTACTATTTTAAAGAGCATGAATTAGTATGCTTAAAAAACATGTATGCTGCGCTATATGGGGGTGCTGACATCAATACCGGCACCTTTTTTTTGACAGGTAAGGAATATGACCATATACACATTGGCAATGAATTGTATGGATCACAATTATATGGCCGATCAGATCGTTATGGAAAAGGAATGGCTTCATGGACAAATGAACATGGACACATTGACTTTGATGCTGAAATACGACCTTGCAAAATTATGGCATTTATAGGACATAAATTCACAGTCAGCGGTCAGACAAAACAACATGTTATTGCAAAAGTGAAATGGTATCAGCCATACAATGAGCCACTTATCTACAAATCCCCAATAACTGTTTGGGAGAGCAATAAGTTTGTAAGATGTGGCGCATCCATGTTTATGCCTGTGCAACGTTTTCATTCCAAGTTTGCAAGTGCTAATGGCAATGCTGGACGTTTAATTGTATCACCATTGCTACCAAATGTATACATGTAGATCATTGTTTGGAGTATCAATAATTGTAATATGTAGAACCACTGCATTGAATATTCATCTGCACAAGATTGATAATTACTTATGGGTTCAGGCCCGTAGCAAGCCAGTGGGGCACGTGCCCCCTCACTTTTTTGCCAGATTACTGCTAAATCTGGCTTAAAAATTAATAGTACATCACTTTATTTGGGAAAAAATCTTTTGCTTTCATGATACTTGCCTTCAAAAGCCACCAAAAGCCATCATTTTTACTGCAACAATTAAAATTTTCCGGGGGAGCATGTCCCCGGATCCTCTTAGTTTGGCTTGGCTGCGTTTTGGCTCACATCAATACATTTCTGTGCCCCCTCACATTTCTAAAATGTACAACCCCATTGTTAAATTTGCTATACTTATTTACAATGTAAAATCACCTACATGTACATGTATATAGAGGGAAATAGTTTAACTTTTCATAAGCTTAAGGCTAACAAATGCAGCAGGTTCCTATGTATAATGTGTATATTTTTCCAAGTGTATACTTCATATAATGTGGAACATGTCATCTGTAAAGTATAACCATCAGAGTTCAGAAAAAGAGACCCCAATATGTATTACGTTGGTCTTCAGTAACTTCTTGTATATATGTAAAATGTTTTCTTATCCTGAATTTATACTTTTTTCCAAATATGGGTTGATTTACGTTTTGCATTGCGTATATTGATATTAAAATGCTAACTCTGGCTTAAAAACTTAATAGTACAAGTCATGGAGAATTCTTATTTGGGTTAGCACTTATTCTTAGTCTCTTATTGTATTTTGCTAATTGCAATTGTTAATGATTGATTCTATTATTATGTCGATTTTCAAATCAAAATCAATGTTTTCTACAAGTATATTACAGGAAAATGGTTAAGTAGTCTGTATAGAATTGGACATGATGTTATATTTCAATATATTTGCACATACACTATTCCATGCAGTAACTTTTTATGAATAATAAATTCAGATTTAATACGAAATGAAAAGGGTTATTACATATGATAAACCACATAAATCTGTTGTTGGCATTGGCAACCACTTTCTCGCATGTAAATATGATAGCAGAAATGTGAAAAATGTACATAACTACCTTCTAATCGTTTAGTGGCTAGAAACACGAGAAATATTATTTCTGATAAATAATTACAGGCATATCTTATTTTTTAATTTTATCGTGTTTATGCTGTACATGTATATCCAATCAAATGAGACATGTTTTGAACGAAGTGTTTATGAGGTTACTGCTGTGCGAAATAGTTTTGCAGATGTGTATTTATAGATAAAGTCTTTAACCATGAACAAGAATCCAATTAAGGTAAAGACATGACCTTGTTCATGGGATTGCTATGAAAGGTTAACATGATATGATATTACATGTACTTATTACTGTTTTCTTTTGTCAAACTGAATCTATTTTTTGAATAAAGACATTGCTAGATATACAGTGGCATTATGGTAATTTCTTTTGCAGTTCATAGTACAGTAAGACCACCACTGAGATCAGCCTAGAGTGGTCTCAATAGAGAGTTGGCATCAATATAGAGGTTCATTTATATGTAGGTTTAGGACTTCGTATGAAAAAATGTCTCAACATAAAGGCGGTCTTAATGAGTGGTTCTACTGTACACATAATCAGTTTCATATCTACCGATCAATGATTGGCGTTACTGCAAAGATGTGCTAATTACGGGAACAGCGGAACAGCGTGAGAACTGATGAGTGAATTCAGAATTTTTGGTTGATAAGAGCTGTACAGAGGCGCTATCAATAGAAGGTGTCTCAATTGCACACTTTGCAGTAGAAATTATAGCCAGTCGGAATAATATAAAGGTTCATATTAATATATTAATATGAATGTTTGGGACCACACTAAATGGTCTCATTTAGAGGTGGTCTGAATATAGAGGTGGTGTTAATGAGAGGTTCTACTGTACATGTAACCAGTCTCATATTTACAGAAGTAATTCTATTGATATGTAAACAAATAGATTTTATCATCCATATTTCCATTTTACATCACGACCGGATAATTACTTATATATAACATCTTTTAATAACATGTATTTTTTTGTTCATTATATAACATACACCAGAATACACATGCATATATAATTTAATATTCATTAATGCACATTATAATCAGTACAAATGTTGATATACGAGTTTGCGCTCATTTATAAAACATGAGGAATAATAGATACAAAAGTTCAATTTACTTGAGTAAAGCACAAGATGGTATTCTAACTTTAGAGTTTTACACCAAAACGTTTGCAAGGATGCGTGACCGGACCTCCCGAGAGGGCTAGAGCACCTGCATAGTGAACAGAATAGCGGAGAAATTCCACTAGGGGGAATTGTTTTTCTGTGAAATACAAACCGGTTCAGACCACCTCTGTACTGAGACCACTTCTCTAATAAGAACCCCGTCCCAATCCTTCAAAATGATCCCTATGATACTGCCATGTAGATACCACCTCCCTATTGAGAACACTTGATATTTGGTGTTCTTACTACAAAGGTTTATAATGTATATGAATAATGGTGATAATATTTAATTAGTTTCTATGATATCATACAGTAACAAGAAAGCCTTTAACATATCACAGTTACGAGAATCCATTTTGTGTTAAAAGCACCAGGGATTCAAAGTGATTGTATCCATTTTGCTGTATGGGCGCATTTTGCTATGTGGGCGCCTCATTTTTATATGAGCGCCGGATTTTTATATGGGGGCCTGATTTTGCTATATGGGCGCCACATTTTGCTATTTTGACCCCGCATTTTACTATTCTGAGCATGAGCTCACACTTGTCATCGCAAATCAATGCTGGCCAGAAGAAAATGGTGTTAGTAAACTTAACCAGATGAATCAGTCGCCACCCTAAAAACCAGCCGCACATCTAGTCGCTTCAAGGGTGCAGATGCATACACTCAAGGAATCTACCTGGTTAAATCAAAGTAGAGGAAGAGAGCTAGACTAATCAATCTCAGCTGTTAATCGCCCAGCAAGGGCTCATTAGTGACGAAACAGAGGCCCCTCTGTACTAAACGCCACTGCCGCCAAGAAACACAGCCAAGCAGATAAGGCTGACCGACCATGTAATCAGATGCCCTGCAGTCACTGCTGAAAAAAATCTGACGATCGTAATTACTGATTGTTCACATCATTTTCTGAAGTTTGGGATCACAGTAAATGGTCTTATTATAGAGGTGGCCTAGTAGATAAGGCGTTTCCAAAGAACAACCCGTGTGCAATATTATTTCATATCTACATACACAGTGTATCCTGTCTATGTGAAAATGCTCCGTTTAAGAAATCTTTCTCGTTTGGCCATTTTTTAAAATTTTATATATAGATATTACTGTAATGTAAAGTGTTGTCTTTTTATTTCACATAAAAGACCACCTCTCAACAGAGGTGTTCTTAATTGAGAGGTTCTACTGTAGAGTGTTCAATTAAGAATCCTCCTATTGATAGTGCCTCTGTAATGAGAACATTTAGGCAGTCTCAAGTCTCTATAACAAAACCAAAGTCTCTATAACAAAACCAAAGTCTCTATGACAAAACCAAAGTCTCCATAACAAAACCAAATTGAAGCTCCATAATAAGACCACCTCTCAATTCAGAGAGGTGTTAATAGAGAGTTTATACTGCAGAACCTCAGATTAAGAGCATCTCTTTCACCTGTATAATAAAACCACTATTTGCAGTTCCAAGCTTTTTTATAAAGAGGCCAATTTGAACCTCCATAATAAGACAATCTCTCAATTGTGACAACTTGAGGTCAGTTTCAAAGGTGTTCATAATAGAGAGGTTCTACTGAATATTACATTTGACCTTGATTGACATAAAGAGACCCGGCAAATCGTCAACACCTGATAGAGTGCGACCTGCTAATTGGGCTATATCTATCAGCTGCCGATGTGGAAGGATGTTTTGTTTGGTATGGAGATTTGTGTCTATTTATCCTTGATCATTGATTTTCTTCCTCCAGATGATTGTGCTGGTTTTTTAAATTTTGATTGGCGTATCATTGACATCACAAGTTTAGGTTTAGAGGTTCCATTGTATACATGTATTACCGTAAAAGATAAAATTACTTCATGATACATATATTTGATAACATATAAAAACAAATGATTAATATATTCTAATATTCTGTCATCAATGCAGCAACCTGGATAATCAAGCAGGGGAATTCCGTGGGAAAGATCACACTGTATTTAAACCAACATGTGTACGGTGTGTGATGATCAGTGTTTGTTACCAGTAAACTACCTGCAGACATGGACAAGATTGCAAATGTCCCAGAGGAGCCAAAAGAAAGGGCCTGAGGTAAAATTGTTTTTCTGAAAAATCCAAGTTGGATTGCATTGAAAAACACGTTTGGTTTAAAGAAGTTTTTTCATCAAAAACAAATTGTTTAATAAAGTTTAACAATAAATTTTTAACATCTAGAGCAGGTTTAATCAACAGCACCTGTAATATTACATTTTGCTCTAAAGTTGTGATGTAATAAAAAGTACTGAAAACCTTTGATGATTCACATAGGGCGTTTGTTTTATAGTGTTATACTTACTGCTGTATACACATTATTCAACTATTCCCCATCATCCTCCCTCAATGTTTCTGTCATTCCAGCTGCTGATGTGTGTGCAGGCAGCATCAGCTATAGAGAGCGGAGACACCGAGACCTTGAGGCGGCTCCTGGACCAGGGTCTCCACGTCAACCAGACGTTTGGGCGAGAGAAGGAGACCTTGCTGCATGTGGCTGTGAGGAAGAAGAGAGACAGCATGGTGAAGATTCTGATCACAGAATACTCAGCAGACGTGGATGTGAAGGATGGAAATGGTGTGACGCCCATGGAAGAGGTAACTTATTAGTTGTTGTGTTTGACCAAAATCCTCACAATGCATCCACCCATACCCATGTATATTTACAATGTCATATGATGTTTTTACTGCCTTACCACATACAGAAAAATATCGAATGAACTAAGTAAAGATTTATAAAGAAATAGCATGAGCAGTGATTTTTTGTTAAAAGTATGTTATAGTGGTTCAGTGATAAGGTGCCAATTGTTATCATTTATGAATAGTATTGGAATCTTATGGTTTTATAAGTATGGCAACAATTATGGGTCGTTCACAAATGACATCCCCTAATTTCCCCTTGTTTTACCCACCCTCACCCCTTGTCACCTTTCGTCATCTTTGCAGCACCCCCCCATCCTCCTGGTTAGTGACGTTACCTTTGCTTCACCCCCCACCCTCCCCCGACCCCCTGTGTCCACGACATGGTTTCGCGTTGACATTTAAAATTGATTTAACTGTGCTGCTATATAAATACGTTTGAATATATATGTCCATAATTTAGGCATAATTTTACAAATGTATATAGGATATAAAGCAAAGATGGCAATGTGATTGCAGTTAGTAGATATATCACAACTCACTTAACATGTCAGAAACTGATTTCAAATGCTGTAAAATAATTACTTTAACTTGCTAGATTCCCCCCCCCCCCCCCTGCCTCACAGACTGTCACCTGTCGTCATCTTTCGCTCTACCCCCCTCTGACGACGTCATTTGTGAACGATTCCTTATCTACAACAGTGCTCTTTGTCTTTAGATTCATAGTTATAAAAGGTCATAAAGGTGACCTTTTAATAACTAATGACTTCATAATCAATTCACATGAGCTATCTTTATAACTTTCCAGATGTTGAAGCAGGCAGCATCAGCTATAGAGAGCGGAGACACCGAGACCTTGAAGGTGGATCCTGGACCAGGGTCTCCACGTCAACCAGACGTTTGGGCCATTTAGGAAGGAGACCTTGCTGCATGTGGCCGTGAGGAAGAAGCAGCTGGAGGTGATGAGGCTGCTGGCGGGCGAGTACGGGGCCGACGTCCACGTGGGAGATCGTGAGGGATATGATCCAATAGACCGGGCATTAGAGGACCACTCATACACAGCAGCTGGCGTCCTCATAGAACACAGCACCAGACCAGACAGACAGCAGGTGAGCACTGACACAATGGGAATATAATTGCCATTCTATATTTCGATCTCCACATATTTGGTAAAAGGTTATTTCCATACTGTGATTTATTTACTTGGCTAATGTGTAAATGATTTGATTGAACTCAAGTGTAATAGATTTTATCTGGAATAACTAAAAATGTTTAACATCTAGAGCAGGTGTAATCAACAGTACCTATATTATTACATTTTTTAAGGTAAGAAAAATTAATGATAGCTCTTGATGATTCACATGGGGCATGTGTTTTATAGTGTTATATTAACTGTTGTATAAGCATTATTCAAATATTCACCATCATCCTCCCTCCATGTTTCTGTCATTCCAGCTGCTGATGTATGTGCAGGCAGCATCAGCTATAGAGAGAGGAGACACTGAGACCTTGAGGCGGCTCCTGGACCAGGGTCTCCACGTCAACCAGACGTATTGGGAGGAGGAAGGAGACTTTGCTGCATGTTGCTGTGAGGATGAAGAGAGACAACATGGTGAAGATTCTGATTACAGAATACTCGGCAGACTTGGATGTGAGAGGATGGAAATGGTGTGACGCCCATGGAAGAGGTAATTGTGTTTTAATAAACTGCACCAACAGTACATTAGTATGTTATAATGTGGTAGGTGTTGTGTGGTAGCTTACTGTTGAAGATTATCATTATTTGTAGTGATATGCACTATGATGTTTTTACTGCCTTACCACATACAGAAAAACGCAACAACGCACAGAGTATGACTCGCTCCGCCACAGGCGAAATCACAACGGACGCAGCCCTTTTACAACGGGCGCAGCCTTGGATTTTACATACAAATCAATTGGCTCGGCGGCGTCCGTTGTCCTACCACTTGCCTGTTGGCCGACGGGTGTCAAATGACTGCGCCACAAGAGCGTTCGAACAGGCGAACTAGTCTGTCCGCCGCCCGCTATTAAAATGAAAAGTTACATTTATTTACACGCCTGAATATTACAAATATAACAGTACAAAGTTAGTTTATTATACTTAATTTTATTTCAACACATACAATTTGACAAATTCACAATTCTACAAAATACACATGAGAATATTAGAAAAGTAATATTAAAATCATACTGTTATACATAACTTACATACAACACGACAAAGTCACAATTGTTCAAATTACACATGAGAAAGTGCGAAAGGTGCACTGAAATACATAAGTGTTTTTATTTTGTTTGCTACTCAAATTTTTAAATTGGAATGTTCAACCATCTTGCATCTCTTTCATCAGTGTCTACGTCAACATCACCATCAGCTTGGGGTTGGATTTGAGTAGGAATATTAATATGTATCCTGGCATTCACACGTTCTTCCTGCCACGGCACCGCTCCAGCAGGACTATTGAAGTATGCCACCAAGACCTGGCGTTGAATCTTGGCTGCTTCCAGTTCTCTCACACCCTGGTGGCGAGCATCAATAGGTTCCAGATTAGCATGTTCACGCCAAGAGCAGATGGAAAGCAGACAACTGTTTTGGCACCATCAATGCAAGTGGTCCAATGAAGAATAAAACAAGAAAAAATTGAACAACAAGACTGAACATTTCGTCAATGCATTTTTTATAACGTACAGAAGATGCATTTTTGACATGACTATAGGCCTTTGCAACAATACACCTACTGGGCGGTTTAGAAAAGTGTTGAGCTTTCTTTTCAGGATGAATGAAAACATAGGTATCATACATTTTAACTGGCAACACCTGTCAAGTTTAATGCAAAATAAATCCAAGGCAAAATTTAATCAATGGCTAATTTAATCACAACTTTTTACTTTTAACCCACCCAAAGGCCTATGGTGACTGACAGCGTTCAGTTAGTGTTGATGTTCAATGTCTAGTTCAAATACACATTTAAGTCAGATAATTCTCATTTATTCATATTTTATAACATGGGGGGTTTCAAATCGTTTTTTGGGTCGGTTTCCTCTAATTTTTTCCCGGGGTTTTTTAAAGATCCCGAGTGC
>CM032662.1:44896384-44916515 GCA_019095985.1 Streblospio benedicti
TACCATGAGAGACGGTCTAATACATTACATTGTAGAAGTGATCTTAATAAATACATGGTATTAACCGGAGGTTCTCTTGAAAATGGCTGCAAAGTAAGAGTGAGGACCAATATATAGATGATGCCACCAATTTCTACGTTTGAGGTTGGTGCAAGAAGCATAAAAACATTGGTCGCTCAGAGTACCCGGGCGGGTGCAGCTAAACCAGATCTCGCCCCCGGACTAACAGACAATACTAAACTGTTTGCAGAGGACAAGCAGTGGCAGTACGACGCGGCCGTGCCCCTGTCGTCTGCCACACACAGCGGGGAGGACGTGGGCGTGTGGGCGCGCGGGCCCATGGCGCACCTCTTCCACGGCACGCACGAGCAGAGCTACCTGGCGCACGTGCTCATGTACGCCACGTGCGTGGGGCCCGACACGCACCTGTGCGACGCACCTGCTGGCGTGACCGGGTACGTTATGGCTGGCGCACCGGGACAGTCGGCGATGACTGTGCTGGTGTTGTTGATTTACAAGCTGACTGTGTGATAATTTGATTGGGGTTTGTTTGAAAAGAAGTGTTATTGAAGAAAAAAGGTTTGATTATCTATTGAAATTGCTTTGTATTGGTGTGCTTGGTATTTATTCAGCATAATGTACGTAATCGTAAAGGAGACAATATCTTTATTATGAGACAAACTCCTGCACACCAACTAAATAACCTTTTAAGTACATGTGTTTGATAATGGTCAGGTTGTAGACCATAAAACATGGTTTATTAGATGTGAATAAGGAAACTGGGCTGTATTTTCAAACTTTTCTCTCTCTCACTCTCGTCTTTTTAGCAAGCATAGAGAGAAGTTTGAAAATGTATCCGCAAGCACTGGGAAACACATATATAGGAACTGGACTGGCTGCTTGTGTATTCTCAAAATAACTAACTTTGCTAAACTTTTTTTATCACGCTTTGGTTAAGCGGTGGGGGAGGGAGGGGATTTTTATTTTTTATTTTGTTGATGAATAATGAACGTTTTTGTATTGATTTCCAAAAAAATTAGGAAAATAATTGGTTTTAAACTTAAATGCATGTAAAATGATAAAGGGAAAATATAAAAAAAAATTGAGGCAAGGTTTTCTACATAAATATACAAATTTTGTAACTAAATAGTGATTTCGGTCATTTTGATGTTTTACTATCAGTTATATGCTTCACAGGTAAAGTTGTAAAATTTTTTCTCTAATTGCTTTATAAAAAAATGTTCATCAATCTATACAATTCAAAACAGGTTGTGTCATTAGATTTGATAATTATCTACAAAATAAAGGTGTAATTTGTAAGAATTGAAGCAATAATGTTGAGAAAATCAAAAAGTTTATTAAAATCGTAAGAAAAGAATTCACAGTCCCTTAAGTACATGTGTTTGATAATGGTCAGGTTGTAGACCATAAAACATGGTTTATTAGATGTGAATAAGGAAACTGGGCTGTATTTTCAAACTTTTCTCTCTCACACAGACGTCTTTTTTTAGCAACCATATCCCGAAGTCTCAGACGGAAAATGTATCCATAAGCACTATCAACACATATATAGGAACTGGACTGGCTGCTTGTGTATTCTCAAAATAAATTTCAGAGATTGCTTATCAAACATTTTGTTCTATTTAAGCTAATGTTGTATTATGTTGAGCTGAGACTTCTGGTCACTGTCCTAAAGGAGAAGAAGGTAGTAAATGAACAGTATTACCACTAAGGGAAAGGTCATAAATAATGATACCAAGGGGGGGGGGGGGGGGGGGTCGTCCAACTTTTCTGATTCCTTATTTTTTGGGGGGGTGGGGGGGTCGCTAAACTTTTTTTATCACGCTATGGTATATGTTTTCAAATATTTTCTTTTAGCAAATATCCAGAAAATCAATGACTTTTTAGAAGACTTTTGCTTTAGCGGGGGGGGGGTGTCACTCAACTTATTAAAATGGGGGTGAGTTAACTTTTACTTTGAGCCCCCATAAATGGACGACCCCCGCCCCCGGTATCGTTATTCATGATCATTCCCTAAATAAGACAACTTGGAATATACCACCAAGTGCTCTCAGAAGGGAGGTGGTTTCCATCACTCGTTTTCCCCGTTTGAAAGAATTGTCTCTTTTACGAGTCTGTAATTGGAAAATGAACTTATTGCTATTCACCACTTTCAAGTATGCAAGGAAACTAACATTTCTCTGTGACCCCACCATCAAAATGGCCGTTGTGATTTCCGGGTAATTCTAGACTTAGACTACATTTCCTGAAGACGCGGCACGCGTTGGCGTTTGTCTATGGATTGAGGGGCGTCTCAAATCGTTGCCATGTTCATTGGACGTGCCTCGAAATTCTGGGTATTGTCTTTTTTTCACATTTTGGTATATTCTGGGTCTTTCACATTTTTAATCTGTATATTCTGGGTGTCTTTTTTGAAATTTTTTGGTATATTTTAAAGTCATCTTTTTCACATTTTAGTATATGTTCATTCCATTTGATATTCATTGTGTTCATTCTTGCATCAAATCTGCTTGATATATTGGTGTGTCACCTTTTTCTCGGAATATTTACAGTTAGAGAGGATTTTTAGTGAGAGCAGTAAAATCATTTAGAAAGACAAAGTAAACATTTTTGGACTTTGGATATATGTTTTGTAAAAGTTAATTTAGCTAGTGAGTGATGATGTATAATTCAAAATTTGTTAGATCTATCATTAATAAATATTTCATACAATCCCCAATAAGAAAGTTTATTTTACTATTTCTCTCTCATTATATTTTGAATGTATATAACATGTTGTCTTAAAACTAGATAAGCTATGTGAAGATGCTATGGTAGGATTCTAAAGACACCAACATTTATATACACAATGAAGCAAAGTATAAAAAGATGCAACACCAAGAGAAAGCAAATGCAGAGGACGTTGTGATTATTACATGGAGTACATCCGGCCATATCATAATAACACGTTAATTTTGTTTATTTACACAAACATTACATAGTCCGCAAGTTTTTACAAATTTTCTTCGGTCATGCAAGCTGGGAAGAGTACGAAGGTGTTCTCCTGACCAACACTAAGGCATGCAAACTGCAGTTACTGACACTGGCCCCTGGGACGGACCACATTCCCATCTCATATGAGATGTACACGTGCGTTTACAAGTGCGTACGTAAACGTTTCCCGAGCGTCTGTATAAAGACATGCTTGAACTGATTGCCGAACATCTCGAGATCTGAAGAAAGTGGACGTGAATGATTACATCGCCGCTGTCTTATAAGTTATATGCCATGGATCAGTATACGAGGGCTATCGGAGGAATTGTGGCCATTTTCAACTACTTGAGTCGCCTTTACATTGAAAGCAAATTGCGTAGAACTTTGAATGAAGAACGCAAGATGTTTAAGCAACTTGTGGTAGACATTCACGTTTATACCACAGGAGCAATTTATACAGAGATATGTTGCTGTTTGACTGATGGAGCCTAAATCTCGTAAGAGATTTAGAAGGATTCGAACGACTTTTTCAAAATTTCTTGTTTGGAGGAGAATAAAAAAAAACACTCAAACAAACGTGTTGCTTACTTTATCACCTATTATCCACTATTATCTTCATAACATTATCTTTGACTACAGCCAACACCCCCCTCCCCCCCTGCCTGCCATATTAGTCTAAAAGCCCTCCTGCCCCCCCCACCAAAATACTTCATTTTCATAGGGTTTTCATGAAAATCCCAAATGAGCCCCCCTTTTCATAAAAAAAAATTTTAACAGTTCCTTTTCCAAAAAAAAAATAATCTGCCCCAAAAATAATAGGACAGACCCCCCCCCCCCCCCCCGCTCTTAAAATTTGAAAATTAGCCCCCCCCGCCCGTTTCAAATTTTGCTGAGTTGCTGGTTTCCAAAGCACACCGTACAGTTTACTAGCCGGTGGCGACGCCAAGTGGAACATTCAAAACTTGATTAAAACCCGTGTCCCGTGTAGAGGAGAGCCACCCCTTGCACGTTAAAGAACTCACCTAGTTTGAAAACTATAGCTAGTGTGATTTTCCGCCCTGAGGCTCAGTTGGCAACCTAGCCTGCCTCTGGAGAGGTACATGTACAAACACCACGTGGCCTCCCACTGGCGTAATGAGCACTTGCTCTCTGCCGGTCATGAACTACAACTAGAACTAGAACATTTATTTTCATCCGCTCTCTGAAGCTCCTAAAATAACTTGGACACTATGCAACAAGAACAGCAGATGACGTCATCGGCGTGGGAGCAAAATTTCATGTTGATATCAGCTGCTAGAATTTTTTTTTTCAATCCATTCCAGTAAAATTCATGCTGCATAGTGAGTATTTTTGTATTTGATAACAATTTCTATAAGGATAAAACGGTCCTTGTTAATTGGGACTAATTTTTATTGTTCGCTAATGTGGTTATACTAGTATTTTTAGCTTGTGAAAAATGAGATTTACAGACTGGGAAATTTGCAGAACTACTGGCAAGATGGCGTCAGTTTTAGCCATAAGTTTTAACCACAGGAGTTACAAACCAATGACAAAATGAAACTTTAACTTTAACTTAAAAAATAAAATGTCAATTCTCAGACACCTTTTCTTTGACCCCTGTCATAATACATTTGAGGTTTGTTAGTAAAATTTGCATTCATCATAAATCACTGATATCAACTTTTAATTTCATTTTCAAAAATCCCTGACAACCAAGTTATTTAAAAAAAAACAATAAAAAAAGTTTACTAAATTAAAATTATGGTTTTACTTCGTACAAACACTATATAATACTTTGCACTGTACATATCTGTCTATGTTTTTTGATAGTAAAAAAATATATATTTTAGACTGCTTCCACCACCCATAAAGTCAGGATGCTCCGTGAATCTGTAAGTATGAAAATCTTTAAACACTTATCTTATACTGCAAAATCATCTGAATCGACAGTAAACTTGTGGATTAAACACTTTGAATAGATGTAATTAACATATTAAATATGGAATTACGAAAGTAATTCAAGTATTGATTTCTGTGTTACAATAAAAATTATTTAAATAGTTTTTTGCTTGGAAATATATAAAATTTGGCTATTGATTAAAGATGCTGATTTTTATCTTGAAAATACTTACTTTATATGACCATTTAAACACCCATGGGCTTTTAGTTATAATGTGTCAAGCTATGGGGTGGGCATTTACATGAATGTGTATTTACATTGAAATTCAGTGGTCAGGATTTTGATATAGTGCATACATTTGGGCAGGGGCTTTAGATGGTTGTATACACTAAATTTCATTGAGAGAGGTTGTAGCGTATGCTGCTTTGTCCATAATTATGTCAACCCATGGACTTGTTAATATTAGCTAAATAATATTCTTAAACTTTTGAAGGTTGCCAGTCCTCTACAACGAACAATGTCCTTATTAAATGCGGGACATAACGTGGTTATTTCTGGGCCGCCTGGATCAGGAAAGACCTGCCTGATCAAAGATGTCGTAAAATCATACAACGGTTGTGTAGCTGTCACGGCAGCAACAGGCATTGCGGCATTCAATCTGCGAACGTTAGACCTGGACGCGCAAACTGTCCATCGCTATGCAGGTAAAATTACAAGCATGTTTACAGTTAACCATCAAATTTCTACATTATAGATGTGTGGTTGAAATGTATGATGTACGTTACATATGTTTGATGTGTTTAATTTTAAAGGAAATAAAGCCTATATGTATTTTTTCAGAGAAATTTTGTTTATCCTCTGCATCGAGGTAATTTTTGTCTTTTAAGGTATTCTAGATGGGAGGTTTAGTGTAGCCTATTTGCGTCATCTAGTCCCCACCGATGACGGGTTTGACGAAGCACGATCACGAATACAGGCTACTGATCTACTTGTCATAGACGAATGTTCCATGATAAGTGCGAATACATTCGAACAGGTACAGAAACAGGACAGGCAAATTTATTATTGTACATAGGGCGTCCACTTGAGCGCCCTATGTTATGTAGTCCCAGGGTTGCCATACATCAGGGAATTTTGTTCCTAACTTTTTATGGCAACCCTGAGTCCATTTTCTTGTAAGCTGGTTTTAAATTAGGAAATCTAGAAATCTAGAAAAATCATTAAATTTTGTTCATTAAATTATGTAAAGCTTTGCTTTGGTATATTACTGTTGAACCAGCTCAACTCCAAACAATTTACATTCGTGATTAATTTTCTTTCAGATTGAGATGGTTTGTCGACAGACAAAATCGACTGGACAATATTTTGGTGGGCTACAGCTAATGATGGTAAGAGCTACCATTTATATGTCTTTTAACTGAGTGGGAAGTAAAAGTGAAAACAGTTCAGCATGAATTTCAGGCCAACCTTCTCACAATATCATTACCATGTGAAGAGTGCATCTCAGTCAGATTTTATTTTCAACTCAGTACCCACTCATATTTTTTCATTCGTCTGATTTATCAAACCTTTTGTGCATTGTGGCCTACATTTGAATACGTTGCAATTGTTGTTTTTGTTGTTGTTTTTTTTTGTAGATTCTCGATCCTCTACAGCTCTCTGAAGCTATTCGCTTCAGGTTTGTTTGAACAAGCAAAACAGCCATATATCTCTCTATAAATTGCTCCTGTGGTTTATACCATTATTCCTATGCTGGTGGAGGCCTCGCTGAAACCCGATTACGTGTCGCCCATGAGAGATCATGAGCGGCATCATCTCACAACTGTACGCCTTCAAACCAGATTACGCACCAGTACACCCACACCTGTTTGCCAAGTACATCCCAGCATCCTCCCTCCCTGCCAGGATTTCATCGATGGCGATGGCGACTCTTCTAGGAAAAGGGCTGGCGACGAAGACGACGATACTCCTAAACCATCAACTTCCTCTTCATTCCCAAAGATGATGTAACATCCTCATGACAAAGTCAACTAAAAACATTATGTCATGAACATTTCAGCAACTGAGCAATTTCTGGATCAATGCTAAGTTTTTCATTTATTGAATGATTACATTTATTGAATGATTACATCGCCGCTGTCTTATAAGTTATATGCCATGGATCAGTATACGAGGGCTAGGACTAATAAGATATTCTTAGTCCTAGACGAGGGCTATCGGAGGAATTGTGGCCATTTTCAACTACTTGAGTCGCCTTTACATTGAAAGCAAATTGCGTAGAACTTTGAATGAAGAACGCAAGATGTTTAAGCAACTTGTGGTAGACATTCACGTTTATAGGCCTACCGTTATTCCTATGTATGTGGAGGCCTCGATGAAGCCCGATTCCGTGTCGCCCGAGATCATGAGCGGCATCGTCCCACACCTGTACGCCTTCAAACCAGATCATGCATCAGTACACCCACAGTACCTGTTTGCCAAGTACACTCCCTTCAAAAAGTAAATAGCCATTAGATGGTGTTTTTGCAATGCATTTTTTGACGTAGTTGATTCGTATATGGTTGTTTGAACGTGGTGTAGGTCTTAACATGTATCTTATCTACTTGTTTGAATGATTTAATGTATAGCTGACACATCCTATGAATGAAAATTATTTGATTTTCTCACGCATGTCCAAAATTCCCGAAAATCACATCCATCTAGCTTGACTCGATTTCATTGAAACGGTGATGTTTCAAAATGACACACACTGACAAGTGGAATTCTGTAATGATGATGGTCATAATACGTGTAGTTGTGAAACTATCAGCAATTTAATTAAATTTGTAATAAATTGTACGAGAATTTCAACCCATTAAAAACCTCCACCTTAACAGTGATCTGCTGTAACCAATACTGCTGTCCACGGCAATGGCTTAAAGTAGAGTCATCGACTAGCTGCCTACAGTGGTCAGCGCAAACCTCTCATAAAATCAACATATTGGTGCCTTTTTCAATACTTTGCTTAAGGGCCAGAGTCACATTCGGTGTGAATAATTTGCATCCCATCAATTACATACACTTATATGATTAAACTGTGGTTATTACCACGCAAACCTTCTTTGGTCATGTTTATTTGCAAAATGAAAGTCACCTATTGTGAATGTGTGCACATCCTCGGCATCCTCCCTCCCTGCCAGGATTTCATCGATGGCGATGGCGACTCTTCTAGGAAAAGGGCTGGCGACGAAGACGAC
This sequence comes from Streblospio benedicti, assembly GCA_019095985.1. Taxonomy (NCBI): domain Eukaryota; kingdom Metazoa; phylum Annelida; class Polychaeta; order Spionida; family Spionidae; genus Streblospio; species Streblospio benedicti. The sequence continues at coordinate 44,904,515 of CM032662.1, forward strand.
GATACTCCTAAACCATCAACTTCCTCTTCATTCCCAAAGATGATGTAACATCCTCATGACAAAGTCAACCAAAAACATTGTGTACATTTCAGCAACTGAGCAATATCTGGATCAATGCTACGTTTTTCATTTATTGACATTCGATCTGTACATATTCTTTAGTTGAAAACATGTTAACAGTTTGACATTTGTGTAACACATTATTTTAATTTTGATGTTATTCATAGTTAATGTTTGATTGTTTTTTAATAGCTAATGTTTAAAATGCTAGGCTGTTCCATTGCAGCACATGTACAATTTTTAATAAATACATTAATTAAATGTGTATTTTTGTTTATTGATGCCAACGTTTATTGTGTGTAAATTTTCACTTTATTTACGTGTAATTTGTTCTTTTTTTTAAATTAATCTTAAAATAATACTAATGCAATGAAATACACATTTTAATTCCAATTGTAATTTTAAAATTGCTATATTTCAAATCTTAAAAGTTTCACCAATTAAGGATCATTCACAAACTACTTCACCTGAATTTTGGCCCTTTTAACCCCGTTCTCTACCCCCCCCCCCCCCTGATCACCTTTCGTCAACTTTGCAGCCCCCCACACACACCTGGTAACTCACTTCGAAGTGGCTATAGTTACATCGAAAATGTAAATATAAGCAACGTGGGCTATAATTACATCGGATCACTGCGCATACGCAGTTTATTTTCCTTGCCATTACGTAAAACATATACAGAACACTACTTTGATGATATTACGTGTGGACATACCTTACTTCACATTTCATGCTTACCGGTATATGAATTCATTTCCTTCCGAATTATAAAATTTGATGATGTCACCTTAAAAAAAAGTTCTAGTTATTTAACATTTTTGAACTTAAACAGACATACCTTACCATTTGTAAAATTAGGACATTTAATATTAAAAATAATCCACATTTAAATCATTGTTCAATGACTTTGATTTAGATGCCGTCATCTACCAGTATTTACTGTAAAATCTATAAGAAAATCTAGTGACGTCATTTGTGAACATCCCTAACATGGCCTATCGGTGTAAACATGAAGTTATACTACAGAGCAGGTGGATCATTACGAACTTACATCTTTATCTTATTTTCAAAATAACTTTTATTTGAAAGATTTGTGAAATGTGACAATATTACTACAGCTTGTACCTAGGTATAATTTGCAAGAATTCTTACATAGAAACAGTTGTCAACACACGGATTTGTTTTAGAAAGATGATCTTATAGATTATAGACTTTAAGCACATAAATGGTGTGTCAAAATACGGCAATTCCCCCTTCATTAACAGGGGGGAAGCGTTTTATTTACCTGTATCTCAAAGCACGGGGCTGCTGCATCCTCCATCATACGCTTAGTGACGGAAAACGTACGCACGTATGAATCAGAGCTTTTTAATCAAGGCTGTTTCTTTAAACTACGTTATCATGTATTATGACTACAATGTAAACGGTCCACGCGACAGTCCGTTTAGAGGGTCGGGGTGGTCACAGCCGACAAAACGCGTGTCGCGTGGATTGAGATCATTTCAATCCACGCGATACCCGTTCCGTCGTCTGCTCACATGTTACATTACGTCCCGGGGCGTCCCGTGAGTTCATTAATGATGATATCCATCGTTTTCCATGATAGGGAAAGTGTTCCGTGTTTTCAAAGGCTCTGACCATCAGACATAACGTCCCGTGGCGTCATGTGGCGTCCCGGGGCGTCCCGTGAGTTCATTAATGATGATATTCATCGTTTTCTGTGGTGCCTATGGTGCTATCACCGTTTTATGTTGGGATGTACTTTGCCAAACATTCAACCACAAAGCTACGTAAATACGAGCCTTGTGCACTGTCATATATGTCATTGACACCATCATCACGACATACCGACAGGCCACAAAACGCGTGATAAGGAAACACACACTATCACGACTTCAAATATTTAAAGGTCAAGTTAAAGTATCATTTATCGTATGACACGTGTGTAAAGTTCTTTCGTGATAGGATTTTAATTTGGGTGAGGCTTGTGAATCTGTAATCGGAGTTTAGTTAGCATGGAAATTGACGAAGTTATGGCCAAAAGACGGGTCTTGTAAAAAATTGCAGACGACCAGTGAATGGAGCAAACTTGCAAACTTCATCATTATGAAGATTGCACCCCTCAAACAGATGTATTTGCTTCATTTTCCAACGTTTATCAGCGTGACAGCCACCACTGTAATGTACAATACATATTTTGTATGAAATAGCTTAAATGCGATTGTAAATGGCCTTCTAACACATGTCGGAAGTAAGCATGAACTTATGTGTTTCAAAAATAAATATATAAAAAAGACGAGTGCGCGGGTTTTCTGCGCAAGTTGGAAGTGAAGAATGGCAAGCCCACAGTTTGTAGATATCTCATATTGGCGTGAAAATGGAACTATTGCTTGCTGTTATAAGTGGTGTATAGTATACAATAGACACTTCTCGGTGTCATTACAAAACCACGGGGATCAGCTTGCTGTTCATTTCCGCAGACGACAATCTCTCGTGGGATTGAATTTACGTCACTGGGAGTGAGAGTCACATGCTCAGTGACAAATCAATCAATTAGAGCATCACCATATCTGCTGTTGATATTACGTAGAAAAATATGAGAGCATCAATCTGATGCATTATACCTAAACGTGTGGACGTTTTATCAAGTACTACAAACACAACAGCAGTTACAGGAGCAGCAGCAGTAGTATCAGCAGCAGGAGCAACAGCAGCAGCAGCAGCAGCAGCAGAGTTACGACAGTTACACAATGTTTCAAGTCTTCAAGTGTTTAGCGTGGTCAAATGTACCGCCAATGCTAAGCATAATAGTAAAATGATTTACACGATTTATTTATTTTTCTCCATCATATTTAGAACACACGCCTAGACACTAGCATCTGCCATGTATGAGTGAAGTTCGTACCCGCATCACGTGGTTCAACTGTCAGTCGGTGTTGGAAAACTCCTTCAACATGAGGGTGGTAAAGCGGTGTTGGGAGCTAGTAGCACCATGACGTTGTGAGCATTTTAGTACAGACAATTAATAGTTTTCACGCTTATATACCTAGCAGAATGCTGCGTGAAGTGTGTGTGTGTGTGTGTGTGTGTGTGTGTGTGTGTGTGTGTGTGTGTGTGTGTGTGTGTGTGTGTGTGTGTGTGTGTGTGTGTGTGTGTGTGTGTGTGTGTGTGTGTGTGTGTGTGTGTGTGTTGTGTGTGTGTTGTGTGTGTTGTGTGTGATACTACAATGTGTGTGTAACATGCCTAGCTGGTGTGTGTGTGTGTGTGTGTAACATGTTTTATTGTGTTTATTCACACAAATTGTCCATCTACTATTTTTATTATTTATCAAAATAATATACGTTTCTCTGTCAAAAGGCATTGCTAGAAGGCATTGCGCCAGAAAGAATACGGTGTCTGTCATATCTATACCGTTTTGTTGTATGTTCATGAATACTCTGCAGCCATCAACTTGCTGATGATTACAGCAAAGGAAGGCCATGTGGTGCTGATACATGGACCTCCAGAGCGAGGTTAGGTAAACTAACTGAAACTCGGGGGTGGAGGGATTGCACTACTAGCTGTTGTTTTCAAACTAGGTGAGTTCTTTTACGTGCAGAGGTGTGGCTCTCCTCTACACGGGGCACGCCTTTTAACGAGGCTTCCGAACCTCAAACATTCTTACATGAATATAAATGTTTAAACATTGGTCCACAAAATCAACAGCTTCCAACGTAACTTAACTTGGCCAACATCGACCAACCGGTAGTTGAAACACCGTATGAGTCACTAACCGTTAATTACCAGCACAAGTCATCACATTCTTTAGAAATATATGCCATTGTGAAACTCACTCCTGTTATAGAACATGAGAAGATTGAGCAGGATGGTGTTATGTGGCACATTCTCAGTACTAATGAGATTGACTCATTCATAGATTTGATAACTAATTCAAGGACGTAAACAGAAGCACCAAGCAACACCTTTTTTCTTAAAAAATATCCATTAAAATATGTATTATTATGAATCAGTTAAAAATGTTTTGTAAAAGCTAGTTAGTTAAGTGAATTAGTTACAATGTATAAGTTAGCCGGCCTGGAGGACAAAAGTCCTATTTTGCCACCTGATACATTGGATTGAGGACACAGTGTGGGTGTGGGTGTTTTTTTTTTTTTTTTTTTTTTTTTTTTTTTTTTTTTTGTGGGGGGGGGGGTAGTCGCAATATGGTATGCGGTAGGTACAGATTTTTATAGCTGGCTAAATGGTATTCAGAAGGTACAGTTTCTCGTAGGTGGGAAAATTCTATTCTGAAGGTACAGGTATCCATAGCCGGGACACCGATAATATTTTGAATGTAACAAGTAAAATATTACTGATCTTGCTATTCACAGAAGCATTGAAAATACATCATCTCATCACCACCCCTCAATCATTACCAAGAGACTTTATAATTAGCCACTTTGCATCTGATCTTGCCAACATTAATATTAGTATTATTGAAAAAAAAAGTCATCTCTCCACCACCCCTCAATCATGGCCATGAGACTTTGCCAACAACTTGCACATTTTATGTATTCATGCTTTTCCAGTAGGATTCATATTGTTGTGAAAATCTGGAGAACCTTTCTCTTCGGTAAAATGCACATTTCCAGGCCAAAAATAGAGCCATGGTAATAAAGCTGTCTTCTTGTTTTGTTTTCTCTTTGAACGCACCGCAGCAGACGTGATTTCAAAGGTGCCCTTTTGGCGCCCTCTATCTTCTGCTCTGTCACGTGTTATTGTTTTCCTGCTACTACGTAGTATGTTCACAAGGAGGGGCATGTTCTCAGCGGGTAGTTATTACACTTCAGTCACGTGTTAATTACTCAGCAAAAGGTGAGGTTGTCACATCAGTTTGCTGTGGACTAAACCCAACCATTTAAATCAATAGACAGTGGTTGACATAATTAGCTATGGATCTGGTAAGTATGGGGAATCCCCAGTTATTGTATCTTCAAAAGATGGAATACACAAGTTGATTTTGAGGTACACGTATGCAAATGAGCTGCTCTGATTGGCTGCAGGCACCAGTAGCTTACTGGATTCTGACTGTGGTATTGATAGATGGCTCAGACTTGGGATGGCGTTAGTTTGGTTTCCATCCCACAAGCAAAAAAGCATTTTTAATCGGAAGCATTATCATCCTCATCTATTTCTGGGAACGATATCCCCCACCCCTAATTATTTTGCCCTTATTTCCCGCATCCCTAATTTTTGGCCTTTCCCCCCACATCCCTCTTCCTCACCCGCCCCATTTCAAGCTCATTGATATGATCAATTCACAATTTCTTGAAGAAGAAAAAAAAAGTACGGCTGCTTATAGCTAATATAAAAAAGATTCCAATGAATCGACTATGATGCTCAACGTATCTTACATCTTTAGCCATATGTACAGTGCTTGTGCGTTGAAATAAAATACGGCTTTTATACGTCATCAACAATAAAAGAGGCACTTTCCAATCAAGTTTTCAGCCGATATCGTGTCACCCCCGTACAGTAAACCAATCCTGTGCGAAAACCGTCAAGTCTCACCTCACTACAGGGTTTCACACAGCAATCATGTGTATTATCTGCTCTGATTTACACGTGCTACCGCCGCTACAGGGTGTGCTCAAATAATTACTCTGTGACACTTGCAGGTCTCTATAGCCAACTGACAGAATCACCAGTCAGTTTTATTGCAGTGGGATTACTGTACCGTGCTGCTTGTGTCTTTAGGGTTTGAGACGTACTGTGTTGTGTTAACCAGGATTAACAATATCCATAGAAGGTAAGCTGGAATTGGATCAATAATATGGTATGCAGTATACGGAATTAACAGAACATGAATCAATAATAGGTTGTTGTTGTTGTTTTGTATTTGTTTGTTTGTTGTTGTGTTTTGTTGTTGTTTTATTTTTTTATTTTTTTTGTTGTTTTTTGTTGTTGTTTTTTTGTATTTTGTTTGTTTTTTTTATTTTTTTATTTTTTATTATTTTTTATTTTTTTATTTTTATTTATTTTTTTTTTTTTTTGGGGGTATACGGTACTAGAGGTAGATCTACTGTGATTTTGATTTGGTTAATGCTATATGTAGTTGAACCGTAAAGTTACCGGTGCCTGCACCCACTCAATTAAAACAGCTTATTTGCATATTTGTGACTGAAGTTGAACATTTGCATTAAATCCTTCAAATACAATATAATTGTTGACTCCTCACACCAATAGCTGCTTAGGATGGAACTGTCTATTGGTATAATTAAACAAATGTTTAGTACACAACACGTTGATGTGACAACATGTAGAATCTTTGATTAGATTTTTATAGAGTGATCGATGGTGACTGCATGAAGTCCCCCTCACATGGACCACGATTAAAGACAACAGAGGGTGGGTCAAGAGATCAAAACTCCACACAGTACATAACATATATACGGATTAGGATGAAGGCAATTTTGTGCAGAGGGTAGTACCCAGAAGACTTCTGTCTTTTCACATTCTAGATTTGCTTCACTTTACAGATAGATTTGAGGGAATTTATAATTGAACATAGATTAACAGAAACTCACTAGATTTGTGTGGAAACATTCAGATGGTGACGGCAGGGATGTGAGCTTACTTGAATTATGTGAAGTGAGTATACTAGAGCATAACTCTAGCCTAAAACGGATGGCTCCTCTTATATGTTTATGCTGTTAGTTGCCCTTTCTTGTATTATATGATGTATTGGATATATGGTTAAGTGTATGTAAAGCAAATGCAGTGTGCATACTCCCTACCCCTCTCATGATGCTGGAGCCCATACGTGTTATCAGTGTAGAATTATAGATATGTTGGATGTCTGCAGATCATTCTCATGGCCTTGTGCCCCACAACGCTGATCTCTGGCTGAGGCATTTTGTTGCAGTAAAGTGTATTAGAATTACCGAAAGCCTCAAGCAAGTTTTCACTTAGAAACAAAGCAAAAACAAGTTCAGTATTACTTTATCATGGAAGTATTAGTGGATTATAGATGTGGAATGGCACCGGAGATTCTCCACGCATAACCAGAAGGAAGTGTACGGGTGTTGGAGCAGATTAGGGGTGGTGTGTGGGAGGACGTGGGGAAAGGGAAGTTTGACAATTTGACCAGGTCTCTGACCGGTTGGGGATCGTTCACAAATGATGTCATCTTATATTTGGACTTTTTACACACACACACCCGCGTCACATTTCGCCAACTTTACAAAACCCCTCTTGGTACGTTGACGTTATCTTTGCCTCCCCCCACCTATGGTGTTGCGATGACATTTTGCTCAACTAACATTGATTTAACTGTGCAGTTGTATAAATACATTTGAATTGTGTAATACGAATTGCTATCAATGAAGCAAACATGGCAATGGGATTTCAACTAGTAAATATATCACACCTCACTTAACATGGCAGAGAATAAATTCAAATGCTATTAAATAACTAGAATTTTTCTCTCTCGAAAATGTGACATCACCCAAGTGCAAGACACCCTCCCCCCTATCAATTTTCGTCATCTTTCGCCACCACCCCCACCCCCTCTCTCTCTACCCCCATCCCCTGCCTGGTGACGTAATTTATGAACGATCCTTTGCCTCGCAGTGTGGGCTAGAATCTGTTAGCTTTTGGATGTACCAGTCGCCCACAACCCACCCACCCCATTGATGAATTGTGGATGTGCATTTGGTAGGTGAGGGTGTGTGCGTGTATCCGTGCGTGTGGACCTGTATTGTTTGTGTGCGTTTGTTATGGCGGCTATCAGTGCCTGTGTTCGACACGAATGGTGTTTTTAGTGTGTGTTTTGCCCTGTGTAGGCACAGCAATTAATTAGGGTTATAGATTCTGGTTCTAGTTCATTAATCCACAAATAAGCCAGCCCCAGTTTCGGGGACTGGCCTCCTCTGATGATGAGGCAATACCTGAATGATGGAGGGTGCGTGTTCTACCTATTCTGGAAGAGTATACATTTAGCTGTACATTGCCATACAAAATTTACGCACACCTACGATAGCTAATAATGGCGAACTTACCGCGTGTGTGTAGCAGTAGCACATGGGAACTCTCTCCACGAAAGCCGTCAGTATGCAAAGTCGTGAACAGAAACAACTATTTCCCGCTACCAAACGACTGTGGCTTCATTCAATGCAAACAACTCTATTTATTGCAACTGTTGGCCAAACTTGGTCAATCATGAACCATATTGAAAGCCAGATTTGACGTTGGCAGCTCCCGTTATACAAGAAACAAGGCATGTGGTTGCGTTTAAAATTAAGTGGTTTGCTCGTTTGCCGCTTGAAACATTAGCACCATGGTTGGAAAGGTAGATTAATTTTGGTGTTTAAAGTCCAAATCCATGCTACGTATTATCAGACGACTTTACTCTCACACCCGCTCATTCCCATGGCACAAATCTTTCTAAACTCACTGATAGGCCTACAGCACAAATGTGCTAACCACTAAACGCAGCTGTAAGAAAAAAAGGTAGAGAATTAAAACTAACGTTTGCATCTACTCACCTGACCTCTACCTACATTTTGTATTTAACATGTGCATGTCATGAGCCATGCACAACATGTTGGGTATTGGTTTGCACAACACCCACTATCAGACCCAACAATGTGATCGAACAGACAACCTCCATAGTCACGAGTCAAACTCCCAATAAACTGGGCAAAAGTAGAGTCTACAGTTCTTTATCATGATCTTGTTAGTACGAAGCATGTTTAGGGGGAAAGAAAAAAATAATGCAACAATGGAATTTTTCAGGCTCAACAACAATGGCAACAATGATATATTGAGTTTCCTCGGTGACTGCGTCTCTGGTGTGGTAATTTATATTGCAATTGGGATCGTTTGTGACAATGCTGAGTGCTGATATATGACAAGTTTGGTGCCATGAGAAATAGAGTCCCCTTTTTCAGAATACCAGCACATGGCCAGACGAGATTGTCACAATTATGGGTCCATAGAAATACACACACACGCACGCACACACACGTGCGCGCGCACGCACGCACGCACACACGTGTTAAAATATAAGTGTATGCTCTGTCCTCAAAACGACTTGAACGTGTAGTCCTCCCATGGTAAAACGACTTGGACGTCTCAGCCATCGTCTCATGATTTTCTAACCAGCGAGGTCACGAAACAATGAATGCAAATCAGCGTGGGCAAGTAGGTTTTTTTAGTGTTTGCTTTCAATGTTGTGGCAATGTGGTCGAGAGCCTCGTTTTGGTTTCAAGACAGCAGCTGCGTGGTTTGAATCGATTTGCCGTGTGCGGGGACATGTTTGTGTTTCAGTCTTCCAGTGTATAATTTACCATTTCAATTACCATTTAATCGTTTATGTATCTTAATGCAGCAGGCCAACGCATTTCTCAGAATTGTATGTGAACACAGGCCTATCAAACTTTGACGGTGTTCTTCGTGGACGTGGATTTGTGCTAATCATATAGGTAGCATCCGCTTGATTCGTTTGATATCCTTTTTAGTGTCTGTGAAGTCCACCTTCAAAATGCTAAGACTGTTTTATATGGGTAGACGCAACGGTTTAATTACGATTACACCATTCATCAAAGAATGAACTCTAAATAGCATTGCCATTGTTCAAAAAAGAAAACTGACTGTCCTGATAAACACTATAGTCATAATGCAATCATACCCTATTTTCACAAGATCTTGATCACCATTTCAGAATCTAATCATGAAGAACAGAGTCCTGCTGTTCCTGTCTGTGCTTCTGGCTCTGTGCTGCTGTCACTACACGTGCGGGGCCGAGACCTTCTACTCAGGCATGACCAACGTCAAGCGGAACCCAATACTGAAGAGCGAGGATGCACGCACGTTCTTTGGCAAGCTACGAAAGTAAGTTAGTGCTCGTCTAGTATATTAGTCTATAATCTCTACTTGAAATTGACTTATTTGATCCCTTCTAATGAACACACGAATGATCCGTATTAGAAGTTACTAAATTGAAATTCATCAGGATAATTAAACGGGTAACAATGTTCATATGAGCTTTCACAGCATCTGTAAGCTTTTTTGGTATTGAATATATCGTATAAAACTGTGTACTTGAATATTGCTTAGTCGCAAATAGTGTCTACACAATTTTGTGAGTGCAAGTGACATGATCTGTAAAAACAAAAAAACAAAAAAACAATAGATAAAGCAACCAAAAAAACTAAATGTCATTCAAGCTGCAGTGGTTGTAATCAAAGAATAAGATATAGTGGCTATGGCTGCATTATGACTAAAATTCATCAGGACAGTCATTGTTCATTTTGACCAATGAAATGATTGAACATAAATAACTTCATAGCAATATAGTTAGGAATGTAATTTTCATTGTAAAACATGCTACAAACATACAGCCAGAAATGTAATTTTTATTGTGAAACACGCTACAAACATTAACCTGTAAAATAATCCTTTACACCAACTTACAAGCAGCTATAGCTATACAGCTATATGTTCATATCAAATAAATAAAATGATCATAAAACTCATTTTATGTTTTTCATTCTTTGCTTGCTTATAAAATCAAAATTGATTTACTTACCAAATCTACAGGACTATATAAAGATTTTTCTAATGTGTTTTCCCCAAGTTTGCTTGTGGATACAATTATACTATTCCCTCTTTCTCTCTTTTCTATGGCAAACAAGCTCCTATACACTATATTCACATAGCTGAAGACATCTGCTTCCGTTTGACTATATCAAGTGTCCCTGACGGGACTCGAACTCACGACCCCAAGGTGGTGAGACCAGAATGATACCATCATCCCAAGCAGCTGGCTGTTAAAATGTTACTCGGACGAACCGTTGTCTCTGTAACCCCCAGCCTACATACGTGGTCAATTATCATCTCAACCCGTCGGTCGTGGGTTCGAATACCACCTATGAGTATCAAACTATATTGTTATGAAATAGAACATTCAATTTCATTTCAGCTCCTGCAAATGTAACAAGCTAAAGACTTGCAAGTGGCCGTTTGGCTGTGCCTGTGTCCTGGATCGAGAGCAGTGCATGGAGATCACAAAGTACCAGTAGGAACCAGTTGGAACCAGTCGAAACTGGCCACATGACGGGGACATGGATAGCCTCATGTTCTCTGAGCAAGAGGATAATGTGTTTAACACTGTAATGGCTGGGGTAGTGAAGAGTGCAATGTAGAAGAATGGCTAAATAAGCTAATAAAGTTTATCACAATAAATGCCTGAACTACCACCACTGTGTTCCGATAAATCAATGGTACATTTGGTCTTATTTTAGGCCGTATTTCTGGCTTCAAATGCAATAGTAGGTACCAGTGACTAACTGGCCGGATGTGATTTATCTCTTCTATTAATTTTGTAGTAATCAAAGGAGTTCCTTTATGCCGTGAAAGGCTGCTTTTTTTTTCCTTTTCTTTTTTGTTAGATTTCATTTCAAATCAGAATAGTGATCATTGAACAATCAGTCTATCCAAATAATGTTTTATGGTTATGAAGTAATTAGAAGGGGGGGGGGCTGTGTTTTTTCTTTTTCGGGGATTTCATTTCTTAGATTTGAACCTATCAATATTTTATGCATGTGATGTTATATCAGCTGTCACACAGCTGTACATATTGATACATAATTACATTGGTTACTTTACATATGGATATGTTTTACATAATTTCCATTTATTGTAGTAAATACTTACATGTTAATGTGCAAAAATACCTTGTGATTATGTTTACTACAAACACTTTGAATAGATACATTGGATTTCTTTCTTGTTGGTTATTACGTTTATTTTCTGTGTTGGAGACTTAATTTGGAAATTAAAGAAGTTGAAATTAATTTATCAGAATAATTTCATTTTATTCATTAGGGTTTAAACTTTTCCTACATTTCGGCACGTGAGTGTCCTCTTCAGGGAATTACGATTTGTATAAGAATCAAGA
>CM032662.1:44916615-44932467 GCA_019095985.1 Streblospio benedicti
CAATAATGGTGTATGTCCTAATTGTAACTGTGCCGATGGAACAGACTGGAAGACCGGCGGCTGGTGGTACAACGGCTGCTTCAAGCTCGGCCTTACAGGCTCGTACCTCGAGGGCGGTGACGTGCCAAGGTTACACGGTATACAGTGGTGGCACTGGAGAGGTGACTACTCCTACAAGGTGGCCACCATGAAAGTCCAGCGCCTATGAGGAGCCGGCACAATAACCACTACACCATGGTGATGTTGATTTATGGACAATACAAATAATGACCTCCTCCATTCCATTCAGTGACCTTGACAATATAGCTAGATTCAATGCCGCGCCTTAATAATGGGGCATTTACAAACAGACGTGACAATTGGATTCTTAATAGGAAATTTCAGTTTTTTGATTTTCTTTGACTTACAATGATTCCCCCCGGGTGACAACTGTAATGATAAGAGAAGTGACAAAGGTATATCTTTATTATGATGATGTTTACTGGATAAACCAATGATTTTATGAACAATGTTGTTGAATAATATGTACCACTAGATGAGATTATGTGTTTGAACCTGAATATGTTGATGCCAATTGACCTGAAGAAAAATTTGGCTAAGCATATGGATAGTATACTATAAAAGATAAATTTAATTAGCTTTCCTGAACTTTCATTTCCTTACGTACATTTTCATTTATATCTTTCAAGGAAAGAAAATATGTTGTAATATAATATCTAAAAAGTAACGTTACTTTAAATATAAATTTAAGAAAATAACGTAGCGTTGGTATTGCAAATAAAGCATTTAAGATTTTGTAGTTGTCAGGTACATTTATGTGTTTTGTCTTGTTTAATTAAAACTTTGAATAGTCTGTTATTATTGCGACGTGTTGTACTGGTGTAGATGTAAAGTCGCTAGAGCACGACAAACTGTGAATTGCGACGGTAAACAAGCACATTTACATTTACATATGAGAGTCATACATGTCGTTTGACTGTTTGTCCAAGATTAGGGTTTGATCACCCTGAATATCATAAGCCATATCATTGGTCAATCTGACATCGGATACTCAGACTCAGAGAGGGTATGATGGAAAATAAGTGTAAATGGTAAAATGGGCTTAGGTAACAACGGCACTACAACTCCAAAGTATCCTGTGGTAAAGGCGGTATTAATCGGTCACCCTCGAGCTTATACTCCAATTGTTCACTTATACATGCAGCAATAATAATCTAGAAGTGGTAACCGATTTTGGCCATTTAAAGTGTAATATGCATACTACACATTAAGCAAAAGCTTTTTAAAAGTAAAATCTTATTTTGGACTATGATTTAGTCCAGTGAGGGTTTGAATGTACCGTAAATCTTCTAGTAACGACTGTGTGTGTGTGTGTGGGGGGGGCTATTGACATATACTTCTACTGGAAAGGGAGGCGTTTATTACGGAGGTAGGCGGTTAATAGCGTAGAAAAGACAGTGTTCTTGTTTCAAACGATACAGGAGCTTTACACAATGCAGCCTTGATTTATTGTACCCTCACCACACTATTCAAAATCACTGGGGATATACGTTTCAGGTGTTAAGGAGTTGTTTGTAGAATTTGACTGTCTTTTGCTCATGATTTGGTATTGCTAGTATTTTGCTATATAGGGTTTTGCTCACGTTTGCTTTGTAGAAGTCTTAAAGGCAGAAATTTGCAAAGTTCCAAGTAACATTGCAAAAATCTTGAGCAGAAGTCAGTAATGTGCAACAAAAAGCAGAAGTTAGTTGAATTAATTGAATTACGTATTATCCTTTCAAAAGCTGCATTAGAACTCTGACTTATTGTTTTGATGAAATTTTTAAACCACCTTTTTGCTACATTCATGACAAACCAGTTTAATTACACCTACTGTATTTATAAAATTTATGCGATATGTAGTCTAAGTAGGTAGAATGAATTGCTTTCCATCAATTTAAGTTGTTACGTTATAAACATGACTTATGAATTCCTGCAGCTTAAAAAATACTACTACGACTCTCAACTGGAGAGCTGCTGCTTTACTCCGGCCACGAAGATCAGAATGCAGCACACACAGAAGGCGTATCACTCATGTTGTCCAGAGAAGCACAGAGAGCGCTCATAGGATGGGAGGCTCACGGCCCACGACTGATCACGGCCACCTTCAGAACAAAGGCGAAGAAGATACGAATGAATGTTGTGCAATGCTACGCACCCACGAACGACCATGACGAGCAGTCCAAGAACGACTTTTACAGCAGACTACAGACAGTCTTGGACAAGTTGAAGGACGGGGATGTCAACATCCTGATGGGCGACTTCAACGCGCGAAAGTAGGGTCAGAAAACAGAGGCTATGAAGAAGTGATGGGACGACACGCACTTGGAGATATGAACGAGAACGGAGAGCTGTTAGCTGACCTATGCGGACTGAACGACCTTGTCATCGGCGGCAGTGTGTTCCCACACAAGAAGATACACAAGGCAACATGGATTTCCCCGGATCATCAGACCGAAAACCAGATAGACCACATCTGCATCACAAAGAAGTTCAGAAGATCACTTCAGGACGTCCGCGTGAAGAGAGGGGCGGACGCTGCATCAGACCACCACCTTGTCATTGCCAAGCTACGACTAAGACTGAAAAGAAACCCGACACAGACAGTGAGGAGAGAGAGGTACAACGTGCTCCTACTGAAGAACCAGCTGACACACGCAACCTTCACGCTGACCTTGAGAAACAGATTCCAAGTGTTACAAGAGATCGAGACAGAAGAAACAGACCTACACACAGAGTGGCAACATATCAAGGAAACCTTAGTGACAACATGCAAAGAAGTGCTAGGGCCCAGGAAGAATCAGTACAAGGACTGGATGACAACTAGGACTCTGGAGAAGATCGAGGTCAGGAAGCAGAAGAAAGAGGCCATCAACACAAGCAGAACGCAGCGGGCGGGGAGAGCAGCTGCTCAAGCCGAATACGCAGAGGCCCACAGAGAGGTGAAGCGCAGTGTGAAGCAAGACAAGCGGGACTACATAGACAGCCTAGCAGAAGAGGCGGAGCAGGCAGCAGCATGGGGAAACATGAAAGAGCTGTACGACACCACCAGGAAACTGGCGGGGAAGTACAGTCGACCGGAGAGACCCGTCACAGACAAGCAAGGCAACTCTATCACCGACACGAGAGAACAACTGGACAGGTGGGCGGAACATTTTGAAGACCTACTCAACAGACCAGCACCCAGAGACCCACTGGCCATCCCACCTGCAGAAAACGATCTACAGATTAGCACAGACAAACCAACAAAGGAGGAAATCATAAGAGCCATCAAGAAAATGAAGAACAACAAGGCGGCGGGACCAGACGGAATTCCAGCAGAGGCACTGAAGGCAGACTGCGAGGCCACAGCAGAGAAACTACAGAGTCTGTTCGAGAGGATCTGGAAAGAAGAAGAAATACCAGAAGATTGGAAGGAGGGAGACATCATCAAGCTCCCCAAGAAAGGTGACCTCAGCAAGTGTGAGAACTACAGAGGAATTACTCTCCTCTCAGTGCCCGGGAAGGTCTTCAACAGGATACTGCTAGAAAGGATGAAGGACGCGGTGGACGAGAAGCTGAGAGACAACCAAGCGGGCTTCAGAAAAGACAGATCATGCACAGACCAGATCGCTACACTCCGAATCATCCTGGAACAATCCCTGGAATGGAACTCGCCACTATACGTCAACTTCGTGGACTACCAGAAAGCCTTCGACAGCCTGCACCGAGAGAGCCTCTGGCAGTTATTGAGGCATTATGGCGTCCCGCTCAAGATCACCAACCTGATCAGGAACTCCTACACCGGCATGACGTGCAGAGTGATCCACGGAGGCCAGATGACGAGACCATTTGAAGTAAGAACCGGAGTTCGCCAGGGCTGCTTGCTCTCACCGTTTCTGTTCCTCCTCGCCATCGATTACGTGATGAGGGAGACGACAGAAGGGAAGAGGAACGGCATCCAGTGGACTCTATGGACTCAACTCGATGACCTGGACTTTGCCGACGACTTGGCCCTGCTCTCTCACAGCCGGCAGCAGATGCAGAGCAAGACGTCGGATCTGGCTGACATGTCAGCTCGGGTTGGCCTAAACATCCACCCAGACAAGACCAAAGTGCTGAAGATTAATACCACATCCATGGAACCAGTGACGTTGGAAGACAAGCCCCTCGAAGAAGTGGAGTCTTTCACTTACCTTGGCAGCATCATCAACCAGCAAGGAGGCACAGACGTAGATGTGAAGACCAGGATAGGGAAAGCAAGAGCCGCATTCATAACCCTCAGAAACATCTGGAAGTCAAGGCAGATAACTACCCGCACCAAACTCCGCCTCTTCAACTCCAACGTCAAGTCTGTCCTGTTGTACGGAGCGGAGACCTGGAGGACGATCAAGACCACCACCAACAGAATCCAGACATTCATCAACAGTTGCCTGCGCAAGATCCTCAGAATCCACTGGCCTGAGACCATCAGCAACAAGGACCTCTGGCAGAGAACAAATCAGCTACCAGCAGAACAAGAGCTGAGGCGAAGAAGATGGAGATGGATAGGGCACACCCTCCGGAAACCACCCAGTAACATCACCAGGCAGGCCCTGACCTGGAATCCACAGGGCAAGCGGAAGAGAGGCCGACCCAAGAACACCTGGCGGAGGGACCTGGAGGCAGACACCCGACAGATGGGCTACAGCTGGAGGGAGCTGGAGAGACTGGCCCAGGACCGTGGACGCTGGAGGGCGGTCGTCGATGGCCTTTGCCCCGCGAGGGGTAATGGGGCCTAAGTAAGTAAGTAAAGTAAAGTATTCAAAACGTTCGTTTAAAAAATTTCTGTATTTTTGTTTTAAAAAATGTTTAGCATATATATATATGTACATTAATGTATTACTAATCAATTGTACACATCTATACTGCTCTTCATTGTGGACTAATTTTAAGTGTAAAAAAGTTTTATATTTGTAGAGTTGCTTTAATAGTATCTTTAGATACCTGTTAAATATACGAAGACAATGTATCACGAGAGAAATTATCATGAGGCATAATGTCAATAGTTTTAAAATCATTTCACAAAAAAAATTATCTTTAGTTCTAAACCAAGACTTGAAAACTGCAGCAATTTACTTCTGTCATGTATTTCAAATTCTTCAGACATTTTGTATTTTATATTCGTACTATCTGAATGTTTGGCTAGCCGGACAAAGCAGTTGTTTCATTTCAATCAATCTGTTAATTGATTTGTGAATGATATTGGATACCTAGTACAATGTTTTATGTGCATATGTATGTACAATTATGTTTTATATGGACGTATGTTATACGTCTGAAATAAAATCATCCTTATCATATCCAGATCTTTATTTTCACAAATAACTGGTTATCGGATGACAGATATAAAATTGAATTTCTCTATTTTCTGTGCTCCTTTCACACACACCCAGCCTGTAAACTATCCTGGCCTCTACTGGTAGACTTAATGGAAGGTTCTACTCAGGCCAAGAAATAGGGACTAACCAGTAGCCCAGTGCTGGCTGGTTTCAAAGACCGATGGGCAGGCTACTTATGGGGAGTTCTCAATACTAACATAATTGATATACTATATTTTTATATAAACTAAGCTGTACTATACTATATTAGTATATAATATAGTACCATGCATAAGTGTAACATAATCCAATAATAAGTTTAGTGTGTTTTGTAATTTTGTATATATGTTTAATTCTTGTTGTGTTGGTTTATTTTTGGGAGTACTGATAGATCTAATGTAAATCTAAGGTGAAAATAAACTCATTCCTATTCTTATTCTTATTCTTAATTAAAGGGAGGACACGTTTTGTCAGGGCTGGCTACTTTTCATAATTCAATTGCCAGCCATGTAGTTCAATAATAAATTTATCCGTGTACATTTGAAATAGTCGGAAGATCTTGAAAAGATTCCGGAAAGTGTATGTTTGGGAATGATTCCTGACTTCCCAGTCAATATTATATAGAAGTGGTATTCCCTATTAATAAAAAATATGCCCCACGCGTCTAGGTCAGTCTAATTTATATATAATACTAGTAGTGCATGTAGAGTCAAAACACCTAATCTAGGAAAATGGTGTTGAAACCGACTGTCCTGAAATTTCTAATGGTACATATACGGGTGCATTATGACTCCTTTGGTCCCACTTTAAAAACACATGTAATTCTTGTATTCTGGTACAATACTCAGGAGGAATTTATACACACATTATTAAGCACTAGGAAATCATTATTGTTCTAAATCTATGGAGTCAATATTGACTGTAAAAATTGTTTGCATAATTGACTTATTTACGTTATTAGTGGCCATTAGTTTCTAACCCCCCTGTTAGAGTGGCCACGCAGAATGCGGAGTCCTCGGTCCCGACGCATGCGAACACCGTCCAAGGGCTAGGGCTGAAAAAATCGAGAGAAAATGTCCACTCCTGACGGAGTAGAAGTGACGCCGCAGGCGAAACAATAACCCCTCGATCGAAACATGCACCGTAGGGCACCGACAGACGTTGACTGCGGCGTGACCACGGAAGCAGACGAAGTGGCCACAATTTTTGGCGCGGATAGGTCTTGCGGCGTATACCAGCGTACAGCGGAGGTGAACGGCGTTCATTTTACGTGGGACGGAATCAGACGGAGTCCGTCGGGGCCAAATACGGCTTCGTGTGGCGACCAGCGAAGTCAAAAAGATCAAAGGAATTTTAGTCAATAATCCCCATCCGCGCAGAGTTGTTACACGGCGTGAAAAATCCACTTCTTCAGAGAAGTGGAGGGAAGCTGCGCAATTTTGCTCACGGCTTTGATGCAGAGGTAGCACGGAGCCAGCACGGAGCCCATAAGAGTCCGCTGGGCAATGCGTCAGAGCCATCCAGTGGTGTCGACCTGATTAATCACTGAAAGGGCTAATTTCCCAATTTTTCATCTTTTCTACTGACTGTCATTTTTTCGACTAAAAAAATTTACGTGGCTTGGCCACTTTAACAGGTGGGTTAGTTACAATCTCCTTTGGAGAATCGCAGACCACAACATACTGGATTTATTATTAGGCAAATATTACATTGCATTGTACATTTCCAATATCATACTCTTTTACAATAATTTGCCAAATACTATTTTGTTATTCACATTAAATCCTTTGATATTGGTACTGTCACGGAATATGTTTTGTTTTATCCATAAACCAGCATCAGTTTAAACATCACCGTGGTGTAGTGGTTATTGTGCCGTCTCCTCACAGGCGCTGGACTTTCATGGTGGCTACTTTGTAGGAGTAGCGGTTACCTCTCCAACCCCACCACTGTATGCCGTGTTGCCATGGCACCCGGCCGCCCTTGAGATAGGGTCCTGTGAGGCGAGCACCAAAGCAGTAGTCGTACCACCAGCCGCCGGTGTACCAGTCTGTTCCATCAGCACAGTGACCAGGCGCCTGATCATTATCACTGTCAATGGTGGAAAACATCATGTTGTTGTGGAACCAGTTCATTGAGTTGCCCGCGGTGCCGCTGTAGCCGCTGATGCTGAGTCGATATTTGTCTGATGCAGAACCCACACGGAACGTGGAGTAAACCGCATAATGTGTCTCCCCCTCCCAGTCCATCAGGTCCACTCGCATCTTATATTCCCGGCTAGTGGTCAGTTGGTGCATCTGCACAAGCCCCATCAAGTGGGAACCCTGGGGATCACCGAACCCGGCCTCATAGTCTGCCCAGTTCTTGTAGGTGAAGTCCGCGAGGTTGTCCTGACGGTGCATAATGCGGGTCCATGCACCACCATCAGCGCGCATCTCACAAAAGACATGCTTGGTCTGTCCATTTCCAGCATTCACACCATACACTCCGCTGGTCTGATACCCGAGGGCTCTAATGTCCTCACAGTCTTCACTGCTACTGCTCTCAATAACATTCTGTAAACTCTCTAAAATGTTAAGTGATGTATCACTGATTGTGCTGCTTTCAACATTAGTTTTTTGGATTTTGGATTCCAGCTCTGACACTTTGGTTTGTAGTTGGTCTACAGTATCCTTCTGATTCTTAACTTTCTGGTCGAGTTCTTGGATTCTATCATCAAACTTGTTTTCTTGATCAGAAACTTGTGAGTTCAGATTCGATAAGTCTACATCAAATGAGATCTTCTGACTATCAAGTTTTGATTCTAATTCCATTAACTTCTTTTGTGATCTTCCATTTGTATTCTTCAAAAACAATGCGTCTCTTGCCATATTTTCCACCATGGCGATCAGCCTGTGGATTTCTATATTCCTGCAATGACCATCACACTGACTGTCCAGTAGCGTGGATTGACTCCACACACTGACCAATCCACTCAACATCAAAATAGCCAACATACCCATGATCACTGTGCTAAAGCGTGGGCAGGTGGTAAGTTTACCACCTGCCCTCACAAACCAAGATGGACGCCTCACTTCAGAAATATTTATTGAAATTCCTGCCAATATACGCATGTATAACAACAAATTTTGTGTTGTAATGCTGTAATACTTAGTATTTTCAATAATTCAGTTGAAAACATTTGTCAATCATCTCTGACTGGCTTAATAAAGGCAATTTTTTGTGGAAGATTTGTGGGCACGTGGTAAGTAAACTGTTGATTTTTGAAATTCCATTGTGGGCAGGTGGTTAGCATAAAGGGGGCAGGTGGTATCTGGCCAGAATCAGTCATGTATTACAGCAAGCTTGACACAATATTGTATGAATATCTCACACTTAGTGTCCTCAGAAATTATTGTAGCTAGTTTACATTATGTATAAGACTATAAACATATATTATTAATATCTAGTTATATGACATTTTTCCAAGGGCTTTATACAATGAGCTTCCTGTCACTTTTGCATTTTTGCGAAGGTCATCCCATGCTGGACTCCTCTGCTTAATGTGTTCTGGATTTTCACTTGTCACACTTTCATGACTTTGATCTATAAGGCAAATGAAGTTTTGTTGTTTACCCAGATCGATTGTTCCAGAGCCCAACCTATACTCATCACAAGTCCCATTTAGAATAGAAATAAAAAATCCCAGTTCATCATTGTGTTGTAGTAATCTTTCTACACATTTTTCACTTTCAATTATTTGTGTCTGCACGTAGCTGATGGCATTGGCTAATGTGCTTTCATTCCACAAGCCCTCAACCTTTTTGAGTAAATTTGCACTGCAAGCTTCCTCTTTACAATGTACTCCTGTAATGTTCTAATTCTATTGGTAAGAATGAACAAACATTTTTTCAATTGCTCTAGTAGAGTATGTTTTCCAGATTCAATGGAATTGATATTTGGATCTTCACAGTTTTTAGGTAGGTGTTTACATCATCTAAATGTTTTAAATCATTATTCAATGTTTCTAGTCTCTCTTTTAATGTAGGTGGTGCTTCGTGTCCACCTAGATCTTCCTCTCCGTATTTTTCCCAAATCCATAAGCCAGTTTCTTTCCGTCTATTGATAACTTGCAATCTTTACCTTTGTGGACTGTACTAAAGATTGTTAATGACTGTGACATTATTCCAGGTGTTGAGACATCTGTCACGTACTTGGAACTTTCTTGGTTTAGTACTGGATCAGATGGAACGGCAAAGATTAATCTTGTCCTACTTCCTCAGATGTATCACCTGTAATCAATGCATAACCTTATCATAAAACATGATCAATAATAATATAATTACATGGTACACAATAGGCATTATACATATAATAAAAAAATTATTATGACACATTTAGTAAATGAATATATTTCTCTATTATGAATTTATTATAAATATTACTATTTTTTAACAATTCGTGCTTCAGAACTGTTTACTACTGTTTTAAACAACCATTCATTAATGAAGATGATTATTTTACCTGATGGAGTTGAATTGAAACCTATAAAGAAGCGTATCGCTTTTCCTTTGAAAACAACTTTGTACAATCAGCTAAAAAAGTCGATGGTTGGTTGTTTGAATATCTAACACTGGCAGAATGTTCAGTTCCTAATTTCTGTCAATGTCTAACAATAAATGAAGACATATATTTTCCAACATGGGCTTTCTTCAACAATTGCTTCTAATATTGTTATGAAATCCTCTTATCCAATATTTCTTTGAACTTTTCTGTCACATTAAGGTAATAATCTTTGCCATTTCAAAGTCAAACTCATTCTGTGTCATACTTCTACATCCCCTTTCCTTGAAGCATCCAACTTTTGTTTTCTTATTGTCATTTCTATCATTTTGCTATATTTTCACTTGGAACTTCTCAGAGTACCCATATGGCCGTTGAAATGTTATTGTTTTTCTTTTCTTGGATTAAGGTGGTTTTCGGCCCAGTGACATGTATGGCAATATGCAGGTCGGGTCAAATATTTTATACAGACTGCGTACCGAAGACGCATAATTGTGGTTTGTTAAAACCAAGTTAATTACACTTTTATGTACATTTTTACTATCCATTGACCATTTTAAACCCAGAACAGCGTTATAGAATAGTCTTATTCAAGTATAATTTAAGAATATAAAAAACTGGCCCCATTTTCTATTACCCAAGAAATTTTGGCCAAACCCCATTTCTAGAAACAAATTAGAATCAACACTGTAAGCTGATGTGATTTTTCATTTGATTCTAGTTTATAATTGTTGCATAAGCAAAGGCATAACTAGTGGATATAAATCATCATTTGTCAAATGCTTATGATATAATTAAGGTATATTTTTCTTACAATTGTTATACAGAATCTAAAATTTGAGATGCTCATATTATCAGATATCAATTAATCTCATGTGATATTTCAATTTGATTCCAAAGTTTATTTTTGTTTATTTTTGTGTAAAAAACATTACATAAATTGCATGTCAAATGATGAAAAGAAAACAGTATAACAAATTAAATTTATTTATTATCTATTTTTGCAATATTTTTGGGTCGATTTGATTATAATATACTTCAGAAATCATTTTAGTCCGCGGGCTCCGTATCGAAACACTCCCCCTCCCGGGGGAGTTTTCGCAAACATATTTTTTTTGTACCTTAGATACTACTCTTAAGGAAAAAAGACGTTTACCCAAAATATTTGATGGCGAAATATATTTTTCGGGGTCAAACAGGGGTCTCCGGGACAAAATTTCATAAAATTGCATTTATCTCGATTAATAACAAATTTAGAGTAAAAACTTGTATTGACTTTAGATAGGAACATGTGTATGTGGAATCCAAATAAAACATCAGATTTGACCTTCGACCTATCCTTCAAGGTCAAACAGGGGTCATTGTGGTCAAAATTTCATAAAATTGCATTTATCTCGATTAATAACAAATTTAGAGTAACAACTTGTATTGACCTTAAATAGGAACCTGTGTATGTGGAATTCAAATTAAACATCACATTTGACCTTTGACCTCTCCTTCAAGGTTACATTAGTAGGTCAATTTCAGGAATTTTGTTCATGTTTGAGTTTACGAAAGAAATGAGCAGCTTTAAACATTTCATTTGCTAATAATCCATGATAAATTAGTTTTATTGATATAAGCATTTGTATTCTAGATTGGGATTTCTTTTATGTTTTATTTTGATTAATACTTTATTAACTAATTATGCAAACAAAAAAAATATGTTTGCAAAAACTCCCCCGGGGGGGGGGGGTAGGGGTATACGGAGCCCGCGGACTATTTAATTTGTTAAAAAAATAATATATTGACCTGGAATTTGATGACAAAAACCTTGAAAATACCTTGAAATGACCTGGAATTTAATTTTCACCAATTGCTGGGAACCATGTTTAATTAAACGTTTCTTATTTCAAACGATAATATTGGATTGGGTGAAAAATGAGCTGACTCCATGGTAACTTGATTAAGACTTTACTTTTTTTTCGACGATTAATGAATATTAGATTGAAAACCATTTTATTCAGTCATTCCTTTCTAAGACATCATATAACGTGAAAGTAATCATGGGTTT
The DNA here is from genome assembly GCA_019095985.1 of Streblospio benedicti. NCBI lineage: Eukaryota > Metazoa > Annelida > Polychaeta > Spionida > Spionidae > Streblospio > Streblospio benedicti. The sequence continues at coordinate 44,928,589 of CM032662.1, forward strand.
GTTGGCTATTTTGATGTTGAGTGGATTGGTCAGTGTGTGGAGTCAATCCACGCTACTGGACAGTCAGTGTGATGATCATTCTAGGAATATAGAAATTTGCAGGCTGATCGCCATGGTGGAAAATATGGAAAGAGACGCATTGTTTTTGAAGGATACAAATGAAAGATTGCAAAATATGATAATGGAATTAGAAACAAAACTTGATAGTCAGAAGACCTCATATGATGCTAAGTTATCAAACCTGAACTCACAAGTTTCTGATCAAGAAAACAAGTTTGATGATAGAATCCAAGAACTCGACCAGAAAGTGAAGAATCAGAAGAATACTATAAACCAACTACAAACCAAATTGTATAAGATGTCAAGTGAAGATTGTGAGGACATTGGATACCAGACCAGTGGTGTGTATGGTGTGAAAGGAGGAAACGGAGTGATAAAGGATGTCTACTGTGAGATACTGGCTGATGGTGGTGTATGGACCCGCATTCTGCACCGCCAGGACAACCTCACGGACTTCACCTACAAGAAGTGGGCTGAGTATGAAGCCGGGTTCGGCGACCCCAAGGGCTCCCACTGGATGGGGCTGGTGCAGATGCACCAGCTCACCACCAGGCGGGAATATAAGATGCGAGTGGACCTCATGGACTGGGAGCGGGAGACGCGTTATGCGGAGTATTCCACGTTCCGTGTGGGTCCTGGATCAGACAAATACCGACTGAGCATAGACGGATACAGCGGCACCGTGGGCGACTCGATGGACTACCACAACAACATGATGTTCACCACCATTGACAGTGATAATGATCAGGTGCCTGGTCACTGTGCTGATGGAACAGACTGGCAGACCGGCGGCTGGTGGTACCGCAGCTGCTTCAATGCTCACCTCACCGGCCCCTACCTTGAGGGCGGCCGCGTGCCAGAGTGGCAAGGCATACAGTGGTGGGGCTGGAGAGGTGACCTCTACTCCTACAAGGTGACCACAATGAAGATACAGCGCCTGTGAGGAGCCGGCACAATAACCACTGCACCACGGTGATGTTTAAACTGATGCTGATTTAAAGATGTTACAAACTTAGTCTGACAGTGACAATATCAAATGATTTAATGTGAATAACAAAGCAGTATTTAGCAAATTATTGTAAAAAGAGTATGATATTGGAAATGTACAATGATCAATATAATATTTATTGCCTAATAATAAATCCAGGACGTTGTGATCTGTGATTCTCCAAAGGAGATTGTGACTAAGAAACTAAAGACAGAAATAAAGTCAATTATGTAAACAATTTTTACAGGCAATATTGACTCCAAAGATTTAACACATTAATGTTTTCCTAGTGTGTAATAATGTGTGTAGAAATTCTCCCTGAGTAATGATGTAGATGATGAAAAGTGCAGTAAAACCTTGCCACGGGGACACCTCACTGATAGGGTCAAGTTTTCGTTGTCCCATTCGCTGTATGATGCTACTAACAATGTTTCATAAATAGTTATACATTTATGATAGCTGAGACTTCTTCCTCACACAACACGTAGTGAGGAATACATGAGGTCTGGATATTGTGGGTGGACACCTCAGTAGTGGGGACACTTTTCCTTACTCCCACCATTGTCCCTTATAGCAAAGTTTTACTGTTGTAATAGTGACATGTGTATGTACATATTCGTTATACCTATTCCATTGTGTACTTTTGATTTGCCTTTTTTATCATTATTTATCCATTTTTTACATATTATCTATTATAAGGATAAACTATCAAACTGTAAATTATGTAATAATGTATATAGGACATTCTGTACTGTCTAAAATTCCGAAACATGACTTTTTGTCATGATATTAAAGCCACATGGCTTCTTCAGATGTTGTACTGTATGTGTTTTAGAAAAGATGCGTTTGTAGATGTCATAATGTTATGATGGTATCACCAGATTTGGGACATACATTAAACACCCATGACACGTTGCAGTTTTTATAGACTCAAAACAAAGAATACATAAACCTTTCATGTATAGACTGTTAATAACTTGCGATCAGGCACATACCATTATTGTGGAGACATAAAGGAATCACTGGAGCAGAATTAGATGTGATTATGCATATCTGATAAAGACGTAAGGCACCAACCATTTGACTATGGGAGGGGGGCAGGCAATAAACATTGAAGTGTGATACTTACAGGTATTTTGAAAATATCTTCATGAGAATTATTATTTCTAATGTACCCGGTATGAGATTTTTTTTGACTAATCAACATTATTTTTTGTTTTTCAAATAAAACTGACAAAATGAATTATCTTTCATTTATGTAATATCCTACTTTTTAAGTGATTTTAACAATACATGTATGCATATAAATTGAGAATTTGCTGAAATCTGTTCCGCTGACACTGAAAGTCTTAGCATTTTTCCATCCTGTGCTCATCTTATAGTTTTTTAATTAAATTAATTTAATTCATCATTTCTTATTTCAAATGATAATATTGGATTTGGTGAAACATGAGCTGTCTCCATGGTAACTTGATTAAAACTTTTTATTTCGACGGTTAATGATTATTAGATTGAAATCCATTTTATTTAGTCACTCCATACTAAGACATCATATAACGTGAACGTAATCATCACTGTGCTAAAGCATGGGCAGGTGGTAAGTTTACCACCTGCCCTCACAAACAAAATGGCCGATACAGTTCAAAATGTTTTCTTCAATAGTTACCCTTATAAATATACTATAAGAAAAATATTTTACTGCCCATACATAAAACAAAGTGTATAGAATGCTCCAATAAAGTTAGTTTGTTCAATTTATCTTGCCGTAGGTTAAAATAATGATAAATACATACCATCTATTTGGGCAGGTGGTGCTTAGCTTCGGGGCAGGTGGTAAGTCACATGGGCAGGTGGTAAGTACAATATTGTGACTCTGTGAATGCTGCTATAAAGGTCAGTTTCAGTGGCCAGTGGTCAGTTGTACTATGTGTAGGGCTACTACCACCCTGTGCAACTAAACCAGAATTTAAAGTAGGATTTTGTGATTTCTGCAGAACATAGTCAATTACAAGGAACTGCTTGGACACAAGTATAAAAGGTAAATGCTTCTTTTATTCTATATTATATATAAAGGTTCATGTGTGAGTATTTTGATGGTTGTCATTGTTAGATTGTCATATGTAGAATATTTATGTACGACCAGACAAAGCCTGGTTGTGTATTTTAGTATGTAGGAAGTTATGTGACCTCATTTCTAAAGCACAAAGGTAGTAGTCATGTGTCCAGTGGTCAGTTGGAAATAGAAATTCAAATGTACATATGATATAGAGTAGAATCAGGATAGAGGGATAGAATTAATACAATCACAAGTAAAGGAATAATTGTTGTCTTTCTACTAAGGATGCCACAGTATTTGTAAGTGCTTCTGTTTTATATTTGTGAAATCAATTATTATTAATAGTAATAAGAGAGTATCTTGCATATTGATTGTAAATTTAAATGTAAAACTTTCATGCCATGTGTTATACAGGATCATTAGTTACTTGTATCATTAGTTATTGATGGAAATTGTTTATTTTAGTTTTAGATCACCAATCTGATAAGAAAAATCTGATAAGAACAATCTGATAAGAATAATCCAAGTAGAACAATCAATCAATCAAATTAGAACTTAGAAGATTGCGTAGATAGACTGTGAACAAAGAATAAATAATACAAAACAAAAAAAACCCCACTTTGTTATGCCTGACGGTGGGGAGACAACAGTCATTAAAACAAAAGCAAAATCAGTTTGAGTGTTGTGATAGCACATGTGATTGTCACTGCACATGCATTGTCATTGCATGCTTTCTCAATACATGTAATATTTAACTATTGACTACACAATGCCA
>CM032662.1:44932567-44964894 GCA_019095985.1 Streblospio benedicti
CAATAAAAATTACTGTTTTCGATTTTTGACAGGAAGTCATATTTTTCGAAAACAATTCAAAATTCCAGGTTATTTCCCAATATTTGGCCAAATCAACAGAATTCCCACCATTTTCCCGTGCTCCCGTGTCAAATCTAAAATTCCCAGTTTTTCCCGAACTCCCGGTACTGCTGGGAACCATGAAGTTTATACTTATATAAGATAACATGTACAACTTGGGTAAATAATGATAAACAAGGCAGATCAAAAGTACACAATGGAATAGGTATAAAGAATATGTACATACACATGTCACTTACAAATGTAAAACGTTGCTATTAGGGACAATGGTGGGAGTGAGGAAAAGTGTCTCCACTACTGAGGTGTCCACCCACAATATCCAGACCTCATGTATTCCTCATTACGTATTGTGTGAGGAAGAAGTCTCAGCTATCATAAAGGTATAAATATTTATGAAACATTGTTAGCAGCATCATACAGTGTATCGGACAATGAAAAGTTGTCCCTATCAGTAAGCTGTCCCCGTGGCAAGGTTTTACTGCACTTACCATCATCTACATCGTTACTCAGGAAGAACTTATACACATATTATAAATCATTGTGTCAAATCTTTGAATTTCGATATTGCCTGTAAAAATTGATTACATAATTAACTTATTTGTGTTATTAGTTTCTTAGTCACAATCTCCTTTGGAGAATAACAAACTAAAACATATTTGATATATTATTCATGTTATTCCACAAATAAAACATGTATTGTACATTTCCAATAGTGTAAAACATCTTACTCTTACGCAATAATTTGTCAAATACTACTTTGTTATTCACATTAAATCCTTTGATATTGTCAATGTCGTGGAATATGTTTTGTTTTTCCGTAAATCAACATCAATTTAAACATCACCATGGTGTAGTGGTTATTGAAGCGGCTTCTCACAGGCGCTGAATCTTCATGGTGGCCACCTTGTAGGAGTAGTAGCGACCTCCCCAGGTCCACCACTGTATGCCGTGGTACGCTGACACACGGCCACCGCCCTGGAGGTAAGTGCCGGTGAGACGGGCAACAAAGCAGCTTTCGTACCACCAGCCGCCTGTATGCTTGACTGTTCCATCAGCACAGTTACCAAATGGCCTCCGATCATTGTCACTGTCGATTGTTGTGAACATCATGTGGTTGTGTCGTTTTGTCATTGAGTCACCCGCGGTGCCGCTGTAGCCACTGATGCTCAGTTGGTACTTGTCTGATGCGGGACCCACACGGAACGTGGAATACTCCGCATAACGCGTCTCCCCCTCCCAGTCCATCAGGTCCACTCGCATCTTGTATTCCCGGCTGGTGGTGAGCTGGTGCATCTGCACCAGCCCCATCCAGTGGGAGCCCTGGGGGTTGCCGAATCCGGCCTCATACTCAGCCCACTTCTTGTAGGTGAAGTCCGTGAGGTTGTCCTGGTAGTGCAGAATGCGGGTCCATGCACCACCATCAGCCGGCATCTCACAAAAGACACGCTTGGTCTGTCCATTTCCAACATTCACATCATGCACTCCACTGGTCTGATAGCCGAGGGCTCTAATGTCCTCACAATCTTCACTGCTACTGCTCTCAATAACATTCTGTGTAGTGCTCTCTAAAACATTAAGTGATGTATCACTGATTGTGCTGCTTTCAACATTAGTTTTTTGGATCTTGGATTCCTGCTCGGACACTTTGGTTTGTAGTTGGTCTACAGTATCCTTCTGATTCTTAACTTTCTGGTCGAGTTCTTGGATTCTATCATCAAACTTGTTTTCTTGATCAGAAACTTGTGAGTTCAGGTTTGATAACTTAGCATCATATGAGGTCTTCTGACTATCAAGTTTTGTTTCTAATTCCATTATCATATTTTGTGATCTTTCATTAGTATGCTTCAAAAACAGTGCGTCTCTTTCCATATTTTCCACCATGGTACTCAGCCTGTGGATTTCTATATTCCTAGAATGATCATCACACTGACTGTCCAGTAGTGTGGATTGACTCCACACACTGACCAATCCACTCAACATCAAAATAGCCAACAAACCCATGATTACGTTCACGTTATATAATGTCTTAGAAAGGAGTGACTGAATAAAATGGTTTTCAATATAATATTCATTAACCGTCGAAACAAAAAGTAAAGTCTTAATCAAGTTACCATGGAGACAGCTCATGTTTTACCCAATCCAATATTATCGTTTGAAATAAGAAACGTTTAATTAAACATGGTTCCCAGCAATTGGTGAAAGTTAAATTCCAGGTCATTTCAAGGTATTTTTCAAGGTTTTTTCATCACATTACAGGTCAATATATTATTTTTCTCATCAAATTAAATGCTTTCTGAAGTATATTATAATCAAATTGACCCAAAAATATTGCAAAAATAGATAATAAATAAATTTAATTTCTTATACTGTTTTCTTTTCATCATTTGACATGCATTTTATGTCATGAGGTGACCATGCATGAAGTGAAGCAGTACCTGAGAATACTCTAGTCATGCATGGCACTGGAAATGTGTTAGTTTTTAGTTTGGTTCGATTGTGAATGCATGTTTTATGGAGTGCTTGGAATATTTAATAAAGATATGGTCAATGTAAAATGTGTTGGACTCTAAACATTTTCCTAACTGCGACAATGGCGCCCAACGTGAGTTTTGAGTGCAGACAACAAGTCCGTCAATTAGCTAAAGAAGCAGCGGCGGCAGCAGCGTCTGACTACCCAAATCAACCCAGCAGTTAAAGCAGCACATTTTCAACCGACTCAAGACGGCAGTGCAGAGTTGGAGCCCTTCTCTACAGCACAACTGCTCCAAGTGAGGAGAGGACAAGAGGCAGTCGCAAAGTTCAGAGGGCAGCATGTCCAAGTCAGCAAGTGCACAGAACTTTGTTAAGGCAATGTATGCTCTATATTTCACCAACACGTTACTGTTCAAAAGAGGCAAAAGCAGTGTTGAATTTAATGTCAGCAAACTGTATTGTTTATGCACGGCGCAGTGCATTTTGGCAGCATGGAGAAACAGGGGGCTTTCTCAAAAGAGTCCTATTGTGGTGGTTGGGGTGAAACGTCTTGAACTTGTGTGGGCAAAAGACCCGAAAATATGAAGAATGCTTGGAGACAACTTGCGCTTTGTGATTTGGACGTTTTGATATGCCAAAGTGGGAGCAGTTTATATTATTTGGTTTGGACGTTTTATATGCCAATGATGGTGTACCATTAATATTCTGTTTTAAGCCATAAAGCCAAGTTAGTTTGAATGTTGAATGAGATTAAATGTGAATTTTATAGACATACCCTATAAACAGTACACGTGTACTGTTAATTAGTAGGTGTGAAGTTCATATCTGAGTTATTAGAAATATCTTAGATTGCCACAATGTGATTTCTAACGTATTTACATGTGGTTAATCGAATGATTGAATGTTTATTTACAATAATCAATGCAGTTGATCTATGATATCTGGCTTTTATTGTGAAGAGCAGAATGTGTGTGTGATTAAATGTAGTATCTTCTCTTTAATGAGCTACGTTTTCTGTTAATCCTTACCTCCCAGGTGAAACCTAGCAAGTTAGTTCATAAAGTTTTAGAAGATCACTAATTGCAAGCTTATAGACAGTACAGTAAGACTTATTTAAAGTCATATTTTGTTTTTTTTGCATGGCTACAGAGTTTATGGTCTTGTTATGATTGATTATTATATTGAATCTTGTAGCTAAAGAGGATAACACTTACAGAGTACACCTTATGTATTTCAATTTAAGTTACTAGCTATTTTCAAGATAGTGTGTGTTAGGATTACATTGATTGTCAGGGGGACTTTCTCAAAGTCCCGGACCTGTGTGCAATTTGAATGTCGATGTCCTTGTATTTGGAGACTGCATAATATGTTCATAAATGTAGCGAGTGATGGATTGTTAGCTTGTTGTTAGTGTGCCTTATCATTATTGTTTGTTGTATGACTTATTTAAAGACATAACCTAACTTCGAACAATTTGGTTTGAATTCTACATAAGATATGTATGAGTATGTTTTGATGTGTGTAACGCAAGGTGAGGACACCTTTTCTCTCAGCAGGGAACAGTGTAACAGTTGGTAGCCTCATGAGGTGACCATGCATGAAGTGAAGCAGTACCTGAGAATACTCTAGTCATGCATGGCACTGGAAATGTGTTAGTTTTTAGTTTGGTTCGATTGTGAATGCATGTTTTATGGAGTGCTTGAAATATTTAATAAAGATATGGTCAATGTAAAATGTGTTGGACTCTAAACAACATGGCAGCCCGCCTTAACCCGCTTTTGTTACCAAAGTAGACTCGACCAGCCAGCCTCGCTTTGACGGGCCACGTGTTTGGCGTGAGACTATTACCAAAGTAATGCGCCCCACATTTCGTTTGGCATATTCGGTTTTGTACTTGTTTGCTGACTGAGTTATAGCGGGCAGAGGTGATATTTTACAGGTAAGATGGCGGAACTCGATGTAAATATTTCGATTTTTGACAGGAAGTTATAAATTGTTCGAAAACAACTGAAAATTCCAGGTGATTTCCCGATTATTGCCCAAATCAACCAAATCCCCGCCATTTTCCCATGCTCCAGTGTCGAATCTAAAATTCCCGGTTTTTCCTGACCTCCCGGTACTGCTGGGAACCATGTTAAATTAATTTAATTAAACTAAAAGATGAGCACACGATGGAAATATAAGGTATATGACTACTATTATCTATCTATGAATTTAGTCTACCTGTAATATCAATGCTCTACAGGCAATTTATGCATAGTACATGTACTAATGTCCAGTACTACTCCAGTTAAAACTTAAAATATTAACGGTCTACCAAAAATTTTATATCAAGTACCAATCTATGGTTTCTATGTCATGAATGTTTCAGCAAAACAAAAAAAACATAAATAGCCAGTGGAACTTTAAAGAAGGCTTTCAACACTGAGATATGGTCTTATTGCGCCACATCTGGGTGACGGGGATGCTAAGACCTTCAGTGTCAGCGGAAGAGATTTCAGCAAATTCTCAATTTATATGCATACATGTATTGTTAAAATCACTTAAAAAGTAGGATATCATATAATGAAAGATAATTCATATTGTCAGTTTTATTTGAAAAACAAAAATAAAAATAATGTTGATTTGGCAAAAAAAAATCTCATACCGGGTACATTAGAAAAAATAATTCTCATGGAGATATTGTAAAATAATTATCACACTTCAATGTTTATTGCCTGCCCCACTCCCGTAGGCAAATGGTTGGTGCCTTATGTCTCTATCAGACATGCATAATCACATCTAATTCTGCTCCAGTGATTCCTTTATGTCTCCACAATAGTGGTTAGTGCTGAATAGCAAGTTCTATACATGAAGGGTTTATGTATTGTTCGTTTTGAGTCTATAAAAACTCAAACATGTCATGGGTGTGTAATGTATGTCCCACATGGTGATACTATCATAACATTATGACAACTACAATCTCATCAGTGGTCCTCAGTAGCTCAGTGGTTAGAGCGCACGACTTGAAAACAGGAGTTGTTTGTGTCGTAAGTTCGCGGCCCGGTCATGGCAGACACAGTGTCGCCAAAACCGATACGTCGTACGTCTGCCACTGAGTTGCTGATTTCCACGAGCACGTCGCCACCGTACAGTGTTACTACTAGAAGGTAGCGACGCCAAGCGGAGGTTCAGAAGCCTCATTAAAAGGCGTGTCCCGTGTAGAGCCACACCTCTGCACGTAAAAGAACTCACCTAGTTTGAAAACTATAGCTAGTGTGATCCCCCCCACCCCTGAGGCTCAGTTGGCTACCTGGCCTGCCTCTGGAGGTCCATGTACCAACACCACGTGGCCTCCCTCTGCTATAAGCATCAGAAATTGATGGCTGCAGAGTACAACCAAACCAAACCAATCATCTTTTCTAAAACACATACAGTGCAACATCTGAAGAAGCCATGTGGCTTTAATATCATGACAAAAAGTCATGCTTCGGAATTTTAGACAGTACAGAATGGTATATATACATTATTACATAATTTACAGTTTGATAGTTTCATGGTTCCCCGCAATTGGGGAAAGTTAAATTCCAGATCATTTCAAGGTATTTTCAAGGTTTTTTCATCAAATTCCAGGTCAATGTTATTTTTTTTCTATCAAATTAAATGGCTTTCTGAAGTATATTGTAATCAAATCAACCCAAAAATATTGCAAAAATAGATAATAAATAAAATAATTTGTTATACTGCTTTATTTTCATCATTTGACATGCATTTTATGTAATGGGTTTTTACACAAAAATAAACTTTGGAATCAAATTGAAATATCATATGAGCTTAATTGATATCTGATAATATGAGCATCTCAAATTTTAGATTCTGTATAACAATTGTAAGAAATATTGGCGACCAAATTATAATTTCTATGAGCATGCAATATTTATTTAGGAGGCCTATAGGTGACTGCTTTTTATTCCATGTGCACAACCACAAGGCAGAATACATCCATCAGTTGATGTTACCCTTTTAAGGGCACTATGAACTCTTTTCTTAGGATTTTATTAAACTTTGATTTTCTCACTCATTATTGCTTCATTTCTTACAGATTACACCTTATTTTGTAGATAATTTTCTAATCTAATGACACAACATGTTTGGAATTGTATAGATTGATGAAAAAAATTATAAAGCAATTAGTGAAAAAATTACAACTTTGTCTACGAAGCATATAACTGATAGTAAAACATCGAAATGACCAAAATCACTATTCAGTTACAAAATTTGTATATTTATCTACAAAACCTTGCCTCAATTTTTTGGTATTTTTCCTCTTTATCATTTTATATGCATTTTAAGTTTTAACAACATTTATTTTGCGAATTTTCTTGCAAATCAATATAAAATCATTCATAATTAATCAATGAAATAAAAAAATCAAAATCCCTCATTTGTGAAAATTTGATTTTTGGGTTGAAGAGAAATATAAAAAGAAAAATTCATCCACGATGCAAACTTAGTTTTGAGAAAATGAGCTTAAAACATGGCTTGTCAATATATATTGATAGTAGTTGCTGTCTACAAAATGTATCATATAAGAAATACTATTGATGATAAAAGGTTCATTTTAAAAAGTTGTTGTTCTTTATCATTCATAGCATACAAAACATTGAAAATGTTAAAATTGAATTTTTAGCCTATATAACCTTATAAGCCTGCAAAGAATGAGTCATTATTTTTCACTTCGGGTTGGTCTTCACAAAATGGGTTGTAATGGAAAAAAGTATTGAAGATAAAAGGTTCATTTCAAAACATGTTGTTCTTCATAGTTTACAGTATAATAAATATTAAAAAGCTGAAAATAGAATATTTTTTCCTTAACAAGTTTATAGTACCCTTAATGGTTGAAGTTGAACCATGCAAAGAGATCCCGGTCTTGGCAAGTATTTTGACAGTACTTCGAGTGTTGATCTAACCATATCATGTTATATTGGGCTGTTTAGACCGATGATCCAGCATGCACAATAAAACTACTGGTAATACGCCATTCCCGCGTATAGCTGTTTCCCTCCTAAACAGTATTAATATTATGCCATTTAAACTCTGATAACAGGTAATTTTAATCTTTATTCTGTAGAAATCCATTTTATTCAATTGGTTCAATTGGCCTCCATGACATGCATATGCGTTTTTTCAATAATAAGTGTATGAGGTCGTAGGTTTGTTGATCTATGTGCAGATGCAATGTCAGTAAAAGAGCATATGTATTGCTTGCTGTCAAATCTGTTGTGAAACAGCTAATATTTCCAGTCTTTATCAGTAGTTGGTTTTCTTCATAAATTACAATCACACATCATCACACAGCTCGGCGATAAAGACTAATTCAATAAAAAACATTACTGTTTTTGATTTTTGACAGGAAGTCATATTTTTCGAAAACAATTCAAAATTCCAGGTTATTTCCCAATATTTGGCCAAATCAACAGAATTCCCGCCATTTTCCCGTGCTCCCGTGTCATATCTAAAATTCCCGGTTTTTCCCAAACTCCCGGTACTGCTGGGAACCATGAAGTTTATACTTATATAAGATAACATGTACAAATTGGGTAAATAATGATAAAAAAGGCAGATCAAAAGTACACAATGGAATAGGTATAAAGAATATGTACATACACATGTCACTATTACAAATGTAAAACCTTGCTATAAGGGACAATGGTGGGAGTGAGGAAAGTGTCTCCACTACTGAGGTGTCCACCCACAATATCCAGACCTCATGTATTCCTCATTACGTATTGTGTGAGGAAGAAGTCTCAGCTATCATAACGGTATAAATATTTATGAAACATTGTTAGTAGCATCATACAGTGTATCGGACAACGAAAAGTTGTCCCTATCAGTGAGGTGTCCCCATGGCAAGGTTTTACTGCACTTTTCATCATCTACATCATTACTCAAAAAGAATTTATACACACAATATAAATCATTGTGTCAAATCTTTGAATTTCGATATTGCCTGTAAAAATTGATTACATAATTAACTTGTTTGTGTTATTAGTTTCTTAGTCACAATCTCCTTTGGAGAATAACAAACTAAAACATATTTGATATATTATTCATGTTATTGCACAAATAAAACATGTATTGTACATTTCCAATAGTGTAAAACATCTTACTCTTACGCAATAATTTGTCAAATACTACGTTGTTATTCACATTAAATCCTTTGATATTGTTACTGTCATGGAATGTTTTGTTTTATCCATAAACCAGCATCAGTTTAAACATCACCGTGGTGTAGTGGTTATTGTGCCGCCTCCTCACAGGCGCTGGACCTTCATGGTGGCCACCTTGTAGGAGTAGAGATAGTCACCTCTCCATTCCGGCCACTGTATGCCGTGGGCCGCTGGCACGTGGCCGCCCCTGAGGTAGGTGCCGGTGAGGCGGGCCTGGAAGCAGTTGTTGTACCACCAGCCACCGGTGTAGCAGCCTGTTCCATCAGCACAGTGACCATCCGACTGATCGTTGTCACTGTCAATGGTGGAGAACATCATGTTGTTGTGGTAGTCCATTGAGTAACCCGCGGTGCCGCTGTATCCGTCTATGCTCAGTCGGTATTTGTCTGATGCAGAACCCACACGGAACGTGGAGTAAACCGCATAACGTGTCTCCCCCTCCCAGTCCATCAGGTCCACTCGCATCTTATATTCCTGGCTGGTGGTCAGTTGGTGCATCTGCACCAGCCCCATCCAGTGGGAGCCCTGGGGATCGCCGAACCCGGCCTCATAGTCTAACCACCTCTTGTAGGTGAAGTCCGTGAGGTTGTCCTGACGGTGCATAATGCGGGTCCATGCACCACCATCAGCCGGCATCTCACAAAAGACACGCTTGGTCTGTCCATTTCCAGCATTCACACCATACACTCCACTGGTATGATACCCGCGGGCTCGAATGTCCTCACAATCTTCACTGCTACTCCTCTCAATAACATTCTGTGTAGTGCTCTCTAAAACATTAAGTGATGTATCACTGATTGTGCTGCTTTCAACATTAGTTTTTTGGATCTTGGATTCCAGCTCTGACACTTTGGTTTGTAGTTGGTCTACAGTATCCTTCTGATTCTTAACTTTCTGGTCGAGTTCTTGGATTCTATCATCAAACTTGTTTTCTTGATCAGAAACTTGTGAGTTCAGATTCGATAAGTCTACATCAAATGAGATCTTCTGACTATCAAGTTTTGATTCTAATTCCATTAACTTCTTTTGCGATCTTCCATTTGTATTCTTCAAAAACAATGCGTCTCTTGCCACATTTTCCACCATGGCGATCAGCCTGTGGATTTCTATATTCCTGCAATGAACATCACACTGACTGTCCAGTAGCGTGGATTGACTCCACACACTGACCAATCCACTCAACATCAAAATAGCCAACAAACCCATGATCATGATGATTACGTTCACGTTATATGATGTCTTAGTATGGAGTGACTAAATAAAATGGTTTTCAATCTAATAATCATTAACCGTCAAAATAAAAAGTTTTAATCAAGTTACCATGGAGACAGCTCATGTTTCAACCAATCCAATATTATCGTTTGAAATAAGAAATGATGAATTAAATTGATTTAATTAAAAAAACTATAAGATGAGCACAGGATGGAAATATAAGGTAATATGCTATGCATAAACAGCCAGTAGAACTTTGAGAAGGCGTTCAACCCTGAAATATGGTTTTATTGCGTCGCTTCTGTGTGACGGGGATGCTAAGACCTTCAGTGTCAGCGGAAGAGATTTTAGCAAATTCTCAATTTATATGCATACATGTATTGTTAAAATCACTTAAAAAGTAGGATATTACATAATGAAAGATAATTCATTTTGTCAGTTTTATTTGAAAAACAAAAAAATGTTGATTAGTCAAATAAATAATCTCATACCGGGTACATTAGAAATAATAATTCTCATGAAGATATTTTCAAAATTAATGACTCCGAGAGGTGAGGAGATGAGCAAACTCCTCAACAGTACCTGCTGTGACGGTACTTTCCACCAAATGGTTCCACTCTAAGGGAGTTTTTACAAAGAATGACCCCATGTGTTGTGGCATTTTGCTTGGGGGGACTACATAACACTGGCTGTTCATACTAATAGACCTCTTGTTTGGTTCCGCGGTGACGTGCCCTTCATATCTTCTGGGTTGTCGGATAGAACGGCGGCCTTCACGTACAAGTGTTAGGGACTTGTCTGGTGTGAGAGAGGGAAGCAGGTTTTTCCGGATCTTACAGAGCATTACGAGTCTGGCCTTTTTTCGTCTTTCTTCGAGGCTGGGTAGGTTGAGCTCTTGCAGTTTGTTTGTGATGAAGCCTGGCGTGTGGGTTTTGTAATCGCCTGTGATGTACCAAACTGCTCTATTCTGGATTCTTTCAAGCTGGACGATGTCCTTTTGGAGATGAGGGTCCCATACTGATGCGCTGTACTCTAGGAGCGGTCGGACAAGAGTGCAGTATGCTGTACGTTTGATTGGTGCAAGACAGGTCCTCAGGTTTCTTCTTAGCAGTCCTAGCACTGAAGATGCCTTCCTGGTTAATTTGGGGAGGTGCTCCTCCCATTCCAGGTTCTCAGAGATGATAACTCCCAAGTATGGGTTGTTTTTTACCTGCTTGAGGATAGTCCCACAGAGTTGGTACATGTAGTTTGATTTATTTTTGAAACTGAGTTTGTAGCACTTGGTGGCGTTGAATCTCATACCCCAGTCTTCCGCCCATTTCTGTAGACTTTCAAGATCCGCCTGGAGTTGTAGATGGTCTTTGAATGATCTAATAGTTCTGTACAGGAGGCAGTCATCCGCGAATAATCTGACCTGGGATTTAACTGGTGCAGGTAGATCATTTATGTGGCACAAGAACAACAGTGGTCCGAGGACTGTTCCTTGTGGTACCCCTGATTCTACGTACACTTCCTCTGATTCCTCGCCATCAACTACCGCTTTCATTGTTTGTTTTGTGAGAAAACATCTGAGCCAGTCATGAAGTGAGCCTTCTATGCCATAATGAGTTAACTTGTCCAAAGGTTTGCCGTGAGGAACTGTATCAAACATGTCATGGGTGTTTAATGTGTGTTCCAAATCTGGTGATACCATCATAACATTATGACATCTACAAACGCATCTTTTCTAAAACACATACAGTACAACATCTGAAGAAGCCATGTGGCTTTAATATCATGACAAAAAGTCATGTTTCGGAATTTTAGACAGTACAGAATGTTCTATATATATTATTACATAATTTACAGTTTGATAGTTTATCCTTATAATAGATAATATGTAAAAAATGGATAAATAATGATAAAAAAGGCAGATCAAAAGTTCACAATGGAATAGGTATAAAGAATATGTACATACACATGTCACTATTACTACAGTAAAACCTTGCTATAAGGGACAATGGTGGGAGTGAGGAAAAGTGTCCCCACTACTGAGGTGTCACCGAAAATATCCAGACCTCATGTATTCCTCATTACGTGTTGTGTGAGGAAGAAGTCTCAGCTTTCATAAAGGTATAACCATTTATGAAACATTGTTAGTAGCATCATACAGCGAATGGGACAATGAAAACTTGTCCCTATCAGTGAGGTGTCCCCATGGCAAGGTTTTACTGCACTTTTCATCATCTACATCGTTACTCAGGGAGAATTTCTACACACATTATTACACACTAGGAAAACATTAATGTGTTAAATCTTTGGAGTCAATATTGCCTGTAAAAATTGTTTACATAATTGACTTTATATGTGTTGTTAGTTTTTTAGTCACAATCTCCTTTGGAGAATCACAGACCACAACATACTGGATTTATTATGAGGCAAATATTACATTGCTTGTACATTTCCAATATCATACTCTTTTTACAATAATTTGCTAAATGCTACTTTATTATTTACATTAAATCCTTTGATATTGTCAATGTTGTGGAATAAGTTTTAATTTATCCGTAAATCAGCATCAGTTTAACCTTGACCGTGGTGCAGTGGTTATTGTGCCGGCTCCTCACAGGCGCTGGATTTTCATGGTGGCCACCTTGAGGGAGTAGTAGCCACTTTTCCTCCAGTGCACCCACTGTATGCCGTGGTTGTATGGCACGTCGCCGCCCTGGAAGTAGGTGCCGGTGAGACGAGCACGGAAGCAGCTGTTGTACCACCAGCCACCGTTGTAGGAGGAGAATCTATCACCAGCACAGTTACCAGGCCACCGATCATTGTCCTGGCCAATGGTGGTGAACATCATGTTGTTGTGGTACTTCAACGAGTTGCCCGCAGTGCCGCTGTAGCCGTCGATGCTCAGCCTGTATTTGTCTTTATATGGACCCACAAGGAACACCAAATACTCCGCATACGCAGTCTCCCCCTCCCAGTCCATGAGGTCCACTCGCATCTTATATTCCCGGCTGGTGGTGAGCTGGTGCATCTGCACCAGCCCCATCCAGTGGGATCCCTGGGGGTTGCCGAACCCGGCCTCATACTCAACCCAGTTCTTGTTGGTGAAGTCTGTGAGGTTGTCCTGGCGGTGCAGAATGCGGGTCCATGCACCACCATCAGCTGGCATCTCACAAAAGACACGCTTGGTCTGTCCATTTCCAGCATTCACACCATACACTCCGCTGGTCTCATACCCAAGGGCTCTAATGTCCTCACAGTCTTCACTGCTACTGCTCTCAATAACATTCTGTGCAGTGCTCTCTAAAACATTAAGTGATGTATCACTGATTGTGCTGCTTTCAACATTAGTTTTTGGATCTTAGATTCCAGCTCTGAGACTTTGGTTTGTAGTTGGTCTATAGTATCCTTCTGATTCTTAACTTTCTGGTCGAGTTCTTGGATTCTATCATCAAACTTGTTTTCTTGATCAGAAACTTGCGAGTTCAGATTCGATAACTCTACCTCAAATGAGATCTTCTGACTATCAAGTTTTGATTCTAATTCCATTAACTTCTTTTGCGATCTTTTTGATTCTAATTTTCCATTAATCAGCCTGTGGATTTCTATTTTGCAATGACCATCACACTTCCATTTGTATTCTTCAAAAAGCCAACAAACCCATGATTACGTTCACGTTATATGATGTCTTAGTATTGCCTGAATAAAACAATTTTCATTAACCGAAATGGTTTTAATCAAGTTACCATGGAGACAGCTCAGGTTTTACCAAATCCAATATTATCATTTGAAATAAGAAATGATGAATTAAATTCATCTAATTAAAAAAAACTAAAAGATGAGACCATCACTAAGACCTTGGGGCGAGATTTTAGCATTTTAATCGATTAATCAATCAGAATTTGTGTAATTTAGTTTAGTTTTAGTTAATCAACAAACTTGAAAATTTCAGTTTAGTTTAGTTTAGTTTAATCATAAATTTCCATTTTAATCATGATTAGTTTTGATTAAAAAAATCTGCCAAAAAACGTGTTATCATATATAACTTTTACAGAGAGCTTAATTTATAGTCAACTGCTTGCTTATCAGTGAAATTTTGTCTAAAAGTGACCACTATGATGTAATTGGGTTAATGGCTTGCAAGCTTTCTTTGTGTTCAGCTATAGAAAAAAAGACAATTTCCTGTGAGCTTTAATTCCAATGGCTTTAGTTAAGATAAGATAATTAGTTTCTATTGACCATACAGTTAGCAGTTTCTTTGATTCTGCCTTTAAATAGATTGCTTACCATTCTTGATTTAGTAAAAGGATGGTAGATTGTGTGTTTTCATTTATGATGTATTGGTTATCAAAGAGATATTGCCTACTTCAGACAGTAGGAAATTTCAGGGTGTTGTTTTCTTCTATTCTATGGTGTATAAAATGTTGTTTGATAAATTTAAAACTATGCTTCGGTATCCATTTGAATGTTCACACTTGTTGTTAAGAGTTGGGACTAACAAATACATTTGAAAATTGATAGATCGATAACATTTAGTCAATTTTCTGAAATACCGTAAATCCTTCATTTGCAAAATTTAGTTTAGTTTTAGTTAATCAAGCGATCATTTAGTTTAGTCTAGTTTAATCATAACATTTGCCCGAGTCACTTTAGTTTAGTTTAGTTTAATCATGAAAATCGTCATTTAGTTTAGTTTAGTTTTAATCCAAAAAAATTTAGTCGCCCAAACTCTGATATGCATACATGTATTGTTAAAATCACTTAAAAAGTAGGATATTACATAAATGAAAGATAATTCATTTTGTCAGTTTTATTTGAAAAACAAAAAATAATGTTGATTAGTCAAAAAAAATCTCATACCGGGTACATTAGAAATAATAATTCTCATGAAGATATTTTCAAAATACCTGTAAGTATCACATCAAATGCCTGTAGTCAAATGGTTGCCTTACGATCAGAAATTCACATTAACAGTGATTCTTTATGTCTACACGTGCCTGAAAGTTATTAACAGTTTATACATGTATTCTTTGTTTTGAGTCTATAAAACCTGCAACATGTCATGGGTGTTTAATGTATGTCCCAAATCTGGTGATACCATCATAACATTATGACATCTACAAACGCATCTTTTCTAAAACACATACAGTACAACATCTGAAGAAGCCATGTGGCTTTAATACCATGACAAAACGTCATGTTTCGGAATTTTAGACAGTACAGAATGTTCTATATACATTATTACATAATTTACAGTTTGATAGTTTATCCTTATAATAGGTAATATGTAAAAAATGGATCAATAATGATAAAAAAGGCAGGTCAAAAGTACACAATGGAATAGGTATAAAGAATATGTACATACACATGTCACTATTACTACAGTAAAACCTTGCTATAAGGGACAATGGTGGGAGTGAGGAAAAGTGTCCCCACTACTGAGGTGTCCACCCACAATATCCAGACCTCATGTATTCCTCACTATGTCTTGTGTGAGGAAGAAGTCTCAGCTTTCATAAAGGTATAACTATTTATGAAACATTGTTAGTAGCATCATACAGTGAATGGGACAATGAAAACTTGTCCCTATCAGTAAGCTGTCCCCATGGCAAGGTTTTACTGCACTTTTCATCATCTACATCATTACTCAGGGAGAATTTCTACACACATTACACACTAGGAACACATTAATGTGTTAAATCTTTGAAGTCAATATTGCCTGTAAAATTGTTTACATAATTGACTTTATTACTGTTGTTAGTTTCTCAGTCACAATCTCCTTTCGAGAATCACAGACCACAACATACTGGATTTATTGATAGGCAAATATTACATTGCATTGTACATTTCCAATATCATACTCTTTTACAATAATTTGCTAAGTACTACTTTATTATTTACATTAAATCCTTTGATATTGTCAATGTTGTGGAATAAGTTTTGTTTTATCCGTAAATCAGCATCAGTTTAAACATCACCGTGGTGTAGTGGTTATTGTGCCGGCTCCTCACAGGCGCTGTATCTTCTTGGTGGCCACCTTGTAGGAGTAGAGGGCCCCTCTCCAGGTCCGCCACTGTATGCCTTGCCACTCTGGCACGCGGCCGCCCTCGAGGTAGGGGCCGGTGAGCCGAGAATAGAAGCAGCTGTTGTAGCACCAGCCACCGTTGTAGGAGGAGAATCTACCACCAGCACAGTTACCAGGCTCCCGATCATTGTCCTGGCCAATGGTGGTGAACATCATGTTGTTGTGGTACTTCAACGAGTTGCCCGCAGTGCCGCCGTAGCCGTCGATGCTCAGCCTGTATTTGTCTTTATATGGAATCGCAAGTTATTAACAGTCTATACATGAAAGGTTTATGTATTCTTTGTTTTGAGTCTATAAAAACTGCAACGTGTCATGGGTGTTTAATGTATTTCCCAAATCTAGTGATACCATCATAACATTATGCCATCTACAAACGCATCTTTTCTAAAACACATACAGTACAACATCTGAAGAAGCCATGTGGCTTTAATATCGTGACAAAAAGTCATGTTTCGGAATTTTAGACAGTACAGAATGTTCTATATACATTATTACATAATTTACAGTTTGATAGTTTATCCTTATAATAGGTAATATGTAAAAAATGGATCAATAATGATAAAACAGGCAAATCAAAAGTACACCTTGAGGAGGGTGTGCTAACGGGTAGACCATATGGGGGAGTAACCATATTGTGGCGAAAGTCTATCACAAGCAAATTTGAGATAGTAGACTGTAATGACACCAAGTTATTTGGGTTAGAGCTTGTGTTTGGTGATAAAAAGATAATAATATTCAATGTATACCTACCTTACTGTAGTAATGAGAATGCTGAAGAGTTTATTCAGTACCTTGAAAAAATAGATTCCTTAGTATCAACTGCAACCAGCCCATACATCTACATAATGGGTGACTTCAATTCAGATGTATCAAAGGACTGTAGCGGTGTTATCACTCACCAGTTTGGGAACTTGTTGTCTCACTTCTGTGCTAAGGAGAATTTGTTCATCACTGACAACACGCTGCTGTCAGGAACTGAAACATACACATATGTGAGTGATGCACATCAAACCAAATCCTGGATTGACCATATCATCTGCACTGCTAGTGCACATGCACTTGTGGACTCTGTGAGTGTCAATTATGATATAGTCAGTTCTGATCATTTACCTCTTGTAGCCAATGTTCAACTCCCACCTGGCTGTCAACAGTCGGGGGCATCATCAGAGCTAAGAGCAATACCTTCAAGCAAATTCCAATGGGATACACTTACTAGTGCTCAAGTGCAGGAGTACAATGGCAACACTTGCTGGACACTTGCATACATTCAGTTTCCTCACGAACTTGCCTGGTGCAATGACTTACATTGTAAAAACGCTTGTCATGTATCAGCCATAGACAGGCTGTACAACATTGTAGAAGCACTTCACGAAGCAGGTGATGTCTTTGCTAAGCAAGCAACTAACTCACATAAATTGTTACCGGGATGGAATGAACACTGTCGGGGCACACTTGCACTCCTTACCTGAGAGCAAACCGCAGTCGCTATGGTCCAGTTACCTGTACCTGGAGAACAAACGCTCAGTTTAAATATGCCTTCAGAAAATGTAAGCAGTATGAACAAACCAATAAAATCAGTTTAAATTTGCCTAAAAAACTGTTAAAAAAAACACCAAAGCTTTTTGGAATGAAATAAAAAATATAAATAACTAAAGTTTCTAACATCTCATCAACTATTGGAGGTGCCATTGGCAAAGAGAGTATATGTGACATGTGGAGGTGTCACTTCTATGATATTCTAAACTCCTCAAAAGATAACTCGAGACAACAGCTTGTACGAAATAGCTTTAGATCCATGCAAGGTGATATTGATATGTTCATAGTGTCTGATGTGAAAGCTGCTATTAGAGAACTTAGGACTGGTGTCTCAGCAGGTATGGATGGGCTAGCCAGTGAGCACTATAAATTTGCAAATGATAGGGTATATGTTTTACTCAGTGTTCTTGTAAACAGTTTTATAGTACATGGTCATATTCCTGAACCTGTCATGGACTCTTTAATTATCCCACTTTTAAAGGACAAGGGCAATATCTGTGATACAAATAATTACCGTCCTATTGCGATAACCTGTATTTCTTCAAAGATTGTTGAAATAATGTTATTACATAGATACAGAAATGTCTTTTATACATCCTGCAAGCAATTTAGTTTTAAAGCTAAACATTCTACTGATATGTGTACATTTGTTTTAAAAAGAAACCATAGATTATTATGTATCATGTTCTAGTCCGATTTATTTGTGCTTTGTGGACGCATCAAAAGCGTTTGATCGTATTAATTATTGGCATATGTTTGAAAAGTTATTGTCTCGTGGTTTACCCCCCCTGTTATTGTTCGTTTATTGATGTATTGGTATATGAAGCAGAATTTTATTATCAAATGGTGTGATAAATTATCTACACCTTTTAATGGAACCAATGGTCTTAGACAAGGTGGTATTCTTTCCCCAAATTTTTTAATGTGTTTATGGATGACCTGAGTCAAGAATTATCTAATACTAATGTTGGTTGCTATCATAACAATGTGTGTATCAATCATCTTTTTTATGCTGATGACTCAGTCCTTCTGGCTTCTTCACCAGCTGCTTTACAGCTGCTGCTGAAAGTATGTGAAATGTATGCTAATAAATATGAAATGGTGTATAATGCAAAAAGACTGCTTGTATGGTGGTTTATCCTAAAGTTATAAAAAATATGTCTCCCCCTCTCATGCTCTTGGGTGGAAAAGCACTGAAATGGATTGATGAACATAAATATTTAGGTGTTTTTTTATTTCTAGTAGCAATTGTAATGACAAGGATATACGCAGGCAAATTCAGTCTACTTATTGCAGGGGTAATGTTTTAATCAACAAATTTCGAAACGGTGATAATAGTGTTAAAGTCCAACTTTTTAAAACATATTGCTGTAACTTTTATTGTTGTCAGTTATGAGCATCATATAGTAAGAGTATTTATAAGAAAATGTGTGTTGCATACAACAATGGATTTAGAGCTCTTTTTAAACTAGATAGAAGATGTAGTGTCTCTCAGAATTTTTTAGATAAGAATATTGATTGTTTTAATATACTTATGAAAAAAGCAATATATAGTTTTAGAAGTCGTCTATATCGTAGTAATAATAGTCTAGTCCAAGCTTGCTTATCATCTTAATTCTTTATTTACACCAGTAAAATTGCTGGTAAATGGTTTGAACTGTTGTATTAAGGCTGATAAAGTTTTTTATCTGTATATATTGTATTTATCTATTTTATAATTCTATGGACTGGTTTCCGAAATAAAATACTTATGACTTATGACTTATAATAGGTATAAAGAATATGTACATACACATGTCACTATTACTACAGTAAAACCTTGCTATAAGGAACAATGGTGCGAGTGAGGAAAAGTGTCCCCACTACTGAGGTGTCACCCACAATATACAGACCTCATGTATTCCTCACTACGTATTGTGTGAGGAAGAAGTCTCAGCTTTCATAAATGTATAACAATTTATGAAACATTGTTAGAAGCATCATACAGTGAATGGGACAACGAAAACTTGTCCCTATCAGTAAGGTGTCCCCATGGCAAGGTTTTACTGCACTTTTCATCATCTACATCGTTATTCAGGAAGAATTTCTACACACATTATTACACACTAGGAACACATTAATGTGTTAAATCTTTGAAGTCAATATTGCCTGTAAAAATTGTTTACATAATTGGCTTTAACTGTGTTGTTAGTTTTTTAGTCACAATCTACTTTGGAGAATCACAGACCACAATTTACTGGATTTATTATTAGACAAATATTACATTGCATTGTACATTAATTTCCAATATCATATTCTTTTTACAATAATTTGCTAAATACAACTTTGTTATTCACATTAAATCCTTTGATACTGTCACTGTTGGACTAAGTTTTAATTTATCCGTAAATCAGCATCAGTTAAAACGTCACCGTGGTGCAGTGGTTATTGTGCCGGCTCCTCACAGGCGCTGGAGTTTCATGGTGGCCACCTTGTAGGAGTAGGAGAAACCTCTCCAGTCATACCACTGTATGCCGTGGCTCCCTGTCACATGGCCGCCCTCGCGATACGGGCCGGTGAGGCGGGCATAGAAGCAGTTGTCATACCACCAGCCACCGGTGTACTCGCCTGTTCCATCAGCACAGTGACCAGGCGACTGATCATTATCACTGTCAATGGTGGAGAACATCATGTTGTTGTGGTAGTCCATTGAGTTGCCCGCGGTGCCGCTGTATTCGTCTATGTGCAGTCGGTATTTTTTTGATGCACCACCCACTTGGAACGTGGAGTAAACCGCATAACGTGTCTCCCCCTCCCAGTCCATCAGGTCCACTCGCATCTTATAATCCCGGCTGATAGTGAGCTGCAACATCTGAACCAGCCCCATCCAGTGGGATCCCTGGGGGTTGCCGAATCCGGCCTCATACTCAACCCAGTTCTTGTTGGTGAAGTCCGTGAGGTTGTCCTGGCGGTGCAGAATGCGGGTCCATGCACCACCATCAGCCGGCATCTCACAAAAGACACGCTTGGTCTGTCCATTTCCAGCATTCACACCATACACTCCGCTGGTCTGATAACCAAGGGCTCTGATGTCCTCACAATCTTCACTGCTACTGCTCTCAATAACATTCTGTGCAGTGCTCTCTAACACGTTAAGTGATGTATCACTGATTGTGCTGCTTTCAACATTATTTTTTTGGATCTTGGATTCCAGCTCTGAGACTTTGGTTTGTAGTTGGTCTATAGTATCCTTCTGATTCTTAACTTTCTGGTCGAGTTCTTGGATTCTATCATCAAACTTGTTTTCTTGATCAGAAACTTGTGAGTTCAGGTTTGATAACTTAGCATCATATGAGGTCTTCCGACTATCAAGTTTTGTTTCTATTTCCATCATCATATTTTGCAATCTTTTATTTGTATCCTTCAAAAACAATGATTCTCTTTCCATATTTTCCACAATAGAGATCAGCCTGCGAATTTCTATAATCCTAGAATGATCGTCACACTGACTGTCCAGTAGCGTGGATTGACTCCACACACTGACCAATCCACTCAACATCAAAATAAACAACAAACCCATGATTACGTTCACGTTATTTGATGTCTTAGAATGGAGTGACTGAATAAGCTGGTTTTCAATCTAATATTCATTAACCTTCAAAATAAAAAGTAAAGTCTTAATCTAGTTACCATGGAGACAGCTCATGTTTCACCCAATCCAATATTATCGTTTGAAATAAGAAACGTTTAATTAAACATGGTTCCCAGCAATTGGTGAAAGTTAAATTCCAGGTCATTTCAAGGTATTTTCAAGGTTTTTTCATCAAATTTCAGGTCAATATATTATTTTTTTATCAAATTAAATGGTTTTTCAGGTATAGTATAATCAAATCGACCCAAAAATATTGCAAAAATAGATAATAAATAAATTTCATTTGTTATACTGTTTTCTTTTCATCATTTGACATGCATTTTATGTAATGTTTTTTTAACACAAAAATAAACAAAAATAAACTTTGGAATCAAATTGAAATATCACATGAGATTAATTGATATCTGATAATATGAGCATCTCAAATTTTAGATTCTGTATAACAATTGTAAGAAAAATATACCTTAATTATATCATAAGCATTTGACAAATGATGATTTATATCCACTAGTTATGCCTTTGGTTATGCAACAATCATAAACTAGAATCAAATGAAAAATCACATCAGCTTACAGTGTTGATTCTAGGATGTTTCTTAATGGGGCCAACTCCCCCTTGGGTAATAGAAAATGGGGCCAGTTTGGTAATTAGAACATACCATATGTAACACACACGACAAAATTTCAGTATTTTCCTGTTTAATATATATTTTTAACTTTAATACTTGAATAAGACTATTCTATAATGCTGTTCTGTGTTTAAATGGTCAATGGATAGTAAAAATGTACATAAAAGTGTAATTAACTTGGTTTTAACAAACCACAATTATGCGTCTTCGGTACGCAGTCTGTATAAATATCTGACCCCGACCTGCATATTGCTATACATGTATGTATTTGGTTAGTAAAAGGATCTATTTTAAGTCTTTCAAGTACCCAATTTTCCTGCAAATTATACACAAGATTGCAGAAAAAATGCATCACATATTAATTTTTTTAGGGGGGTGGGGGCAATCCACCAGAACACCCCGGGTGGTAGCTGTCCTCTCCCCCCTCCCCCTGGCCCCGTGCCTATCAGCACCGCATATACGAGTTTATTGACACCCAAAATTATGCTGTCAAATATCTATACTAGTCTATAGATTTCAATTCAATTCAAATTCATTTATTTGTAGCTCAATATGCACGAAAATCAAAATTCAGTTATATGAAATAAATTAATAAAAAGTATATACATTAAAAATTATTAAATGTATACATGCTACAAAACAGACAGCAGTAAAAGCCTTTTGCAGCAGCCAATAGCTTATTTCCATAGTGGCACTGGTTAGATCACATGATACAATGATAGCAATTTTGACCTTATGCTAATAGATAAATAAATAAATAAATTAAAAAAATGTAATTAACTTGGTTTCAACAAACCACAATTAGATTTGGAAGAGCACTTGGCAGGTAGAAAATGCACTTTACCTCAGAAAGTCCTGCATGTACAACAGTACTAATGCCCCATTCCTGCACAAAGAGGATTAGTCACTGATTAAAAAACACTGACACCTATAAAAAACGATGTAATTAATGAAAAATAGCAACAAAAGTTTAAAATTGTTTCATATCCGCCATATTGTCTCACCTGTCAATCACGGAAACAGCCGACAACATTCGATTGGCGCATTCGAATCACTAACACGGCAGCCCGCCTTAACCCGCTTTTGTTACCCAAGTAGACTCGACCAGCCAGCCTCGCTTTGACGGGGCCACGTGGTTGCGCGAGACTATTACCAAAGTAATGAGCCGCACATTTCGTTTGGCATATTCGGTTTTGTACTTGTTTGTGACTGCGTTATAGCTGGCATAGGTGATATTTTACAGGTAAGATGGCGGACTCGATGTAAATATTTCAAATTTTGACAGGAAGTTATTAATTTTTCAAAAACAACTGAAAATTCAAGGTGATTTCCCGATTATTGCCCAAATCAACAAAATCCCCGCCATTTTCCCGTGCTCCAGTGTCGAATCTAAAATTCCCGGTTTTTCCCGACCTCCCAGTACTGCTGGGAACCATGTTAAATTAATTTAATTAAACTAAAAGATGAGCACACGATGGAAATATAAGATATATGACTACTATTATCTATTTATGAATTTAGTCTAGCTGTAATAGCAATGCTCTACAGACAATTTATGCATTGTACCAATGTCCAGTACTACTCCAGTTAAAACTTAAAATATTAAAGGTCTACCAAAATTTTTATAGCTAGTACCAATCTATGGTTTCTATGTCATGAATGTTTCTGCAAAACAAAAAAAAAACAAAAATAGCCAGTGGAACTTTAAGAAGGCTTTCAACCCTGAGATATGGTCTTATTGCGCCACATCTGGGTGACGGGGATGCTAAGACCTTCAGTGTCAGCGGAACAGATTTCAGCAAATTCTCAATTCATATGCATACATGTATTGTTAAAATCACTAAAAATGTAGGATATTACATAATGAAAGATAATTCATTTTACCAGTTTTATTTGAAAAACAAAAATAAAAATAATGTTATTTGTCAAAAAAAAAATCTCATACCAGGTACATTAGAGAAAATAATTCTCATGGAGATATTGTAAAATACCGTATCACACTTCAATGTTTATTGCCTGCCCCACTCCCATAGTCAAATGGCTGGTGCCTTACGTCTTTATCAGACATGCATAATCACATCTAATTCTGCTCCAGTGATTCCTTTATGTCTCCACAATAATGGTTAGTGCTGGATAGCAAGTTATTAACAGTCTATACAGGAAAGGTTTATGGATTCTTTGTTTTGAGTCTATAAAAACTGCAACGTGTCATGGGTGTGTAATGTATGTCCCAAATCTGGAGATACCATCATAACATTATGACATCTACAAACTCATCTTTTCTAAAACACATACAGTGTAACGCATACAGTAGAACATCTGAAGAAGCCATGTAGCTTTAATACCATGACAGTGACAAAAATTGGGAAGTAGCCCACACTGGCCACAAGGGCCAGTGTTTTGAAATCTTCACTGGCCCTTCTGATACCTTACTGGCCCTGCGAGAGGTGAAGGAGCTAAACATCACTAAGGTGGTCTAGGGGCATGCCCCTGCCCCAGAATTCTTTAAATCTAAGGGGTCATCAGAGGCTATTTTAAAGCATTTTAAAGGGTTTTAGACGAATAAAAAAGGCAGCCACATTAAGTTAAATTATACTTATTTGAATATATTTACAAGTGTAATCAGAAGAAAAAAATCATGTTGTGATAACATGTGACTAAAATTGAGTGCTAAATGTATAGAAATACACAGCACAGATGAATTTTAAGATAAAATACCACGAATATGATCAAAATAAGACTAAATTTTATGTTCGCCATCAGGGCCAATGTTTAGGAAAAGTTACTGGCCCTTCCAAGGTTGTACTGGCTTCGGGCCGACGGGCCAGTGCCAATTTTTGTCACTGCCATGACAAAAAGACAAGTTTCGGAATTTTAGACCATACAGAATGGCATATATACATTATTACATAATTTACAGTTTGATAGTTTATCTTTATAATAGATAATATGTAAAAATCGGATAAAATGAAGGGCAGGTCAAAAGTACACAATGGAATAGGTATAAAGAATATGTACATACACATGTCACTATTACTACAGTAAAACCCTGCTATAAGGGACACTGGTGGGAGTGAGGAAAAGTGTCCCCACTACTGAGGTGTCCACCCACAATATCCAGACCTCATGTATTCCTCACTATGTATTGTGTGGGGAAAAAGTCTCAGCTATCATAAAGGTATAGCAATTTATGAAACATTTTTAGAAGCATCATACAGCGAATGGGACAATGAAAACTTGTCCCTATCAGTGAGGTGTCCCCATGGCAAGGTTTTACTGCACTTTTCATCATCTACATTGTTAGTCAAGAAGAACTTATACACACATTATAAATCATTGTGTCAAATCTTTGAATTTCGATATTGCCTGTAAAAATTGATTACATAATTGACTTATTTGTGTTGTTAGTTTCTTAGTCACAATCTCCTTTGGAGAATCACAGACTACAACATATTTTATATATTATTCAATATTCATGTTATTACACAAATAAAACATTGTATTGTACATTTCCAATAGTGTAAAACATCTTACTCTTATGCAATAATTTGTCAAATACTATGTTATTCACATTAAATCCTTTGATATTGTCAATGTCGTGGAATATGTTTTGTTTTATCCGTAAATCAACATCAATTTAAACATAACCATGGTGTAGTGGTTATTGTGCCGGTTCCTCATAGGCGCTGGACTTTCATAGTGGCCACCTTGTATGAGTAGCTGTAACCTCTCCAGCCCGGCCATTGTATGCCGCGGCTGTTGCGCACGTCACCGCCCTCGAGGTAGGAGCCTGTGAGGCGGGCACGGAAGCAGCTGTCGTACCACCAGCCGCCGGTGCACATGCCTGTTCCATCAGCACAGTTACCACCTGACCACTGATCATTTTCCTGGTCAATGGTGGTGAACATCATGTTGTTGTGGTAAGTTGTCATGTTTGAGTCGCCCGCGGTTCCGCTGTAGCCACTGATAGTGAGACGGTACTTGTCTGATGCGGGACCAACACTGAACGTGGTGTACTCCGCATAACGCGTCTCCCCCTCCCAGTCCTCCAAGTCCACACGCATCTTATATTCCCGGCTGGTGGTGAGTTTGTTCATCAGGCCCAGCCCCATCCAGTGGGATCCCTGGGGGTCGCCGAAGCCGGCCTCATACTCCACCCACTTCTTGTATGTGAAGTCCGTGAGGTTGTCCTGGCGGTGGAGTATGCGGGTCCACGCCTTGCCGTCAGACGTCATCTCACAGTAGACACGACGTTTCTCCACAATGTTGACATTCACTTCATACACACCACTGTACAGATAGCCTTGGGCACGGAGGTCCTCACAGTCGTAGTTTATGCTGCCATTAACGTTGCTGGTTTGGTTCTTTGATTTCAGTTCAGAGATATCGGCTTGAAATTGTTTGTTAATATCAGTCTGACTTTGAAGTTTACTTTCAAGCTCATTGTTCTTTTCAATAATCTCCGCGAGTTTGGATTCTAATTCCATGATCCTCTTTTCTGACCTTTCATTGTTTTTTTCCATCATAGCAGCCAACTTTTGGTTTTCAACATTACTTTGCAAGAAGCATTCATTATCACACTGACTGTTCAGTAGCGTGGATTGACTCCACACATTGACCAATCCACTCAACATCAAAATCAACAACAAACTCATGATTATCTTCACTGCTTGTTCACTTCTTAGTGCAGTGTGATTGAATAAACTGGTTTGAAATGTCGTGAGCTTTATAACAATTTCCCACAAAGAAGTAAAGTTTACGTCACTCACGCTCAGCTGATCCTTTACAGAATGTTCATGTTACACAAGAACTCTATGTGGATGTTTATAGAGATATGTCTTGTTATGTCACCAAACGATATAAGATTTCTATTCAACTATGTAGATCTATCATAAATTTGACAAGTCTATTGATTACGTAGATCTGTTTACAGAATTCATATTCCAATAATGTTAATTAAGGAAGTAAAGTTATAAAAGGTACATACAGCAGCATTTATAGATAATATCTGAATAGAGGCGACTTTGGGGAGCTTACACAATTCACTCATTGAATTTGTTGGCTGATTCTTTTAATCAAAATTAATGTGTTTTCCCAAGCTTGCTTTTGTATGCATTAGTTTAAATAAGATTTTATTTGATTGCAATCTATATAATTATTACAGACTTGCTCCCTTATGCATTCTAATCTCTCTCTAAGGTCTCTATTGGACTAAGCATTTGTATTGTATAAGTTTATTTCACACATATTAGGGTCAATTACTTGATTCAACGTTGAGTCATGAGTAATAACGATGATTAATTTGCAATTAAAGCATTAAAGCAGAAAAAATGTCTTATTTGATGTGTGATTCATTCTACATCTATGTGCTTGGCTATAGATTGCAAGTGCTTTTTAACATGGCTAAAGCAAATATCTATTGTCCATGAGTCGACATTAATATGGTAACTCTGTGCTCTCTGAGCACTTTTAATATAATATAACCATTATGCCAATTTGATAAGTGGAAAAATGAAATGAAAAATAGGATAATTAAGATGGTTTTCTGGATGGTAAACTTTAATTGGCAAAGTGCCAAAATTGGACACAGTAGTTGATGTTCAGTAGCAATGCAAGCATTGTACCAAGTTTGATTGTTTTTTAGTTTTACAAACAAAACAAACACGAGGCTTTGCTTCAGCTATTGAAGCGACGCAAATATAGCACATAGTTAAAAATATGGACATCTAGAAAAGATGTTTTCGCTAATTTACAGAGTGAATAGGATAGAACTTTAAAAATACACTTTGAACTATATCTCTTGTCATAAAGTTATTGATTAAATCCGTATAAAAATGTTAGAGCTGGATGAAATTGAAATGGAAATGTACAAAAATATAAATGCAATGAACGGGAAATCCCAAAGATTGATCTCTAAGGTTCAATCAATATAAAACTATTGATTCGCCAAGTTATCCCCTCGTGGACGGGTACATTTGAACTATATCTCATGTAATAAAGTTGTTAATTGAATCCTTATAAAAAGGTTAGAGCTGCATGAAATTGAAATTGAAATGTACAAAAATGTATCGGCAATGATGGTATTTGACAGGGAAATCACAAAGGTTCAATCATCATAAAACTATTGCTCCACCCCTCCGGGTACGGGTATGAGCCTCCAGCACCCACCCCTGTTATCCCCCGTGGCCGGGAAGGAGCCCTAGTGTGAAATAATAGAGTAGACATTGTAAAATTATTTGGAAGATCGTGGAATCGAACTCACGGTCTCCCGCCAATGATAAGGACCAGTCATATGTCATAGGCAGACATTCTAACCTCTGAACTAATCTCCCTTGATGAAGTACACACACTTCAGTTTGAACCAGTATCAATCTTACGCAATGGCACTTTCCTGCGTTGATACTATCATTAGCCTACTAGCCTCGCAGCCTTAGTCACGAACTACTACCAACTATTTACGCAGCAGTCATCTGGGCACATGATGCATGATACCACTGTATCTACGACTTACTAACTCCTCACTTCTAACACGGGCGTAATCAGAGTCACTTCTCTCACACCAGCACCCACCCCAGTCATCCCCCCGTGGCACCCACCGAGAGCGAAATACAAATGTACAAAAATATATCTGCAATGATGGTATTTGATGGGGAAATCACAAAGATTGATCACTTTTAAAGCGTCAATCATCACAAAACTATTGCTCCAACCCCCGTGGCTAGCTAGGAGCCTCCAGCACCCACCCCAGTCATCCCCCCCCCGTTTCACCCACCGAGAGCGTCCTCGCCTGGGTCCGTGCTGCCCACACTGCGCCGGTCGTCCTCCTCCATCATCAGGCTGGCCGTGTCCGCCTGCTGCTGCTGCCGGTGGTCAGTCCGCGGTGGGTCACTGCCGCCCTCCTCACCACCCACCCCGTCCATCCCGCCGCCAGGGAACAGGTCCTCGTCGCCCCCCTGGGTCCTAGACGACGTGCTCGTGTTCTACAACATACAGTAGAGTCAGATTTAGAGCAGCCTCTATATTAAGACCATATAAAGGGTGTCAGCCTCTACAATGTATATCAAGTCAAAACCATATGAGGGGTGGCTCTATAGAGAGTAGTGTGTGGACGGTTCGAGAAAATTGAGACCGGTTAATCGGCTCTATGTAACCGAACCGTAACCGATTATGCTGATTATCGCTCATCCAAATATTTCATGTTATTTTCAGGAAAGCGAAACCACACTGCGACTGGATATATTGATTGGACACCCTGTATCAATTACCGTTTGAAAAAAAATCACGTTTTATGCATTTCGTCTTTTACGTTCACCAGCAAGGCAATTTGAACTGCCAAAAATGTTAAATCATGCAAAGTTAATGAAATATATGGATATATATAGCTTGGGCATGAAAATAATCATCAATATCAATAACCGGTTTGTCAATGTAGGGACCGGTTATGCTTGGAAAATCGACCGTAGCCGGTTATCCGGTTAACCGTCCACATACTACCGATAGAGAGGTGGTCTCTTCATGGAGGTTCATGTCGGTCATTTTCAATATGGTTTTATTATGGCTCCCGGGAACAAGTCCTCATCACCCTGGGTCATAGACGATGTGCTCGTGTTCTACAACATACAGACTACAAGGAGGCGATAAAGATACGGGTACAGAAGCAGGTCATGAACAGGGATAAGGGGGCCTATCATCTCTCCCGTCCTTGCCGCAGCCCCGGAACATGTCCTTCTCGCCTTGGGTCTTAGACGATATGTTTGTGTTCTACGACATATACAAAAGCGTGTTATTTTTGCTTTAGTCTCAGAATCAAACTTGAATCCCGAGATGAAAAACATCCCTGTCACCTTGGGTGTTCGATGATGTGCTACTGTTCTACAATATATAGTATAATTTGAGGCCATGGGACCATGAGAAGTGGTTTTATTATGCCTCCCGGCCAAAACATTTCCTCATTGCCCTGGGTCTTAGACGATGTGTTCTTGTTAAGTAAATAAGTAAGTAAGTAAGTAAGTACTTTATTAATTATTATACATGAAACTTGTGTTCTACAACATATGGGCAAGATGGTTATTTCTTTCTTTTATTCCAGCATCAAACTTGTTCTTCAATTTTATGTAAGACTCACGAGATGAAAAAACATCCGCGACACCTGGGGTCTACTTTCTTTTTGACTTGATTTATTTCACAAAGTAATCATTTCATATCATCAAAAATTTTGAACATTTAACTTAACGCCCGCAGCATATCAATAAATAGTCGTAAATGGACCCAAATATGGACAGTTTGGGCTTCAAGTGGTCATACACCATTTTCAACTGACAAATTTAAGCTCTCCAGCTCAAACGATGCAACCTATAGAGGAGTTACAAACAAGACGGACAGTTGGATGCAATTAATGTTCTACAACCCAAAGTGTACAGCAGAGAGCACAGTAATTCTAAATCGTAGCTTGCCCGTACGGACGACCTCACAAAACGTAGGTGGTCCGCGTGATATTCTGGGTTGTCCAGAAATAATATTGGTGTTTGTGTTTTTGCATAAATTTATCATACAAGAAAATTCTATAACAACACATTATATCAATACAGACTCCTAGAGCTAACCGCCTATACCAGGCGTATCATTTGAACATTTCATGTTTTTGGCTGCCAACAGCCTTGACATACCAAGCATTTGTTTGGGTATAGCAGCAGTGTCCTCCTAAGTCTTTTTTCCATAATTGGAGAAGACACGCATTTGTGCATACAAGTATTGTCAAATGGCTATTTAGAAGCAGTGTCATCTGGGTTAAAAGTAGATAACTTTATGTAAAACCTGATTAGGAATGATCGTACATAATTCATTTTAATGTTACTTTAATATCTTAAGCATATAACAAGAAATTTCAACACATTGACATATGTTTCCTTGCGGTAGCCATTTTGGCAGCTCACACACTAATACCAGACGCAACCTGCTTTTATCACAACGCAAATACAGCCGCGCGCAGACACATTTTCCCCGCGCTACCGGCGTGAACCAGTTGAAATTATTTTAGTGGACTGCCGGTAGGTGGTGCTCTGAATGTAAACAAATATGGCCGCGCCCATGAAACTAACGCAGATTTAAATGTGAATGAAAAAAAGAAAGCAAATATGTTTCAAATACTGAATATTGATGATCACAAGTTCCTAAACCGTACGGACGACTCTTGTTGAAGTCTGGGTCATTTGGACAAAACGTGAGTCATCTCTGACAGCCAAACGACCAATTACTGTGCTCTCTGTAGAGCATTCTCGAATTATTGCACATAGTCATACCTGCTCACAATTCACAAACAATATTGGGAAAAGCTCATTAGAATGAATAGATCTAAACACGTACCTGCTCTTTGTCCTGTTCGTCCGACGAGGTGAACATTTCGTTCTTGCCGCCGTCCATGAACACATCGGTCACCGTGTTTTCCTCGT
The DNA here is from genome assembly GCA_019095985.1 of Streblospio benedicti. Taxonomy (NCBI): domain Eukaryota; kingdom Metazoa; phylum Annelida; class Polychaeta; order Spionida; family Spionidae; genus Streblospio; species Streblospio benedicti. Next base: position 44,963,838 of record CM032662.1, read on the forward strand.
CCATATCCGCCTCTGTGCTGATCTGTCTATCCAAGTCGTCCCCCATGAAGTTCTTGTAGCCGGCAGACGCTTCCACGAGTAAGGTGCTAAAATCAGAGTTATCGGTATGTTTTATATTGCAATAAGGTAGGTAGTTTGGCGATGAATATAGCACGTTGAAAGCTAACATGATTGATCGTTTACAAGAGTTATAAAGGAGACATGAGAAACCACTTTTACTACTTTTCTAACGGTTTTTTCCCAAGTTTGCTTGTGGATACAATTACTTTCTCTCTCTTTCTATGGCAAGCAAGTTATCACATATAATAAGCTAGTTCTTCAATGCAAAACTAATGGTAAAGTATTTTGTTCAAATATTATATTAGTGTTTACACAGATTTTGCACATGAGAATTTGATGACTTTTCAATGACTTATTAAGACAGATTTTGATTTACCTAGATTTACCTAGATTTTTGATGTACCTAAATTCAGTTATTAGAGGGTCTATGCAAAGATCAAAGAAGACAATATCATGTGTAGAGGATGGATTTCTATTCGTCTTTCGTACTCATGCATAATACCATGGGGTGTGGAAAGGGGTCTCGAGCAAAATGTGGAAAAATGAGACATTTGGAAGATATCAAGATGTCAAATATCGCAAAATATTTAATCTCTGGTCCAACTGAGTGTAAATTACGAATTTGACCAAAATTCAATGACTTTTCAATGATTTTTTACAAAATTGTATTTTTTCATTGACTTCTTACAAAATTCAATGACTTTTTCAGGATCTTGATGAAAAATGAATTTCAATGACTTTTTCAGACTATGGAAACCCTTAAAAATATTTAAAATAAAAGTCTGATGCAGTAAGACTCATCTCCATGTAAATGCGGCAACCCCCCCCCCCCACCCACCCACCCACCACCACCACCACCAATAAAACAAAAGAACAACAACATACACACAAAAAGTATTGGACCAAATCAAAGTCTAGACCATGAAAATTTCATACAGAAACACACAGTCATTCTATTGGTTCCATCAAATTCTTGATCATGATAAAGAAACCAGGA
>CM032662.1:44976393-45011952 GCA_019095985.1 Streblospio benedicti
AATAGTAGTAACATAGTTCAAAGTCACGAAAAGAACCAGCATCAATGGAATAAAGCTAGGGGCACATTTGAACTTGCGGACGTGTTCGCGGCAAGGCGTTTTGAGGTGTGCGGTGTTTACAGCTTTTTCCGCATGCCGTGATAAAAGTACAGCTGTGGGCAAATAACGTACTGACACCGTGCGTATCAGTGCGTCACCACTGGGGATCATTTCATTGAGGTGGCCGTGAAATCAAAATGCATGGAACGTGCGTTGTACTCACAGTGTGTGTGCTCACAGAACTGTGTCAGTGTGTCTGTACCGACAACGTGCGGTTAAATTTCTTGTATACATACGCCATTTAGCGTAAGGTCACCGCACCGCCTACTTACTGTCAGACCACGGCTGACATCGGCCGTAGAAGAAGTTTGGCATGTACATGTACATTGTACGGCCACCGTACTGCCTTGAAAAAAAAAGTAACCAACGAACGAAACATAACGCTTTGCTTCAGCAGCTAAGCTGAAGCGACGCAATGAATTGTTGTGTGATTGTAATATATGTTTAATTCTGCTGTTTATTGATTTGTAGATCACGTGACATCATGGCTGCCTCATATCTCCTTCTGTCTGTTTTGTTGCTGGCTGTTGCAGTCCACACAGGTGTGTGTGCGTGTGCACAATGTTATGCTTAAACTTGAGGGCGATTGAATGTACGGTTAATGCATAGTGTACTGGCGATTTCATTCGTTTAACAGAAAAAAACGGCAACAAAGACAACTGTTTTTACTCTTTTACGTCCCTAAATATATCCTTTTCCAGCACCCCCATAAAGTATTATACTCGTGTGCTCTTTATAGAAATTGTCCTTTGTATTCAGAATCGCAACGCATTTCATATTCTTACAATGTAGTAATAGGATTATGGATTTATTTGTCTAGTATGTCGTCCAAACATTGAGCTGCTCCCACGATCCGTTCAAAATGACTGTCAAATGACTCGTGTAATTTCGAAAAGGTGGATTTTGCCACATCCCGCCATCGTAATTAGTATTATTGCTGACTACTATAGAAAAAGCTCAAATTTACTGTAAATGTACAGTATTAAAATGCTAAACGGTGAGGCAAAGTGGAAGCTAATGTGGTGATTAGTTAAGAGAGATATCTAGTGTGGCAAGGATGCCGGTGGCCCTGGTGTGAACGTTAAGTCGTCTGAACCTGTGTTGTGGTGAAGAAGACCTTGAGCCAGTACATATTTGAATTTTTGTTGGCTTTTAACTTATTGCAATGATATTAAAAAAAAACCTTTGTTTTTAGAAATCAGCCACAACTCACGCGCTTTTGAAGCCATTTGCAAATATGTTAGTGTATCCGTAACCTCGTTTTTTCATTCGTCGTATGCACTCTCTACTCCCCAGGCTATTTAAAAAATAGTGGTACTTTGGTACTTATCTTGAAAAAAGTGGTTCTTTTGTAGAAGTATCATCATCAGCTTCCTCTAAGCCTCTCCGCTCTCCCAGAATTCCGGTACCAGCAGATAATTTGCGTTTTGTACAATCGCACTCTCACCAAATTTGCGCGTGACAATAGTGGAAGCAATTTTTGGATACCAGGTCACTAACAAAAAAAGAGCTTTAGACGAAAACATACTAGCAATCATATATATTGATTATAATAATATAATTTACAAATATGCATTGGCAACATATGGTGTATATTGCTTAAATGTATAACAAGTTGATAAGGCAAGGTAATCGATATTTTTACTAGAATAAAATCCAAGCATAACGCTCTCATGTTTGTTGTTGAACTGTTCATTTGGTCATGATATGCTGAAACCCCCATTTCACATGGCCGATCCTAGCTCCAGATCCTCAAAAAGACGCCCGATTTGTCATTTCTGGGTGGATCGGCTGAAATGGATCAATATTCATTATATGTAACAGTTTGAAGACTAAGCGGGCCAAAATCATCTGGTCCTGCAAGACGTCTGAACAACAATATGAAGCGTAGCCGCCCGGAAAAATGTAGTATGTGATGGAAATGACCAGAGACAGGTGAAGCATGACGTAGCTAGATGTCAATGGTCGACTGATGATGATTCAGGGCCCACTGGGCATTACCGTCGTCCTCTTCTTCAGCCTTGTGTAGTTTTCTTTTATCTTCTTTCCCCCCCGGCTATGCTGTTGGGCTACAGCAAGATTAAGTGCAACAGCTGCCATACACCATTTTTCTTTTCAGAGACAAAAACAACAATGGCAAAATTTATTATTTATTGCCTCATGTGCATATGTTGTAGCTAAAAGTTTCGGGATCTGTGACATGAAAATGGTCCATTCGAAGCAATAATCATAAAAACTAACGACGGACTGAAATTAGCCTCCGAGAGCTAACGATGAACCAGAGAAAAAGCAAATTAAACGTTGATCCAGTTCAACAACTCAATACTCCATGACGGGAGCCTACAGGGCCTTGACACAAATGGCTCAAAATCTCTTCTCCAGAGAAGTGAGAATATCGTTTGGGCCAGAAGCTGGCAGAAGTGTGTCATTTTCATGGTGACAGCATTAAAATTAGCACGTTGCTTGAAAAGATGCTTCTGCTTCATGCTTCTTCCATTGCTTCACAGATTTTAACGGCAGGGGCTGCACTTATGGTCTCAGCCCAATTGTAATCCTCCCAGAGCAGCAGACGAGGCCACAGCTAAGGTGAAAGACCTGGGATGGTGCAAATGCAAGGGAAAGCCCCGACAGCCCCGGAAAAGCATGTAGATGGTGTGATGTGGTGCCACAAACCGTAAAGACAAAAATCAGCCCAGAACCGGCCAAAAGTGCCCCATTCCTGCGTCCCTTACGTCACGCTTCTGCGCCCGGATCACCACGATCATCCTGCAAAAATGACAAATCTGGCGTCTTTGGAAGATCTGGAGCCATGATCGGCCATATGAAATGGTGGCCTAAACGTATAAAAAACAATTACAGAGCTCGGCGATTTGTATAGCTTTTTCTCTTTCTATTTATCGAAAACAGACGAAATTCGTAGGTATGGTAATGCAAGATACTGAGGTTGCTTTTTTGACTATGTCGCAAATGACGTCATTTTTAAAAGCATATATGTTGTCAAATACCCAGCTATTTACTACACAATGTACAATGTACATAGATATGTTTTTGTTTATCCTATTATTTGATATGCATTATCTCTATATGAAACGTTGTTTTAAAGAGACAGAGTCAGACATTTGAACAAGTCAAATTGAGGTTAGGTATATGATTGGAACAGCCAGGATTTGTTTATATTTTTTATTTGCATACATTCATGTATCACCAAATATGTCACCAATTATGTGACTACCACTGTGTATGCAAATCAAAAATATAAACTTGGCTGTTCCAATCATGGTACCTAATCCCCAATTTTGACTTATTCAAATGTCTGACTCTGTCTCTCACAAACACTGGGAAAATGCCATTTTCATGTAAATGTTCACTATTATGTAGACCAATCAGAATAATCAAAATTGCAATGTAGATCTGGCAAAAAAATAGCTTTCATTCCTATAATTTTTATTTTGATATTCATTACCATTTTTTAGTTATGATTGAAAATGTATTGTTCTGAACTTGCTGTCAGCACATTAATATTCATATTTTGGATTTGGTGCAGTTATGACGAAATAAGTCAACTCGTTTTTCTCTCAATATTCTTTCTCAATTTATTCTTTTAATGCTTCTTCTTTCCTTTCCAACTCTACAATAATCAACACCCAAAACCCTCCAAAACAGTACCATCATAGCAAATCGTACTATTTACTTATATACTATATACACATCAGCTGATATATATATACAATATTTTGCATCTTTGCGAATATCATGCACTTCATGACACCTCCCAAAAACAAACAAAAGCAATATTCATGCTATCATGCATATCATGACACTGCTTCGACAAGAAGTAAATATAATATTTCAAATATATATTGAACTGATTCATTGATTTCTTATTGTACAATGTACACAGTTGAGCTCATTTGAGAAAAATCCTTTATATTTGGCTTATAATAAGCAAGTATAAAGGATTTTTCTCAAATGAAAATTTAGTATTATATTACAAATATAATATCGCTTTCATCTTACTTATTATATAGCGAGATCGTACGTTTGGCGTTTAAATTCCCCGTGGACATTTTTGGCAGTGGGCCTTCTGATTGGTCGGTTTCTGAGCGTAAGTTCCACAGAATTGGATATGGTGGTATCACGGCTAAATACTGCGTATATAGTCGTGAGATATGACGATGAGGTCTCGGTTGTAGCGAAATTGAATGGGACGTAATTTCTTTTATACATTACAGTACAGTCAAACCTCCAACTAGATTAATGAAACCACTTTTCATGGTCCCAAACTTTCTTAAAGCTACCAGAATGAACCTCTGTATAGAGACCACCTGTCTGTTGAGACCACCTAACACTGGTCCCAAAAGGTGGTCCTAATAGAGAGGTTCTACTTTATTCGAAATAATTAACTGGTATATGTTGATAGATAGAATATTTTTATTGGCAAATGTTAGTTTTGTAATTGTGGCATACTTTCAATACACCATGTAACACCCAGCCATATATAGGCTCAATTGTCACAAAATTATTAAAAATTATTCAATAAATACTGTTGATAATGTGCTTGAAGAAAAATCAGACTAACCGTGAGTTGACAGCAAATTTGAGATAAGGAATATTGAGACAACAAGGCTCTACAGTAATTGTGTACAATTCAGGATGACGACCTTGCAGGCAGCAAGAACGAAACCACCGGAAACTCGCTCCGCCGCGCGAAAAGTGAACAAGAGGAGTTTAGCAAGAGCATCATGGACCAGCCAGGAGGTCAGCCGTGTAACAATAGTGGCTAATTGTCTCAGTATAAAATGTTCTTGGAGCTGCTCGTACCATATCAGATTAAACAGAACAGAGTATAAGGTTTAACCTTATATTTTTGTTCTGTTGTTCTGATAATCTCAGGTGGATTTGAAGCTAATGTGCTGACAGCAAGTTCAGAACGATACATTTTCAATCATAACTAAAAAATGGCAATGAATATCAAAATAAAAATTATAGTAATGAAATGCTATTTTTTTGCCAGATCTACATCCCAATTTTGAATATTCTGATTGGTCTACATAATAGTGAACACTTACATGAAAATGGCATTTTTCCAGTGTCTGATAGAGACAGAGTCAGACATTTTGAATAAGTCAAAATTGGGGATTAGGTACCATGATTGGAACAGCCAAGTTTGTTTATTTTTGACACATTCAAAACCAATGCCATTTTCAAATAAAAATGTTCACTGTTCCAATCATGGTACCAATCAGAATAATCAAAATTCAATGTCTGACTCTGGCTAAAAAATAAACACTTCCTAAATTTTTATTTTCATATTCATTTCCATTTTTAGTTATGATTGAAAATTGCAATGTAGATCTGGCAAAAAAATAGCTTTCATTCCTATAATTTTTATTTTGATATTCATTACCATTTTTTAGTTATGATTGAAAATGGATTTGGTGCAGTTATGACGAAATAAGTCAACTCGTTTTTCTCTCAATATTCTTTCTCAATTTATTCTTTTAATGCTTCTTCTTTCCTTTCCAACTCTACAATAATCAACACCCAAAACCCTCCAAAACAGTACCATCATAGCAAATCGTACTATTTACTTATATACTATATACACATCAGCTGATATATATACACATATTTACACTTTGCGAATATCATGCACTTCATGACACTCCCAACTAAAACAAACAAAAGCAATATTCATGCTATCATGCATATCATGACACTGCCGACAAGAAGTAAATATAATATTTCAAATATATATTGAACTGATTCATTGGATTTCTTATTGTACAATGTACAATACTGGAATTCATTTTGAGAAAAATCCTTTATATTTGGCTTATAATAAAGCAAGTATAAAGGATTTTTCTCAAAATGAAAATTTAGTATTATATTACAAATATAATATTACAATAGAAATAATCACGAAAATCATGCAATCGTGTAATCATGAAATCATCCCGACAAGAAGTAGATATATAACACTGCAATTGAATATAATCCAAATGCAACTGTTTTATACAATGCTTGAATCAGCAAACACAGGGTACATGTAATTAATCTGATCAATCTCATGATCAATCTCATGATCAATCTCAAATGGAAAAAATTACTATGTTTTGCATTACAACATTTTCTTTATACGAACGGTTTCTAAGTTAAAAAATATTCATGATCAAGTGGATGCCTTTAGGTAAGTCTAGATTTATAATAATCGGGATAATCATTTGTAGTTAACACTTTCGTGCTCATTCCTACTAAACACACTTACTCAACCAGTGATCATCCAACCAAACAACAAATTAATACAATACAGTCCAGAGCTGATCTCAACCTTTTCCACTACTTTGCCGCTCAGTGCATCTTCATCCAAAACATCTTTTACTGCATCTTCAGCTGAATTGTATCTTACCATGACTTCATCTGAAACATCTTTCACTGCAGCTGTAAAACTTCCTGTTAGGATCACCTCTAAAAAGAGACAACTTCTAAAGAAAGACCAAGAACACAAAAATGGTTGTAGGGGACTGTTGCGAAAATGACTGGGCAGCCAGGCTACACACTCACATTGAGAAATAATTGAGGCCTGTCTAAATAAATATAAGATTTGACTTATTGATTGAACCCAGGACGATTTCACCATGTCGTTTTCCTCATCCAGGTTTGGAATACAACATCAACGACGTTGCCGCGGAGACGATCAAGTGGCTGTCGCACCTGAATATAATGAATATCAATCGGACCGGTTCTCACGGCCAAGCACCTGTCGAGGAACCTGCTGCGCATGCTGGCGCTGTGTTACCTTAGCGGATCCAGGTTTTGAATAGCAGCTTGAAATCATCACCAGGGATAGTGAGTAAAACTGCCGGGGTCAAATTATTATATTGTGTCAAATTTTCTAAGATGTTTGATCAAAAAAAAAATTTGAAAACCGCATTTAATCGGAAAAACGTTCATTCATGGATCTCCGTTTGGCAGTGTTTTATAACCACACTATTTTGACTGTGAATGGGTTGATAAGGCTGAATTGTTAAGGGAAGAAAATGAAGTTGTATGAACAATAATTGATAAAAATGGTGTATATTTCATAGATATTTCATACTATTTGCCTGTTAGGGTTTTCTTGTTATATTGTTATCATAACCCCACTATTTGCATCTCGTCACCCTCTACGCTGGGCCCAATGTTACTAACATTTAAGTAGTAGAGAATAGTATATTATATACACTCTGAATATCAGATGTCCTGAAGAGACCTCTGGACACATAACTATTCTCATTAAAAATTCTGACCAATCACAGGCTGTTGATCTATAATCATCACAGGCCTGTGATGAATATAAATGAGGTCAAGTGACCAATCACAGCCGAGTATCAGATGAGTGTGGCGGATTCAACCAATCAGGTTGCAGTATTTAAACAGGTCACATAAATTATGTTAATCCACTCTCAGGCGAAACATTTCAGACGTCAATTTGCTTGACATCTGACACTCAGAGTGAGTGTATACCGGTACAATATTTTTATGAATCTACCTACATGTACTGTCATAAATCTACATTCTACCACTGTTTGCCCCGTGGTGGCAGCCCCCCCTGTGTCAGCGGTTGCCGCGGTGACGACGACGGACAAGGCTGTGGTGGGCGACACGCACGCGGCGCACGTGCTGGACTGCCTCGCCTGCATCGCCGTGCTGTACGGGGAACAGTTCGTCCTGCTGCAGTACTTCACACACCTCAAACAACTGGTGGGTTACGCCGCCAACACCACAATACTGCATTTGCATAATATCGTATTCATTCTAATAAGCGCACAGTACGCTTACAAAAACAAATTTCGCGCACAGTACGCTTACAAAAACAAATTTCAGCAAAGAAAATAAAACTTAATAAGCGCACCCCTTTGACCCCACAGAACATGATAACATAACTCGCCTAGATGGTTATGTGGTGATCCGAATACGGAATAATACCGGCGTGTTATAGTCTTACAATATGGTGCCGAAAGTGAAATCTTTGCAAATAAAGAGAAAGATTTGTATAATATTTAATCTGTATAAACAGGAGGGTGCGCTTAATGGGCCAGGTGCGCTTATAAGAACGAATACGGTATTTGTTTTTCATCCGCTGCATTTGGTTGGATTTTTACAAAGTGAACATAATAGAAAAAAGCTAGGTCATTGAACTGGTGGGTGCCACCGTAATACTCGTCTCATGGTTCTGGCTGGTTGTTTAAATGAATTGGTGTATTATTTTACCAACCTGATTGGTCTGACTGATTAGTCATTGTTGTAGGCTGTTTCTGTATTATTTACGCAATGAAAATACCAGTTTTCAAGAACATTACTTCACGCACCTCAAACAACTGGTGGGTTACGCAGACGCAATCTTTGCCTCATGTATCTGGTTGGTTGTTTAAATGTATTGGTGTATTATTTCACCAATCTGATTGGTTGGTTGAATGAATCGGTTTATTATTTGACCATTCTGATTGGTCTGACTGATTACTCTTTGTTATAGTCTGTCTCTGTATTATTTACACGATGAAAACTTTATTCAACTTTATTCTTCTCTCTCTCTCTCTCTCTCTGCATTGCCCCTTGACCCCTTTATAAAATGACGCAAGTGAGGTGTTACCATACGTTTGAAGTACCAGTATAACACTAAAGCAATCCAGTCTCTAAACAGTGCTGCATAATACATGACAGTTTGATTGATGTACTTTATATTCAATGAACAGGGATAGTACACCTGGATTTCTAACTACCCGTGGCAATCCTGCATCGAACGATCAGGGTTAGCCTCCTACTAGTACGGGCACTTTTGATGAAAATCATTCTATTGACATATTGCAGTTTCACGTTCTATGACGGTCTTATAACTGCCCTTTCATTTATTCATTTTATGTATTCAAATTGTTCTAGTTCTTCTCTTTTTGCTGTTTAAATGAATAGAATTTGCAGAATGCACAAAACACGAACACACTATATTGCTTCTAATGAAGCATGTTTAGTCTGCCATTGAGCTTAACGGTCAATAGGTTTACGAATGTATACTGATTTCATTCTGAGTTTCATTTTTCATGATTATACAATGAATAGTAATAGATACCAATTGGAACCTACCTGTACCTGTCATGTTTCAAGTTGTCAAGTTTCATTCAGCCATTTGAGACAACAATAAAAGTCGCACCTACACATGACAGGTACAGATTCCTATTAGTATCTATTGACATTAGATTAGATTGGATTTATTCAGGAAAACGTGTGCAATCAAAATATAGATAGAATATGATATCACATACAGTAGAACCTCTCTATTATGACCACCTTTGGGATCAGTGTTAAGTGGTCTCAATAGATGGGTGGTCTCTATACACTTTATACAGAGGTTGCTTTTGGTAACTTTAATAAGGGTGGGGACGATGAAAAGTGGTCTTATGATAGAGGTAGTCTCAATAGAGAGGTGGTCTTAATTGGAGATTCTACTGTATAATTGTTGTAAAGTTCAATAGGAAGTTGTACTCCTGTAGATCGTGGCTGCCCAGAAGAAGCTGACTCTGCGCGCCGAGGCTGGGCTCGTCTGTTCCATGGTGCTGCTCATCCACATCCTGCCCTACCTGAGCGACTCAACACTCATGGACATCCTCGAGGTGAGTCGTCTTTGTGCTCTCTGTTACCACTCTGAGTATCAGATGTCCTGCTGAAGAGACGTCTGACACATAACAATTCTCATTATTAAAAATTCCGACCAATCACAGGCTGTTAATCTATAATCATCACTGGCCGGCGATGAATATAAATGAGGTCAAGTGACCAATCCCAGCTGAGTATCAGATGGGTTCAACCAATCAGGTTGCAGTATTTAAATAGGTCACATAAATTATGTTAACCAACTCTCAGGCGAAACATTTCAGAGGTCAATTTGCTTGACATCTGATACTCAGAGTGTCTGTTATGGCCGCCCACCTAACATCCAGTGGTGTCGTTTTGAGTAAAGGTATTAAAATTGACCCTCGCTCCGACCTGAGCAACTCAATATGCTTGTGGATATCCTCGAGGTGAGCAGCAGACTTCTTTTTTACATTCCAATGGATTTGATACACTCAAAAACATACTCATAGATGTCGGAATCATGTTTCAATTTCAATATTAAGCGCAATAGGACACATTTTATGAGAAAGCGGCCACATTGGCAGCCATCTTGAATTTCTCACTTATTGCCCATATGACACCAGTCTACCCTAATTTTTTTTTACCCATTAGGACCTCCAGTTACAGTCGTATACATACCCCCTTCCCCTTACCGTGATGCTGGGACCCATGATCCTGAAGTCATGTGTTACAATGACCAGTGTTAGTGGAGTGCCAGTGTTTTTATCTTTTAAACTATTATAGAATTACCCTCTAGATAAATGTGTTGAAGTAAAACACAAAAAGATACACATATTTATATATTTTTATTTTTGGTATCAAAATTTTGTGATAAAATAGACGAGGATGATGATGTAGTTCAATGTAGAAAGCCAAACAAAGCTAATTTTAAGTATTCCCATAACCCTTTTATCCAATCAAGAAGATCCATTCGTTTGAACAGGTGTTTTTAATAACTGTGATCTGAAATCAAATGAAAAATAAATTGACATTGGTCATGGTGTTCAGGTTTTTAAGTCTAAAGTCATTTTCTTTAAATATCGATAAAATAGTATCGAATGTGCACACAATAGTTCACAAACCTGGTTCAGGATGCAGGATTTCCTTCAGCTCATCAATGTTCCATATTTCTGCAACCATTCGACTGATATGTTTTTCTTCTGGAAATGTTACAATCAAATCAATCTATGAAATCCTCAATTTATTTGATAGGCCCTCGTTATTCCTCAATTAGAGGTTGTGGCCTGGCTGCTCAGTCTACATCTCAACCATCCCCTCCACCCAAGCGTTTCTGTCATTTGGGTCTATTTGACCCATGCATGCTGAGTCTTTCTCTGTACAAGTGTGTGTGTCATTATTTACCATCAATCTTGATTGTGTTCCATGAATATTTGTACCAGTTTAGTTTGATGTGTTAATACTGTATGTATTAAGTAAGTGGCAGTTGGTCGCATATTATGTTTAATTGTCTTTCCTTATCACTGAGTTATGTAATCTAAATACAAATGTTTAACCATATAAATTCTTTTATTTTTATATATAAAAGGTTTTCATATCTAGAGAGACCTTCTGAATCTCAATGAAATGTAATGAATTATAATGAAGATGGAGAAGGTCTCTAGAGATGAAAAGCTTTTTTCTTTAAATTAAAATAAAAGAATTTGTATCATTATTTTTAGATAGTATAACTCAACGGTAAGGAAAGACAATTAAACATAAATATTAGTTTAGTTTGAAGAACAGAATTCAACAAACTTCATAAAATGCATTCACGCACACTCTTGGTAATGGAAAAATGTACAAAGTATGTGGTACTTGCAAAGATTATAAACCATGTCAACGTTAGAAATGTTAGAATGCAAATTATTCCTCTATTACTTATTTGCCTATAATATAATATTCTGTTTGTTTTGACAAATTAGCAACTAATGAAAAGTAAGGAAAGCCAAAAAAATGTGTACCCTTTCTCCGTTTCCTGTGATATTCTTTGTCTGTCATGGACATGATTTTGTCGGGCTCGAGGTCTGGCAAGTCAGACATTACGTCTGAAATAGAATGTGATTAGTAATTACTTGTTAATAATATTGTAGATAAAAATGTTTGTGATTTTATTTTTTACGTGGCAATAGATAGAGCAATAGTGATGATGATAAGAATAGTCCACGCATATTAGACATAAGTATAACACACGATACACACAATAATGTAAACAAGCACTAACCATTGAGGAATTTTTTTATGGACACCATGTGTTTAGTAATAGCTGCAGCCCCAATCATTATAGGGATGATGAATAAGATGTTATTTTCTGAAGTTAAATACAAACTCATTTATACAGGTCAGAAAATCAAGTAGGATAACGTTAGGAGGAGGAATAATAATAAATGTTTAGAGTATAATAGTAGGCTTACACTGTAACACTAAATGAAAAATTATAAAAATGATTTTTTTTACATACCTATGTACAATCCAATGGATTGGTACAGCATTATCTTTGAATTGCATGTAGAACTTGTGAATCCCAAAGAGTCTAAAGCAATATTTGATATTCCCAAGTAGTCTAATGCAATATTTGATATATCCTCTTCACAGTCATCACATATTGCAGCTTTTATGTCACCAGCTTCGTGCCATATGGCAAAAATAAAAAATATGCCAATAATTAGCTTTTTCCAAAATTTAGATTTTTTCTTCATAATTATAATTGTCCTCAAAATTGGATTACTGGTATCTATGGTGTTGTCATAGAATGCTTGGTCACATGTGCCAGTATATTCTTAATTTGATTGGATAATAAGTTATGACATCAAGAGTAATGCATTATGGGTAATAGCTAATGTTAGAGTCAAGTCTTAGATTTCATCAACTCTTGGTAGTTCTTGTATAGCAATGAAAAAACATTCAATAGATAAGTAAATTAGAGCAAAATACACTCTCTTGTCCATTTTCAGGTTAATGATCAGACTTTCTTTGTAACTAATGACTCAGAAGAAAATATCTGCAGCTTATTCTGATTGGTTCAAAAGTAATGACATCATCAAAACATAGCAAAGCATCATGGGAAATTTGCTGACTTTAAAAATATGCTTAGCAAGGGACCTTAGCAACTGTGATTTGGTACTTTGGAAAGTCCTTAGCAGCAAGGACTGATCATGGCAACCATCAAGTTTTAAGTATTGCAAACATTTTTGAAATGGAAAGCAAAATTTTTGTGTACAGGTGGAAATGATATAATCTGGTAGGTTAATTATTGATAGAGGTCACTGCTGTTTAATCCAAAGTTAATCACTTGTAAATTTTCTTAATTCCTCTGACTTTTCGTGGCAAATGTTTGAAAACAACACAGCCATTCTCTGAAATTAATTTTTGAGGTTCACATAATAACTACTGAATGCTTGGTAACTAGGTGAAAGTCTTTGGCAACATCAAATCTTAATAGGAATTGTTTACGAAGATCTTGATTGTGTTTAATGAAAGTACAAAGCCATAAGCAATGAGCTAGATTACATAGAAACAGATTAGTGTTCTTAACATATTTCGAATTTATTAGTAAAACTCAAGAACGAATAATTTGGAGTTGTCATAAATACAGTCTAAATTACCTAGCAACTGATGAAATTCCGTAGCAACAAGATCATTATTCTGTCAAAATTCTAGAATACATCATTTTGCGTTGTCATAGATACCGAATGGTACCAAATGACAACTGTTTTTAAAAGAATGAAATCCTTAGCAACAGGAAAGGTACTGAGCAACTGGGTGCACCTAACAGAAACTGATGGTATTATGATAAGAGACGAATGCTATACATAAAAATTATCCTTAACTGACCATAGTAACTAGGTGAAAGTCTTTAGCAACATTCAATTTTTAATAGGAATTGTTTACTAGAATCAGCTCAAGTCATCAGGAATTATTGATTGTATTCAATGATGTTTGCTTGAAGCACAAAGCCCTAAGCAATGAGTTTAGATTACATAGCAACAGATTAGAGGTCTTAACAACTTTCGAATTTATTAATAAAACTCACAAACAGGTTATTCGGAGTTGTCATAAATACAGAAATATACTAAGTTTAAGTCTAGATTGCCTAGCAACTGTCCTTAGCAACACGATCATTATTCTGTCAAAATTCTAGAATAAATTATTTTGCGTCGTCAGAGATACTGAACTGTACCGAATGACAACTGTTTTTAAAAGAAGGAACAAGAAAGGTACTGAGCAACTGGGTGTATCTTTAATAGAGATAGATGGTATTCATCATGTGGGACATAATGCTATACATAAGAATTGTCCTTACCTGACCATTGGTCAGACTTCATGTCTCGCATAGTCACATTGTATTCATATTACTGACCATGACACTAATCCCCCAGGAGGTGATCATCCGAGACCTGATCCTGCCGCTGCTTCAGCTGCTGTCGTCTGTCTGTGTGTCCTTCCCGTCCGGCGCCAAGGCTCGCTCCGTACTCTGCTATAAGGTACGAGTCCTAGCCTGGCCTCAAGGCTCCGTACTCTGCTATAAGGTACGAGTCCTAGCCTGGCTCCAAGGCTCCGTACTCTGCTATAAGGTACGTGTCCTAGCCTGGCTCCAAGGCTCCGTACTCTGCTATAAGGTACGAGTCCTAGCCTGGCTCTAAGGCTCCGTACTCTGCTATAAGGTACAGTCCTAGCCTGGCTCCAAGGCTCCGTACTCTGCTGTAAGGTACGTGTCCTAGCCTGGCCTCAAGGCTCCATACTCTGTTATAAGGTACTATAAGGTACTATACGTGTCCTAGTGTGGCTCTAACAATGTAAATCATTCATTTTCCACGTTAAACGGTGCTGCACTCTATGCTCTACTCTAAGGTATGTGCTCTACCAATATACCATAGGCGACGATTAGGCGTGATGTTTGTAATATTGAAGCAGGGTATCCAATACAGCCTATTCAATCACCCGGTGTCGGCTGATTTTACCCTGGGTCGGCTGATTGCATAAGTTCACAGCCAAATCATGTGCAGACTACTTTTTGATAGTTCTCTATGTAACATAATCAAGAGCCGAACACTTTTTGTCAAGGCCGGCTGCTTTTCACAATTGCCAGCCCTTTGCTTTGGTCCATGAGCAAATTTTCACGAGTTTTGTACTGTGATCATTGAAGACATAGACAAATCCGGGTGAGTTTGTAACATGAAATATTTTATCAGGTGAGTTCTAGGGGTGTATCATGCCTGATGTGCCACAAGAACGAATCCTGATAAAATAATTCATGTTACAAAACGAACCGGGTTTTGTATTTATCATTCTTTCCTAAGCAATTACAACACTGTTTTAAAAAATGTGAAAAACTAGTCCGGCTGAGAACAAGCATGATAACCATAATATCACCCCTCTTCGAAGAGGCGTGATAACCCTCTCCGGGTTATCGAAGACTTCTGGATCATGATAACCAATGAAATTACATGAAAAAGAATGATAAGGAGCGTTTGCTTGCAGCTGATCGACGCCCTCTACTTGATCTCTCTGCGCATCGGGCGCGAGATGATTCGGGAGGAGAAGATGACGCTGGTGCTCCAGAAGTTCTTCGCCGCGTTCAACAAAGTGTACAGTGACGAGAAAGACGCTGAAACAGCGCAGCAGCAGCAGCAGCAGAATCCTGTACTGTCACAACAGGCAACGGAAGGTGGGAGCTAAACTTCAAAGGTTATGCAGTAGAACATCTCTGTTAAGACCACCCTGGGGACTGGCCTCAGTAGGGTGGCCCAAAATACACGAATATTCCAAATTTTTATGCCTCACATGGTCTCCTTAGAGAGGTGGTCTCTGTTTATCTGTTATGGACATTGATGACCTGTCTCTTTCTGAAATGGTCTTGATATGGAGCTGCTCTCAGAAGACAGGTGGTCTTAATTAGATGTTTTACTGTATATGTGTATTTAAGTTTTACCTTGATTACATTCTTTAGTGTCTTGTTATTTCTGTGCTTGCAGTTTTGACATTCTGTACAGTTCACAATGAGACATGTTTCAATTAAAGCATAGTTGTTATTCATTTGAAGCTGCTAGAATGAATAAATTGCTTTGTAGAAAAATTCTGTTAAAATTCTGTCTTGTTGGATATGCTTTCCTTAATGAAATCGATATGAATCTTTTCAGATGGGAAAACAAAAGAGGAGTCCAACGAAAGGCTATACTTTGAGATGAAGATCGACAGTAGTACAAATGAGTATCGAATAGGTACGGAGGCAGTGAAAGCAGATGAGAAACGTACGCACCGACGACACGGCTCCAATAGCTCCCTCAAACAGTACAGTCTCTCTCCCACCAGCGACAACAAAGGTACTGAAGTGCTACGTTACATGTCTGCTGGTACAACTGACAGTATTCCAAGATAAAAAGTTCTTGGAGCTGCTCGTATCATATGATATTAAAACAGTAAAAATTTGTCAATTTGTGATTTGATGAAACTTTCGTAGCTTTTTAAACATATACTCTGTTTTGTATACCACTAAGTAAAATAATTTTTATGTACACGTTATCGAGTATACAGAGGTAAAGCCTCTAATCCCAAGCCTCTCTGACCCATTGTATTTCCTACTGGCAGATCCCATTATTTTACCCCAAAATGTTATTTTCATGGGGTTTTTGACTTCTCCAAGACCTCTTACCTCCTGATCTACCATATGCTCACAAAGCCCTGCAAATCAAAATTCCAAATTCAAATTAACATTCTGAATTGTTCTTAAAATCTTTTTGAAATTACAAATTCAGTCTCCAAACACATCTGGTATCAAAGACATAAAAAACATCTGAGAATGAGACCATCTGTAGTGTCCAAAATCAAACAAACCGCAAAAAAACATTAACCAGGAGGTTAAATGTTTGATCACATTTGTGCAGAGATCCGATAGATCGTGAATGACCCAAAGGCTTGGAGAGGACGATTGAGATGCAGACAGGGAAGCCACCCTCTGAATGAGGAATAAATAGGGCCTGCTCAAATAAACTTATGGAGGGGAATTCTTTTATTCACACATGTCTCTGGTCACTTCAGAGTTTAGGTCCATAATTGTGAAGGGAAAATGATTTTTATTCTCTGTCATAAGCACATGTGCTAGAATTCAAAATTGATACACATCTTCAATATTTAGCGCATGTGTTATAATGAGCTGGGATACGGTAGGATTTGATTGACCATTGCTGGGTGACGCCATTGGTGAATGATCCCCTGCTATTGCAAGTGTTTCTATTTCCCAATCTGCAATGTGCTCATATGTGCCCTGCAAATTAAGAATCTAAATTATTCTTAAACATTTTTGAAATTCTAAATTCCGTATCCAGACACAGAGTGTTAAAGTCGAAATTCAACATAAGAATGCGACTATCTGTTGCATTATCTCTCTCTCTTTTTTTTCTATGGCAAGCAACACTATCTCACTCTGAGTATCAGATGTCCTGAAGAGACCTCTGACACATAACTATTCTCATTAAAAATTCTGACCAATCACAGGCTGTTAATCTATAATCATCACAGACTGGTGATGAATATAAAAAGAGGTCAAGTGACCAATCACAGCCGAGTATCAGATGGGTGCAGTGTGGGCAGGCTTCAACCAATCAGGTTGCAGTATTTAAACAGGTCACATAAATTATGTTAATCCACTCTCAGGCGAAACATTTCAGAGGTCAATTTGCCTGACATCTGATACTCAGAGTGTACTCTTTGTCATGTCCACAATCAATTGAATCAACCATTGTTCGTCTGTCCCCAGGTGGCGCTGCGAGTGAGCGCTGTGAGGACGGCGCGGCGGTTGCCCCCGGCGACGTGCGCCAGGAGCTGCGGGACACGTTCACGCCCGAGATGGCGCACCTCGCATACATCCCGTTCTGTCGCCTCGCCGGAGGGTACGCCAGCTGCCATTTATCATACAGAAATTTAAAATAACAAATATTTTTTCAAAAGAATGAACACGCTCTGATCTTATACACAAGAATTCAAAGATTCCATTGGAACTCACATTTTGGCGAGGCTTTCGCTCTTATCGCAAGAGCTTCTTCAGGCCAGTTGGGTGGTCAGTTGGATGGTCATATACGGTATCATACAGAAAATAACAAATATATTTTCATTGTTTGAAAAGCATCACAACTACAGTGATTAATTTAGAAATTGGCAACAATGATTCCGTAAGAACTCTCATGTTTTGACACAATGGCAGAGCCAAAATAGGTCCAGTGTGAGTGACATGCTCGCGGAACTGCAATGGCCCTCTAATTATCTTATTATGATGTACAGGCTTACAAATGGTCTGACTCGAGTGAATGTAGAAAATGGGACTGGTGGTACCAAACAGGTTGTCAAGAGGGATCCATCAACATTCCTTCCAAACAATGTACTCCCGGTGTGAGACACGGATGAATTCATTTTATCCTCGCCCTATAAAGGATTGGAATGGCCTACCACAGCATATAACATTATAACATCAGCTGACACTCTTGACTGTTTCAAAACACTTGTACATACTAAATGTTAGACTGAAATGTTTTCATTTATTCATGTAAATATTCTATATTATTTCCTATCCCATGTGCACCACCACAAGGCAGAATCCATCAATCAGTTGACGTTGGCCTTTAAATGGTTGAAGTTGAAGAGCCATTACAATGCGTCCTGGCTGACATAACCATAAGAACCTATCAATATTTTAACCAACCCAATCAGGGCTTGGTTATGAATATTTTATAGTTCCTGTGGAAAGGGACAATTTTCAATTACTTGCATCCTGTTGAAAAATAATGAGTCCTGCCCTCTGGACTCGTATCTAGATCAATCACTGGTACAGATGATATCTTTTAATTGCATATCTGATAATTGCATATATTGCGTAATTGCATGAAGACTGTGAAACCACTTGTTCATTAATATCTTTTAAAACGAACTGATAATTGCATATTATTGCTTAGTCGCATAAAATGTGTGTGGACGGAGGTTATGCAATTAAGCAATCCCGTCTGTACTATGCACTTTGTTTCAGTATCTTCATGGAGGAACATCTGGTGAACGATGACCTCATCCGCCAGCTGTGTGCCTCCCACGACCTTGACCTTGCCCAGCAGCAGCGAGCAGATGACATGATACCTGGTATCAAAATAAACTTACCTTTCGTCCTGTAACTTCCTTCAATCAAAACAGGTTTCTGTAAAAGTAGCGTCGTTTGGTGCGAAATTTGCAAGGGTAGTTAGAAATCATGGCTTAATATCTCAGAATTTTGTATTTAAAGTAAAACAATCAAGTTTTTACGTATTATTCAGTACTTTTTACACACTACAGTACTTTACGTGTTATACTGGGAGTTGTATATATGATATTGAAGTACATTGTATCTAACTTGCATTTATGAAGTTTATGAAAATTTATGAAATTGTAAAATCTCCTTGTATTAAACACAAATTATTTGATTTATTTGTAGGTCCCACTTTTGTGAGCCAGTCATCATTTGATGGAGGTTAGTATGAAAAATATCGGTTTTTAGTTTGAAATAAACAAAAACTTGTGTAGTGTTTGTGAAAAATGTTGAAAAAGGACTTGTATTCATCTAGTTGCAAGTCAAGAAAGTCAGAAATTCAGGTGCTTTCATCCGTTGTTTTCTACCGGTAAGATCATCATAATAAGTATATGTTTAATATATTATTCATTACATACAAAAGAATATGAACACATATATCTTAGTGCATAAAAAGTTCAAAAGCCTCCGAGTACACAATATAGCATACCCCTGCAGATGAGGAGGTAGCGGGATGTTTTGCATTCATCTGTCAAATTCTGACAATCTCCAAATCAAGCCATTTTTTTCAC
Source organism: Streblospio benedicti (assembly GCA_019095985.1). Lineage (NCBI taxonomy): Eukaryota > Metazoa > Annelida > Polychaeta > Spionida > Spionidae > Streblospio > Streblospio benedicti. The sequence goes on from CM032662.1 coordinate 44,995,975, forward strand.
GTAAATCCAAGATGGCAGTTTCTTTAAAATTATTCTCAGGGTTCTAAAACATTAAGCAATTCATTTATCACAAAAAATCATGCAGTTTAAAAAAAAAGAATCCACGTAAATCCAAGATGGCCGCCACTTTATTTATTGCGTAATATCTCAAAACGCTCAACAGGTTCAGCGTGTCATAAAACTTGAATTTGAAATCAGCAGGTATGTTTGTACAAGAAATGCAATAAAATGCTTAGCACACCGGAAAACAAGGCTAAGGTAAAAAATATCCCAAAATTCTCCCAGACTACAATATCATACTAATTATATAGATACCTATTAGAACCTGTCATTTTGTCTTTGGCAAGACTTTCCCTCTTCACCGTGGATTTGGCGATGGATTTCGCCAAATCCATGGCGGTCATGTGACCCAGTGAAAGGATCGTTTCATTAGGCCCGACAAAGCTCTTGCGACAAGAGCGAAAGTCTTGCCAAAGACAAAATGACAGGTTCTAATAGGTATCTATATAATTAGTATGTTTATATAATGGAACCCAACAGAAGCTTACATTCTGATACAATATCATATGCAGATGAGGAGGTGGCGGGAAGTTTTGGCACAGGCGTCGTCGCGGGCAACAAGATCCTGGTGGCCGAGCCTCCAGTCAGTGACTCGGCTACCTCGGTCAAGCGAATGTCGGACGCCGCGACAGCCGCCACCGTGGACTACTCACAGCTGTACAGGTCAGTGGCGGTCAAACGCGCAACCCCCAACCTTTTTCACGCCCAAATAGTGATGTTAATGAACAGGAGCCTGTTGGCTTTAAACTAGTTTCGAAAGGAATGAAAAGTTTATGATATTTAGGACTATGTATTGAATATTGCATGGTAAGAAAAAGAATATATCTCCCCAGTTTGCTGTTCATTCTCGATTCTGATTGGTTAAGAGCCGTAGGAGGTCAGGTTATCTCTCTACTTTGTGAAAGATAAACACGATAAAGTTAAACAATTCTGTTCAACTGGAAAGATAAAAAGGCAATGGTCTGTTTTAATGTGGAGATAACACTAGCTATGATCCACACTAAAACAGACCATAAACCTTATAATATATTAATGTGAGACCACATGCAGTTTACCATGTAAACTCTGTATTAAGTAATGTAAATGTTTTTTTTTGCATCTTTGCGACCCTTCAGAACCCAAAAAATCCTGTAGGTGCACAATTTATAGTTTGCAAATACGCAGACTACACCAGACATGGTGTCAATGTGAGGTTCTCTGAATTTAGATCAAGAACCAAGTCTTATATGGTGATAGAGCATTTAAATCAGCAGCACCTAGATGATGGAATAAACTTCCACTGTCCATTCGACAATCCAAAACTCTTGCATCCTTTAAATCACAACTAAAACACCATTTGTTTAAGGAGGCCTACAAGCGTACATGAACATTTAGTGGAATTTACGCTATATAAATTGTATTGTATTGTATTGTACTCTCTGTTGGTGGGTGTCAGCGGGGAGATGGAGCTGAACCGACAGCGTCACCTGCGGGGGAACTGGCTGGCGTACTGGGAGCACGAGGTGGGGCTCAGCGACCACCAGGCAGACGCATTCAACTTCAAGCAGATCCGCCTACAGTCCTTCTCAGGTAGATACATTTGTTAGAAAATAATTAAAAATATTTATTGGGTGTTTTTGGAACTCATTTATATATCATAATAAATTACAAGTTGTTAGAAACACGAATATGTATTTCTCATCAAGATTGAACCATTATGAGTATGTCTACAACGCGATCAAACATTGGTGTTTTTTGCATTTGGCACAATGTGGCAAACATGGCGCCATTTCGACAGTGCAAATTAATGCTGTCAAATGAAACTTTTGTATATTCTCTTAAAATAAAAGTTAAACATTAAAATAAATTATACACGATGATTCCTCATACGGTTTTACATATAGTTATCTAGTTTTCATCACGATGGCACCGCTTCTATAGGCAAACGAATGACTTGTATAACGAAGCTTTTTGACACCCAAACACGTGAAATCACCCGGCCGGTTTAGGCCGATTTGAGGGAAGATCAAATGGCCCAAGGCCGGTTTAGGCCGTTTTGAGGGGTAAAGGGTTAAGATCAAATGAGATCAGATCACCTGGCTAACACCATCACCTATGGCGATAGAAATTTTGTTAATGTTGCTCCACGTTTATGGAATGGTTTGCCATCAACTCTTAGAAATTGCATTGATTTAAATACTTTTAAGAGGCTTTTAAAAACTCATTTGTTTAATAGTTCTTTTAATAATGCAACTTAATGTACTGTGTAATTCTTAATGTATTCTTAATGTTAACGTTTCGATTTTATGGTAATTATTATGTATCTTTTATTGTAAAGTGTCATTGAGCGTATGGATATTGGCACTATAAATACCTCTATATTATTATAACTATCCTCGGTAGATAGAGTTGTTCTCACGTAGATACATGTACAGTTATTCTCACGTGGATACAATCATTCTCAGGTAATGTCAAGTGTATACGCCTACCGTGATTCCTGGTAATGTCACGCAGATATGCCTGCAGTTGTCCTCAGGTCGATACAGTTGTTGTCAGGTAGATACAGTTGTTGTCAGGTAGATACAGTTGTTGTCAGGTAGATATGTCCTACTCTGTTCTCAAGTAAGCAGATACGCCTACAGTCATGCAAGTGAATGGTAATGTGAGTGATGAGCACGTCTGTGCTATGGTAGCAATGAGCTGTATGACCTGGTATGAATGTAGAGTCGTCTGATCATGTTAACGTGCTGAAAAATGTATACATGTAGTGTGACATGGATGCCAATGACCTGGTGTAGATATAAAGTCGCTAGAGCACGAGTCAACAAACTGTGAATTGCGACTGAATAAGCACATATACATTAACATGTTTTGCTTGGTCATCAGGTCACACGAACCCTGTACGTGCTGAAAAAGATATAGTAGTGTGATAAAGATGCCAATGACCTGGTGTAGATGTAAATAATGAGATTTGGAAGCCTGGTTAAAGGCGTGTCCCATGTAGAGGACAGTCATCCCTCTGCACTTAAAAGAACTCACCTAACTTGAAAACAATAGCTAGTGTGATCCCTCCATTACCCTTGGCTCAGTTGGTTACCTAACCTGCCAAGCAAACGGGGACCATATTGGAAATAAGCAATACATATGTACGCTTTCATGTGCTATCCTATGTACATAAGTTCCTGAAGAATATCAATCAATATCAATCAATAAGCACATGTACATTACCGTGTTTTGCGTCAGGCCACACGAACTCTGTACGTGCTGAAAAAGCTATAGTGTGATAAAGATGCCAATGACCTGGTGTAGATGTAAATAAGCACACCATTTACATTGCCGTGTTTTGCGTCGTCAGGCCACACAAACTCCGTGCGGTCTCTGTACGTGCTGGACAACGAGAACAGCTTCATCAGCGCCAGCAAGGACAAGACCGTGAAGCTGTGGAGTCTGCGCAGCTCCGGGGACGGCAACGGCAGGTACGCCGACTCTACGCTACCTGCTTGTCAGAGGGTCAGGGCTGCCAACTAGTACAGATATGTCGGGTATTAATACAGATTTCACCCAAAATACCCAAATACTAATTCTACTTTCAAAATACAGATTTTCCCGCTTTTGTGTAGTTTTTCATTAATAATTACTTTTTATGAAGTAAAAGCACAGGAACTGCATCCCAACATAGATATGTGTGCTTGTGATTGGTGTTAAAAGCCTTGAATTTTGGTTGCATTACACCAAATAATACATATCAGTTCTGCGCTTTTGGATTTTTTTTTACACACAGTATTTTTTGTAGACCGTTTGCCTTTCACCATGGAATACCCCTAAATTACTAATTTTGAGCATCCTGAGTATAGAAATGGCTATTGAGGGGTTGGCAGCCCTGGAGGGTTATCACAGGGAATGTGACTAGTTCAGTAGAACACTCGCCTTATGTGGCGAGTGACTCTCAATTTACACTCGCAATGTTCAATCCAAACTAGCCATCAGTTATTAAAGTGTTGGAATCAAGTAATCATACTCGCCAACTGTGGCTAGTGACTTTGAATTTACACTAGCCAACAGAAATGTACACTAGCCAGTGAGTGCCTAATCAACACCCTGTTATCATGCTCTGTTCTACACACTTTTTATACCCCACGTAAACAAAAGACGGTTGTCGGTAGGATGAGTAAGTGAAGATTCCTATCGATGATGAATAGAATACCACATTCGTGCTGAAATGAATATGCCATACTTGTATGTGGCAAATGCATTATCTTATCTGGCGAGTCCTGTTGATGAGTCGGATAAGATAACACATTTGCCGTGTTATACAGTTTACGATGGGAAATTGATTGACGTAAGTGTTGATAGAAGAGGATTTTCTGCAAGTCTACAGAGCTATAAATGATGGCTTTTTGTGTGTACATAGCACCCGGTATTAACGCTGACAGAAGCATCCAGGTCTAGTATGTAGGGATGTGCTAATACATGAGCTCTGATATTGGATACAATCTATGATAAGGGGTGGGCCTTTAAGTGAGGGTGGGATGTTACGAGTATTAGCATGTGCAGTGTTATCGTGCGTATGTTTCAGGGTGGCGTGCCAGTGGAACTACGCGCACAAGAAGTCTGTGTTCTCTGTGACGTTCATCGAGTCCCTGCGACTGGCTGCCTCCTGCGATGGAACCGTCCACGTACGAACCAACGCTTGTTTCTACACTGTAAAGCCACTCGAGTACTCGCCTCGTACTCTAGTACTCGGTCATTAGTGAAAGGGAGAATTGCCCTTCATCAGTCCATGCCATGCATATGCCCATATTGCGCAGCCTCTTATGATGTACAAATTTACAAAATGTCTACGTTATGAATCACTTGCAGTGGACATTCTGCATGGGATGTAAGAATATGATAGTAAATAATACTAGATTTGATTTATAATGCCCCTAAATGCATACCTCTTAGTTCAGAAACGTTTTATCAAAATAATCTCATAATCGCATAATTGAAATATTCAATTCATATCATACTTTTGAATACTTGAAAGAAAAAAGCACTCTGACTATCAGATGTCCTGAAGAGACCTCTGACACATAACTATTCTCATTAAAAATTCTGACCAATCTCAGGCTGTTAATCTATAATCATCACAGGCTGGTGATGATAACAAATGAGGACCAGAAGGTCGTGGGTTTGATTCCCGGTCGGGTCTGGTGGTGGGTGTTGAGCAAACTTATCCCTAAAAGCAGTTGCACACTGCTCCGTGGCACCTACACGTTAGATAGGTACAGGTCATTGGGTTGGAAGAGGCTGAATGTGCTGCCGATGCAAGTATGTGAGAAATGATCAATTGAAGATCAATAAGTGGGCCAATTACCTGGTGTAAATTGTAAAGTCGTGAGATCAAAAACTTGGATCAAGACTATAAACCAGACATTTACATTTACATGTATACCGGCTGCAGCTGTGGGACCCGTTCATGGGCGTCTGCGTGCGTCAGATCGAGTCGCCGGGGGCGGCGGTGACCGTTGTCACGGCGATGCCGGCGCCGCTGTCCGCCGTCGTCACGGCAGCAACGGACGCCGCGGTGCGAGTGGTCGATGTGCGAACCGGCAAGTTCATGTACGACCTCAAGTGCACCACCGGACCCGCAGGTACGTGGACATGATGCACCACACCGTAACCCGGGTTACCGTGATACCCGCCCGTGAAAATAATAAAAATTCATTTTTGAGCTAATTAATAATTTTTTCCAAAAAGCAATACCCGGCATGCCGTGATGAGTGGGAGGCTGTTGTGATATCAAATTTTGTTAATTTTCATAAGTAAAATGTTCAAGGTTTTGTCTCAAAGGAAACATCTTATTTATTCTTGATTTATTAAAACTCGATTTCCAACTTAACGCATTGTGACAAAACGCCGCGCACGGCCGTCATTACTTTTGGCGGTTTGCTTTTTAGCAACGACCGATATTCAGAAATATCACGGAGAAACGGGCATTACGACATGCCGGGGTTTGCATTTCACGGCACCCCGGGGTAACATACGGACTGGTTATCATGGCGTGATGCATCACATGCATTTTTTTTCCGATCGTAGTTCCTGTCTAAAACCAGCAAACAATTGCATTCTGGGGAAAAAATAGACAAACGGTATCAGTCTTTATCATTTCTTTCTGCCTCGCCGTAGCATCACAGAGCTTTGGTTGATTGAGACTGCACAACGTGTGGGTTAGAATTGTTGTAACTATTTTGAAAAACCACTACGATCGTACCTTGATATTTCATATGAGACAGCGAAAAAGCTTTATGCATATGCAAAACAGCCACCTGCTTGGTTTGTTTGTCTATTTATTTCCCATGATTCTTAGTTATACGAAAACTGGTGTATGCTCAAGGTTTGCTTATCGTGTTTATCATGCACTAGCTGGCCCATCTCCTACGGAGACTATTTTGAGTGTGATGGAAATGAAAATGTGAAAGAAACAACTGTCTAGATTCGTCAGTCTCACTAAAATAGGACGTTATGATTTCTGCTTGGAGGTTGGGGTTACGGGTCTGTAAAAATAGAATTGGGAATCCGTAGAAATAGCCAGTCAATCGGATCACATAACGTCCTCTTTCTCTGAGACGGAGAGGGCAGAATATTTATACGAATCATTGTATTCTAAACTAGTTTTCTCATCAATGCTGATGAAAACAAGCGCACAAAGATCAAATAAACCTGTAAAAGGTATGTCCAATTAAGTGGTATGGTCAAAAAGCGTGAAAATGCCCCAGGAAAGTGATTGCAGGGGAATTTCCAAAAATAACAAAAAACAACCATGGCCTACGCCCCCCTTAGCTTACATTATATATAGATTGACTCATGTGCGACCTCAAGTGCACCACCAGGTACCACTAGCTTCACGCAGGTTTATCGTTTATCATACATTGACTCGTAGTTTCTTGGGTTATTATGCTTTATAACTGCGTTATAAGCCGGATATGGTGGTCATTCCTGTTCCTGTGATACTCTACGTATCAGTGATCCAGCCGCAGGTACAACGGAGGGTTGCTTAGCGTATATGCATAAACAAGTGTCCTTAAAGGGGTGGGTGTATAAAGAAGTCGGCAATGAGAAAATAGGTCAAAAAAAGAGGGATGTGGGATTTCATGGAAGTGAGATGAGGGGAAAACGCCTCAAGATTTGTGAGATGTGAGAAAAAAGGCCAAAAGAAAGTAGGCATGTGGGATGTCGTGACCCTTTATAACACCACGTAGACAGGTTGTGCTGCTGTTGCAGGCATGGTGCGGTGTGTGGCCGTGTCGCCGGGCGGGCTCTGGGTCGCCGTCGGTTACACGTCGGGCATCGTGTCCGTGCTGGACACACGCACGGGCATGCTGCTCGCTACGTGGAAGGCGCACGAGGGAGAGGTGCTGCAGGTAGGTGCAGGGGAGGGCAGGTGATGGTAGGTGGGAGGTGTTGAGTTTAGGTGCCAAACAACGCTTAGATGTAAAGGGACAATTAACTTTTTTTTTAGATTTTCACAAAAATGCAATCTCTAACTATGGAACCAATTTTTACAAATTATACCTTAGAGAGAACATGAATACTGGTGAAGTGAATGCTCATAAATGGTTGTTTTCATCATAGCATTTGGACATGATGACCATAACTCGCTTTGACGTCTAATACCTATAAAAATGTTCACATTTAATCAGGAAGCTGATGAAATCATATTTGTAGATCAAGGCTCGTGACGACAAGCATTTTGTGACATCCTCAATCGACCAAACCCTGGTTATGTGGAACCATAATGATGGCAAACACGTGTTGAACTACAAAGGTGAATATATGCTGACTAGTTTGTTATTAGAATGAAAGGGATGTTTACGTATGAGAAAATGTAAATCTAAATGAATACTATGAAAAAATATGCATTGACTATATTAAATAATCACACATTCAAATGTCTTCACAAGAAGTTTTACATGTGATTATATGAAAGTTCTATCACGAAATATTTTTTGTCACTTTTTCCACTTTGCGTCGATGAATTCATTTCGGAAACCAATTGAAAGATAAAATTTAGCTGCATTCAAACTTTGCAGGTCTGACGGAACCAGTGCATTGCTTCAATTTCTATGGCAACCAAGTGGTCTCCGCGACAACGGCCAACAGGATCAGTGTCCACTCGTCTCTGGATAACACCATGGTAACCAACTGAGCACACTTAAAGTTTCATAATGCTGATGTCAGTTCTATATAGTAATTAGTTTTAAATATAAATATATATATTTTTTTCTTTCTTTTAAATGAGTGCAATATGAGTACATTGTATTTATGTAGATGTGCGCGCCAATTATGCAGACAAAAAGCACGTAAAAGTAAAATAAAAATCCAAATTTCTCATTGAAATATGAAGAAAGTAACTGTATATAGCGACAAACTTCTTTTATAGATGTTACAGTGGAACGAAATCAAATGAAAATGTCAAAGCTGATAAAATACAGCTTTAATCGCATACTGTTGCTTACTTTTGTACTTACGATATACGCGCCAATTGCGGGACACTTTCGTTTTCAGGCAAGTGCGTTTTTAAAGCTGACTGTTTGTCACAAAATTATAGCATACAGCTTTAAATTTGAAAACGTCCTTCACGGTCCTTCTGTCCTTTCGAGATTGCTTTTGTTCAAAATCAATACTAAAAGATCGTTGTGTATTACGTTCTATCGTCGTCGGAATAATTACCGCCCGTCCGGAAATTGGCATGCGCATCTATTTCTTTTTCTTATCATGCAATATTGAATAGAGTCCAAATTGTTTTTCCAAATAAAGTCTTTATTGTAACTAGTTTCAAGTCAAAGGCTCCTTTTCAATTTCAAAAAGTAAGAAAAAGAAATACATTCATCTATATGTTTAGACTCTATATAAGTAATATAGATACACAATCTATGACTACCCAATGAAGCATGACCTTCTGCGCGGGCACATGCATCTAACTGAGACAATGATTGGCCATTCTTTCTTTTCCCCATTCCTTGTCCTCTATACTATATAAAGTAAATAAAGAAGGGGTAAAAGAAAGATTTCAATGGCCATTCTTGTCTCAGTTAGTTTCTGCCGTCTACAATGCATGTGCCCATGTTCTTCTTCAACCATTTTAACCTTAGCACATTAACAAGGGGTTAGCAGCTAACGCCATTAATGTTGGATCATGTCTGAGTTTAACAACTAGGGCCCGGATTCTCAACGTTGTCATGTTTGTAGCCCCAGATAAAAGATACGCTCATATCCCATTAAAAACCATACAGAATTTGAGTCCCCAAATGAAAAAAATACTCGTATCCCCATTGAAAATCATACAGAATTTTGGCCATTCTTCAATTCCCAGATGCGGGGGACCTGTTGCGCAGTAGAATTAATCAATATCAATAGTTTCATTACTATTTCCAGCCTTTCCGCATCATTGTAGACTAACACGACTTTAAATATTTTAAGGTCATTTTCCATCATTTTCCAGTATCACTTATCGTATTTCATCTAAGGAAAGTACTTTCCTATTAGAATTTTGAGTGGGGATTATGAATCTCTAATCTGATTTTAGTTAGCATGCAAATTGATGAAGTTATAGGTAAAAGCTGGTCTTAGTCAAATTTGCAGACAGCCCGTGATTGGAGCAAAGTTGAGAACTTCACTATTATGAAGAACACACCCCTCAAATAGATGTATCTACTTAATTTTCCAACGTATATCAGTGTAACAGCCTTCTATATTATGTTGAATACATATCTTGAATGATATACCAATAAATGCTATTTTAAATGGCTTTATAACATATACCTGAAGTACCTATGGACTTTTGTGTCTCAAAATTAAATAATTTTAGATGAGTGCGCAACTTTTCTGTGCAACTGGGAATTGAGGAATTGTTACCACAAAAGCTTTCAAACTATACGAATGCTTGTTGCCTCATTCTTGCAGCAGGCCCCGGGTTCTCTGCAGTCGAGCGCGCGCCTCAAGACGGACGTGTTTGGCCGCGGCGTGCTCACCACGGTGGCCGTGCTGCCGCTCAACCGCCTGCTGCTGCTGGCCGCCGACACCGGCGTCATCCGCCTCGTCGCATGATCCAGGTCATCCGCCTCGTCGCATGATCCGCCGGATTGTTCTGCCTTGTTGCCTGATCCGGGCTGCTTGGGATGATGGTATCATTCTGGTCCCACAACCTTGGGGTCGTGAGTTCGAGTCCTGTCAGGGCCACTTGATATAGTCAAATGGAAGATGTGTCTTCAGCTATATCAATACAGTGTTACGAGCTTGCTTGCAAGAACAGTGAGAGTAAAATTGAATTCACAAGCAAACTTGGGAAAAATATGTATACAGTTGTTCTTTATATACTGAAGTATTTACTGGTGCATTGTTTGATGGTGTGCGTTGATAAAGAAAAATATTTAGACACGGATAGGGAATCATCTTATTATATTTTCATATGTGATGCAAGATTATCTAACTCTATGTGAAATATTTGCATAATTTTTGCCAAGAAATTTACTTTCACACTTGAGTTCCATCACGGTACTTAACGGCAGCAAATTAGCTTTGTAGGTCATATCACTTAATATTATTTAACAACTCATAACGGGAATTTTTTATTAATCCTTTCAAGATTGAGTGAAACACAGAAACAGGTTCGACTGTAATTTGAAAATAGATTCATTGGAATACTTCTTCTATATTTATATTTCTTTATTTACAGACATCACAGACTGTACGTTTTAAAGGATTTATCACAAAATGAAGAAATATATGTGTAGTGCAATTGTTGACAGTTCTATGTGTAGATCAAAGACCATTAGCTTAGATGTTTGAAGTGAAATGTGTTCATCCAATGTACTTGTTTATAATCACTAATCAATTGCTTGTGTAACACGCAAAATTAGTATGTTTCAATGTGGTAATTCCATCTTTCTAGTCATTTTTTTTTCAATTGACATACCTAATATATAGAATGTATTGGCCATGAATAAATTAGATTTTTCATAAACTATGTTTTTTGTTATTTAACACTTCGATGCACAATTATTTAGTAATGTAAAAATGGTTTATTTCCACATGCATACTTTTGCAAAACATTTTTTTCAAAAATAAGATGTTTTTTAAATGAATGTTTTGGATAATAAAAATTTTCTGAGCTTTTGGAGTCAAAAACAAGAAATTTTCATTATGAAAAGAAATACAATTTTTATAGCAATATTACTAGATGTCATAAAGATAAAAAAATATATAATGAGATGCTGTATTTCAGGTATTCAATTAAAGCTGCGAGACGTTTATTAGTCATGGTTATAAAGTAACTAGCTAACTTGATTGAAAGCAATTTATTCTGACTTGAAAATATATATCTAAGCCATCAGCAGATGCCTCAAAACTAGTAACATTAAAACATTAATTTCATAGATGTAACAAAACTGGCAAGAATGTTGCAAAAAAATGGTTTTAACATTTTAACGAGAAAATGAGTCGGAGTTCTTATGCAGCTTTTGAAAGGATCATAGATAGAATGAAATTCTTTTGCAACGTGCAAGGCAAACTTGAAAGGATCATCCGCTAAGGATTCTCTCTGTTCTACAATCCTTTCTAAGGCTCTTCTTTGCGCTGCCCGTACAAACTGCAGTAAGGATGGCATTTCACTCTCAATAAGGCAGAGGTCTTCTATTGAGTTCTGTATTGAGTCTAACCCTTTGGATGTTTTTAGAAGTAGTGTTACTAGGTGTATTGGACGTTTATGTTGGGTGAAAATAGCTAACACATGGTCACTAGCATAAAGTAATGTATTCTGGTTTTATGTCACTGCACACATGCTAAAGTGCTGCTCATGAATTTAGTGGTTGTGATATTTTTTTATTCTAAATAGTCACATGGTATGTCACATTGAATACATTGCACCACTTGTCATTACGGCCTCTGGCCCATTAGACAATAAAAGTTTGAAGTTAGAAGTTTGAAGCTGAAGGTCTGTAGCAGTAGTTTTACGGACGCTAAGTAAAATATTCCCTCATGCAGCGTACTTGGGCAATACCACTCTGTATGCAGAGGAAGACAACCATGTTTCACATGAATACAAGATGACAGACATCAACGCAGCATCAAAGACTTATTTTCATTGGAAATGGCATACCAGTGTTCTTTTACATGATGCAGTTAATTCTACTAACTTCTGCTTTTTGTTGCATATTGCTTACTTCTGTTAAGGATTTTCGCAATGCTACTTAGAACTTTTCAAACTTCTGCATTCCCATATTTCTGCATCGCCTAGGCGTTTATTGTTCTCAAAACATGTTAAGCCTGGGCGTTTAAATGAGGGTGGTATCTATTTGAAAGAGCCATTGATTAATGCAAAACAACTTAAGTTAGACACACCTGAGGAAGCCACCGTTCCTCACTCAAGTGACTTCAAATGAATTATACTAAAACTAATACAGTCTATTTCGATAATACACAGAATGTATAATCATAGTATACAAATGTACGAATTTAAAATAGTAAAACATCACACAAAACACATGACAAACAAGACAAAATCCTAAAATAGCTCCATATCTAAAGATATAGATTACTTAAAAACCAAATAGCATTAAAAAAATAACAGCTCTCCAATATCCTTGAATGGAGGTTACTACTGGGTTCTGGTATAGACATGATCAAATGTTTTTTGTTCTCAGAACCATCTTTTTACATGTCATTGCAGACGTTTCGCTCATGTCACATGAGCATCAACAGTGCTACTGGCGGCTGTTTCTCAGTTCCCGCGACCACGTAGGTCACCGGTATCTCCAGCAGTGGCGGATCTAGTCATGGAAGACTTTGAAGAAAAAGCGTTAAACAGTTCACCTGTCATTCCTGAAGTTTGGTACCGTTACGTGGATGACACGTTCACTGTCTTACCCTCACATTCAATCGACATTTTCACTCAGCACATTAACTCGATTGACAGCAACATCCAATTCACCATTAGTCCTACAGCTGAGGTAGGTCCTGTATGCATTTTTAGGTCCGCGGAATTTGACTTTATTTTCTATTAGAACATGATACCAGCATTACAAAAATCAAGGGTGGCCACTTCGCAGCTGGTCAAATACCCATTTTTTCAAGATGGCCGCCAAAATGGTCGATTTTTCACAAAAAGCTTCATATCTCGCTTATTATGACACTTATGTAAGTGATTTTGGTGTCTAAATGAATGTTTCAAGGGTCAAGGAAAATAATAAAACACAGAAAAATAATAAAAAACTGAAACTTAATCCACTATGTTCATTTTTTCAAGATGGCCGCCAAAATGACTGATATTTTAGAAAAAAGCTTCATATCTCACTTATTATTCCACTTATGTAAGTGATTTTGGTGTCTAAATGTATGTTTAAGAGGTCAAGGAATACAATAAAACAAAGGCAAATAATATTTATGAACATGCTTTATTGGTATACAGAAGTGGGCAAATACAGTTTATAACACATCATTGAATTTACTTTGACACCTATAGTGATGAACATAACTATTGTTCAAAATAATCCACGTAAACACACTAGTTATGATATGCATCAGATATGGCTGATATGCACCTGTTAACCTATCTGAGTACCAGAGTAATTTGTTTTATTGGATTTTTGCATGATGTAGAATCCATGGCATATCCACGGCACTTGCATTAAACACAGCATGCAAGATTCTGAATACGGCAAGAACATTTTGCAGTGGCACATTTGCCACAGGTGCAACACTGTGGGAAATCATCAGGCAACAGTCTTTTTAGTGAAGTTGGAATAAGTAGACTATCTTCATATCTAAAGCCATATTCTGTTGGCTCCAAAACATCACCATGTAGGCAATGTAGTTGCATGTATGTTGAATACAATGCTCTAAGAATATGCCCATGTATTGTGATGTTCTTTCCATGATGATATTTATAATATCTAAGTTCATCCATAGTTTTGAAAGGACAAGAAGGGTTCAATACCTTCACAAGATACTCTTCAGCATCAGATATAGTCTTTTCTATATTTTTATCTATCCTTTTTCCAAAGTGCTTCAGATATTTCACTGGGTTGGCCTTAAGAGCACTTGCCTTTGTTCCAACTTTACTTGTAATGTCATTTCCAGTTATAGCGTGCAATGCAGGCAATACAGCACACATGTTGCCACTAAGCTGACAAGCTAATGTGTGTACAGGTAAATATCTGGTGGAATCACCAACTCCAGCACGCACCCACAATTCACTTAGTCCTTTGCGCTGGAACTTTCTAAACAAATGTGTTGCAAGTACTATAACATCAGTGTCATTTGACAATACCACAATCCTTTTCATACCTGCATCTGCAGCATTCAATATGTGAGGCATAATGCGTAAATCTGCTTCTTCTATGTCAAGTGCTAAGTCTTCTATTTCGTCTGTGGAATCAACTTTCACCTCAACACACTCTCTCCTGTCAGTGTCACCAAAACCTGTACCACTCAGAAAGATTTTGGTGTTTGGCCATCTCACTTTGGCATGATCAATGACCCAGTTGCGAAGCATGACCTGAAGCTTTATCTTATTTCCTGAAGATCCCCAGAATGTGTTCATATCTGCTGGCAATGGAGTATTATCGGTTACTGAGCTTATTTCTATTGGGGGTGTTGATGTTCTCCTTGCTCGTTCAGAGTCTTTGACAGACCCTTCTACATATGTATCAAACACAAAATCAATTCGGCTTGGATTTTTACAGAGATTTACTAGTTTTCCATCTACAACCTTTGATATCAGTTCACCAAAAGTCTTATATCCTTTTACTGGAATGCTTCGTAGCAATGCCATGACATCGACCGTGTATCCTGTCGTTATGATTTCCCAATCAGACGGGTGAATGTAATCTGCCTTGCTTAGATTCTTTTCAAGTTCGGTACAAAGTGTACTCTTCTTGGGATCTGTCATAAGCCCTGCACCGTCGAAAAGATATGAGGAATCTGTTATATCATATTCAAACAATTTTGGTAGATTGTATCCCCTCACTCTAGCAATATCTACTATTTTCTGTGCACTTGCTGATTGTTTCTGTTCATAAATCTTCTTCTCATTCGGATTTTTTTTCAATTTTTACATTCTTAAATGTTTTCAAATTTGTTCGATGGATTGTATCACTAAGTCTTTTTGTTTTCTCTATAAATCGTTCCACCCTGAAGTTGTCATACAGCTTTGCTCCTTTTCATACACATCAATAAGGCTTTTGCTAATATCGGGAGATAAAACTTGTTGATTAATAATGTTGTGCAATTTCTTCTCTGTAGAATCAGTCACTTTTGCTGGATTTTCATGATTCAAAATGTAGGAAATCATATCATTCACTTTCTTTTCTGTGGCTTGTGTTTTTGCTTTGCTGAAGTTATGGTTTAATGATGTTTCTGAATGTCGTGTCTTCACACCACACACTTCACGATGTAGATTTGTGACAGCTAACATTTCGTGATAGATTAATTCCCACTTTGCTACAAATTGCTTCTGCTTGGTGTTCCCTATTATGCCCGAATTGCTTTTCTGTGACCTATTAATTGTTTGCTCGAGACAAAGATCTCCTGCAACTGCCCTGAACTTTCCTGGTGATCGTTTTGCAACAAAGCCACCTCTATTGAAAACTGCATAAACATCATGCGCAGTGTCTGATAGACACAACATGTCTTCATAGTACAGAGTGCACCAGCGCAAGTAGTTGGTTCTGTCAAATACTGCAAATAATGGTAATATCTGCTTCAAGCTATGTAAGTGCAAACTCCAGTTTCCTTCACGATCAGCTCTTATAAAATCATCTAAGATGCGTACCATCTGAGTAAACTTGTCCCAGAAAATGAATGATTCAGACATTTTACCTTTCTCTTCCTTCCAGTGTTTGAAATCATCTGCTAGGACAGTAGAATTATTAGCAAATACACCTAGTACCTCTTGACTCT
>CM032662.1:45012052-45051795 GCA_019095985.1 Streblospio benedicti
CCCACTTTTCTCAACTCTATATCTAACATTACTATTGTTTAAGAAGTGTGATATCCGCCTAGATATTAGCTACTAGATACACCCCATATTTGAAAAGCCCCAAACAGCTAAAAAATCAAGATAAGTTTCCAATTTGTCCGTTTATGAGCAGGATGAGTGAGTTTTTCATGGAAATCAGTATGTTTGTTAAAGTGTAACCTCATCACATTGCATGAGGTTCGGCTCTGTGTCTACTCAATATTTGCAAGAACCCCCACATGGCACAACAAAAATATCAAGATCAATTTTTTCACTTTTTGCTACTTAAAAGTGTGAAAAAAAGTGTGACATAACTAAAAGATGAAGATGAGTTTTCACCATTGCTACTTAACAAAGGCAGATCCAGTGGGTGGTAGGAGGAGGGGGAGTTGGGGCGCAAGAGGCACTAAAAAATCCTTTTCACAGGATTTTGGCATCTCTGTGAGACTTAGCACGTATAAAACAAATGTAGGATTTGACCATGAGATTGGAGTGTCAGTCGAGTGGTCAAATACCATTCTATCATGACTAAAATCCACACTAAACGAGTGTCTGTTTCTTTTTTATTTTTAAAATAAATCATATCATAACGGTCTCATTGCCAGTTTGACCATGCGACATGAGCGGCTGTACAAAATTAATAATGTGACGGGACTAGTCTAGTTTAGACTCTAGTCTCCGCGTGTACAGTAAATCGTATAATTGAGCACGCCGCTCGACCAATCAGAGTGGGTTATTGGCAGTGATTTTTGCATGGAATGATAGAATGAAATCTTTTGGGTGCGACCTTCCACCATCTAGAACAGGTAGGATCTATTTCTTGTCTACTATTACATCTGTTTTATTTTTTTATGATATATTGCTAATGGAACGCTAATATGTTGGCGTTATGAAAATATAGATACATGTATTTGAATCATATTCAATTTTTTTCATCAATTAACCCCCCCCACCACTTTTTCCAAAAAACCTGAATCTGCCAGTGCCAAACTGCGCTCTGCTCTCACCACTGTGCATGAGGCTGCTGGAGTTTGGCATCTTGTTCTATAATATCTTTGTGAACATGCCGGCTCGATGTGGCAGGGGCGATATAGGAGCCTTCGAATTGGATCCAGCATCTTCACCAATTCAGGGGGTTCTATCTATCTTTTATTTGATAGATGTTACCTTGCTACGGCACGATGGAGTCTCAGATGAAAATAATTTTTCAAAATTTCAAAGCTTTACTCACACTGGGTGACGGTTGGTCATGAACAGTGAATGCGATCTTGCATTTACCAAACTCATTTTTTTCCGTCTAAATTTTATTTCACACTCACCACTGTGCGTGAGGCTGCTGAGTGTGTCTGTGTGGAGGCGGGAGACGTGAGGCTGACACAGCTGCACCCACAGCTTGCTGTCCACAAACACGTCTGCCAGCCGCAGGTTTAATGAAAACCCGTGGCCGTGGCAGAAAGCATACGCCCTGCCAAAACCACAGTAAAAAATGTTGTTCATTAATGTGTTAAGTTGGAATCCAGTATTTCTTCATACAACAGCTTCATCTTTACAAACCACTGTCAATATTTCTATATCAGAGAATATTTTTCATTTTCAGCACACTATCACTCCAGTTGCCAAACCACCAGGAACATGAGGAAGAAGTTTTCATTAGCTGTGTTAATTCATATATTACAGTACTGTCTTCATACCAACAGCTGTACATATTTACATCTAAATATTTTTTACACATTATTTCTCACAACAGTGCTAAACTTTTAATAGTTGTTGAGATCATAGTGTACCTTCTCAATTCCTTCCACTCTTTTTTCTCTGTTTAGTTACTTTTATATTTTTAATTTTTCCTATTTCTTTTAGCTGTTTTATTTAAAAAGTACACGATTGTAAAAGTCATTCTTTTTTTGTAACACTATGAAACTCAAATGATTAGTTACATAGTGTCATATTAAAAAGTAATATATAAATCCTATAATCATGGCCCCATGGCATCTATTCAAAACATAAAGACATTTTGAAAAAAAAAGCAGTTGGTTGATTTTTATATGATTCAAAACTGTAGATAAATACCAGTTATATGAGGTGGGTCTGTTGGTAGATGAAAATCATTAATAAAACTGTCAGTATCTGGTACAACAAAAAGAGCTTTTTTTTTTACAAGCAGTTTTATTGAATATATAAAATTTCATCACGGTGGTCTTAAAACTGTATTAAAAAAGATTTTTTTACACATAAAGCACATGAACATCAGAGCTTAAAGATTCTAATCTGAGCATAATCACTGGCCGATGGATCTATACTAGTCATAATAAAGACATATGACCTGTTTCAATAAGCAGGTTGATTCTATATGATGACTTTGGACAGCAAAAAATTGTCTTTTTATAGAGGCGGTCTCTTTCTAGAAATGCACGCCCTCCCAACGAGGATGCAGTCATGTTCACATACAGGCAAGTCATTAATACCCGCATTTATATAATGGGTTTAATGTTACATTGACATTTTGTTTTTATGCAATAATACTTTTTTCGAACAATCATGAAAATTATCTTGAAAAGGATATTTATGTATTGAAACGTGTTCATAAAAACTTTTTGGACCAACAGATATTTTCATATTTTAGAAGTAATTAAGAACATCAGACAGCAGCAATAGAAAAAAAAAGAAGAAAAGAATCAAACCAAATCTATATTAAGACCACCAATGGATATGGCCTCATGCGTTCTCAATAGACATGTGGTCTCTGTATGGAGGTTTTTATTGACGTGGTCTCTTTCTAGAGATTCTGCAGTATCTGGTAGAGCACAAAGAGTAGCTTTGCGTGTAAGTGAGTGAGTTAGTGAGTGAGTTAGTGAACATATAGGCTGTCTCTGTCTAGCGGCGGTCCTATAATGGAAGTCCTCACCTGCAGTATCTGGTAGAGCACGAACAGCGGCTTCGCGTGCGAGTTTTCCATCATGGCGGGACTGAACACAGCCGAATCCCACAGAGTGTACGGTGCGTACGGCTGTACCACATAGAACGCGAGACTCGACTCCACAATCGCGATGCCCGGCATGATGTTAGGGTGACGCGTTGGTGGCGATGGTGGTGGTGGCGGCGGTGCGGTTGCTATGCTACCACCGGTTGTCGTCGTCAGGGGCAACAGCGGGCATTGTAGCACGCGCAGCAGGGCCGTGCGGATTATGTCGTTGAACGGCTAGGTAATGGTAATGAGTAGAATCATAAAATGGCGAAATTTTGTAGGGCTTCCAGTTTTGTTCAATCTGGAGTTTAGTAATGGTGACACATGTAGAATTTTAAAAGCACATGCGGTAAAAGGTTGCATACCTTAGTTTGCTGTGGCTTCTCCTCTCTGTGGGGCAGTCCAGCGTGTCTGTATCTGCTCCGTGCTGCCGACTGCTGTAAGCTGTATGACTCCTGGGACAACAGGCCCAATAGCTCCGTGAACGTTGAGCTCTGGTCTCCAAGGCACAGCTTCTCTTCTATCAAACTGAAAATTGAAAATGCATTAGACTTAGTGTTATGTTTACCCATGAATATGAAGGTTCATGGGTCTTACTTGAAGGCTGGCACAATCTAAAAGAACAGTATTGATCACAACGAGACAAGAAGCATTTAGAGGAAGCTGTAGCATTGGGATACAAAAGTCTTTCCCAGTATGCAAATTGTTTAGGATGATGACATTGACGTTAAATCATTTTTACCTGTAAGTATCTTTCTCATCTTTCTCTATAACTTTTACACTGACTCGAGCCCATGGTTTTGATACCTGTAAAAATCACCAATATAACAATGAATTGATAGCTTGTTACTGAAAACCACACCGCGCCTCAACATTTGGTAATGAAAATCAGAAAGAATGACCTAAATATAGTTCAAATAAACACATGCACTAAAATTAGAAACACTTTTTCAAGCTGATTTGAGAAGTTTGATAATTTGCGAGAAATTTGATGGTCAAAATGTAAACATTCCAAAAAGTATAGATTTTCAAGCTAATTTCTATACATACTATGGTCTTTAATAGTTCTTTTCATAGGCACTAAAGTGACGGTAATAATGACATTTGTAAAAAAGGACGGCAATATTTGACAAGAGTGACATCCGTTTTATTTTACCACACTCACAACCAGTTTTGCCCAAACAGGTGAAAAGAAACATGGCACATCCAATCATGCGACTTGTTTCAAAATTCCTCCGAATAAACAAATATTCAGGACTAGTCTTCTGATGACTGTAGTGACTAAATAGAAGCAATATGTAATCATAAATTCAACTTTATAAACATTAGAAAAAATGAAAACTTCATTAACCTTATTATAAGATGGTGCCAGCAGAATGTTGGCCTCGCCCTCACTGATTGTCTGGTACACATTGCCGTCTGGTTGGGTCAGGCGTCGTGATCTCAAACACTTTATCCAACTTTCAGAAACCTACAATGATAATTTTCAATATGCATTGTCATTTTAGAACTTGACACAACAAATATATATTTGTTTATCCCTGTATGAAAAGGTCAAGCTAAAAATCATAATTTCTTAAATGACATTTTTTCAGATACAAACGTTAGCCACTATCATGAAAAATGAACAATCCCGTAACTTGAGAAGATATCTGCCTACTTAGTTGAGGATAAGCTGTAAATGTAGACATGTAGTGTATAGTAATTTTGTGAACAAATACCTACGAATCATGAAGAGAACTAATCAACATAGTTAACCATTCCTACAAAAATATAATCGGAAGGATGTACCACCACGGAGATGCTTTGGGAAAACTTTCAAAGTAGAATAATACAGCTCTTATTTATGAATCCCAGGTCAGGAAAAAGTGATAAATGAGTTAGTTCATTTCCCAAATAATTTCTTTCTCTGATGAATTAAGCAATGTATGATATCAAAGTATTTGTTTGTTTGGGACTTTCCATTCTTGAAATTGTTGTCTTCACTGAATTCAGATTGTTGCATAGGTAGGGTGTTCGTGTGTACAGTCAACTCATGTGCTCCATAACACTACTTTATTTATTCATAATAAACATGCATTTCAGCCAAAGATTGTTTACACCGTAAATATGTGGTACTGCTTAATAATCCCAAGTGAATAGAACACAGTCTTCCAACTATGGACACATTTATTAGTCAAACATATGAGGTTAACTCAACATAGATACGAACACAAGGATTGTCCTAAAACGAGTGATCTAATTGTCGGATACGTTCAACAAATAAAACACATATAAAACACCCTACTGGCGCACATTATTTAGTGTCATTATTACGCATGTGACAAAAAAAAATGACTGTGAGCACAAACTTGCTGCACAGTGCTCTAATCAGTTTAGCTTTACCTTGGAAGCATTCGTCCATTACATGGCTGCTCTTGACATTACGACACCCACCAATTATTCAAACCTGACTTCCATTAACATGTGGCTAAACGAACTCGCATCTGCAACATCTTTCATTATTCACTGGCCAGGAAACCCCAAGAGGTACACTTCATCCCTTCCCCTCATACACCCCCACTCCCACCAGAAAAGAAAAAAACAAATCACTCCCTAAAAATGTTCTGCAAAGAAGTGTACTGCTACCTTCATTAGCTATGATTATTGTAGAGTGCATCATTGGCACATATGAAATATGGTGGAAAGAGTGGCTATTTCCCGGGGCTATTTGTAACCCAAAAGTTCCTAAGCGTAAGGGCCAAAGCCAAGCCAATACACACATGCAGATAACAAATTAGTGAATGTGTGTGATTAACAGCATATTTAGTGTGTTGTGTAACTTACCAAACATACATATCTCTTATTGCTAATTAATCTACAACACTTTTTGGGAATTCTCAATTCCTTGTTTATTAGATTGCAACATTCCATATTGGTTTAAAAGTGATCAATGTCATAAACCAAAGATCATAAACATCATCCGATGGAGATGTGGTTGGTCACTGTCATGTCAACACGCCCCTTTTATATTAATAGCAGCCAGGAAACACATTGTCTTTTGTTTAAAAAAATATGATTTATGGCAGTGTAATGTATAGAGTTATGTCAATAATTAAGTATTCCATATCAGTGACAAATTGACCTAAAACAGTAACAAAAACACAACTTTAAAATAAAAATAGCTAATATCGTTAGAACGGTTTCTAATAGTGAGCTCAGTTCAGCTGAAATGTTTTACACATTTTAATGCATTCGAAATACGAATCCAATTAGAGCATTGCTTCTTTGTTGGGTGTATAACAATATTTTATAGCATAGTTATGTTATAAATTGTGGTATGCATGCTTCTTTTGTTGCTAAGTTAGATATTTTATATAACTCTCAGAACTAGTAGCCTCATAGTAATGAAATATGCATAGTGGTGTAAGGTTTTCATCATTTTACTCTATCGAATGCACTTTTTGCAGAAGAGTCACGTGACTGTTTGTCGTACAAAATTTGAACGGAAAACTTTTATATTTTGTAAGAAAATCTTTTATAATGAACCTTTTACAAACATGATGCACTTTTACAAAATGTCTTGTGGTTATAATCGCGGTTGTCATCATTAACATTTGCATTAACGCAACACAAGAGCCATCAATGCCCCTATAATAAGTGTAATTAGTTAAACTTCAAATAATTCATATTGACTATTGTCAAAACTCAATATTCATCCCATACGCCTCTAGTTATTGACAATAATTGACATGAGCACTGTCGCATTCTCAATAACCCAAGCGGCTTTTACTTACAATCGAAGTCGAACTTATTTCGTTTGAACACTAGGCTATATGCTGTGATAGTCTTAATTAGCTGTATCAGCTATAGCTAGTAGGGCAAGGCCGTCCAAGGATTGGAAGCCTTGTTAAAACGCGTGTAGGGGAGAGTCATCCCATTGCGCGTTAAAGAACTTCAAATAGTTTCATTTTGATAAAAATAGCTACCATGAACCCCAAATGGTGAGACTCATTTGGTAACCTTAATTACTACGCATGGAGGCTCTTGTAAAAACAATGTAGGACGGTAGGTTAAGCATCAGTATCAATTTGATAGCTACAGAGTATTTATATAAAGAAAATGTAACAAAGCATTATTCGTCATTACGCGAGTACCCAGTATCTAGCTTTTACTCACAGGATCCAGTTAATGTTTACTAAGACATGCATTATCTGTACGGAACTACGGATGTAACCTGTGATATTGGACAAGGTACCTTCTTTCTAGGATTCTATATGAAAGCTATATGCTTGACATAGAATGGTCAAGCTGTCAACTAGCTAATCTAAAAGCTTATGGAGGATTGTGTTGCCATCCACTGGGTGTCCTCTTATTGTTAAAACAGATTTTGTGTCTGTTCTTTTTGTTACACTTGTCACTCCATGTAATGTTGCACGATTCATTCTACGTCAGGGTTTATAAGTCTCGGTCTATGTTTCTTTCCTTGCTTTAGGAACCACTAGAACATGTACTACTAGAAATCATTTGCCTGGATCATTTTCTTTGTTTTTATAATTCAAATCTCTAACCTTAGATTACTTGGAATTTTATGATCCATAGGATATCAAAGATTTTCAATGTTGGAATAAAGGCTTAAAAGGTATTTTCCACTGTATGGGTGTATTCCCTGTCCCTGTGGGCAAAAGGTAGGGTGAAGTCATCAATTTTCTTCTCGGTCATCTGCAAGGTTTGCAATGACAGGCTAATTGAACATAAGTGTGCAATGTTTTTAATTGACAGTTTCCATTATACATTGTACATGAGGAATGATTTTTCAACTTTGACTTCTGTGCAATTAAGGATTATTAATGATAAGAAATAAGCAGATTTTATAGTGTGGATTTTACTTAAAACGATCTACGCATGAAATACTTACCTCATCACTATAATTCTCTGTATTTCACATTGGTCAGTGAACAATGACAAAGTGTAGTGTGTAATTTACAAAGTCCTTAATAATGATATTGACTGGCAGCTGTCCACCATATGACATAATTTCACTTTAATTAAGGGCTTTGTATCTGTGTATAAATAGGCGTGCTGACACCTTAAAGATGGCTTGTAGAGAGAGGTGCTGTAGAGAATAGTATGAATTAAATAGAAAAGGTGGAAAGTAAGATAAGAGTTGAGAGAAATTGTACATACAGCCAATTTCATATTGGTTTGTATTATTTGAGGTAGGCTTTAATGTGTTTGACTAATTATAAATGAAAGGCAAGCTATGCATTGACAAAGAAATATTAATCTTAAGGGCAAGTACTTCATGACTTACTGGGTGTAGAAATTTGCTTTTTTTTGTTTGTTTAGTTTAAAGCTTACCAAGTTGACTGGTGTTGATGGTGATAAAGTGGAAAGAGGTATTTTAATGTGTGATGGAGTTCGTACTTAGATTGAAACTATACCAATGCCGCGATGACCGGTGCCTGACTTTAATCGTAACATCAACTGTTTGAATCGTTAACAGTTACTAAACACATATGCAGTAAATGTTGAAAAATGCCTTTATTTGGAGGCCATGACAGCTAGTCTAAGACTGTCAGTCTTGTCATGTGTTGGGGGGGGCACATTTGTATTACATAAGTTTATAACATTAGTGTTTTTTGTTCTGGATATCACTGATGGATAGGAAAGGTAGGATTGTATGATGGCATAGTTTGCATTCAATGTAAATTTAGAGTGATGAAACCTCCAGGATTCAGAATGATCATTTAGTTAGTAAATTCTTGTACATAAGTTTTTGTTTCCTTGTATGTGATGGTTGTATGTGATTCAAGTTGAAATAAATTGTCACGAAGCCATTTAAACCTTGTTTGGACAATCTAGTGTATCACTTTATAAGGTAAACACATAATTAGCAGCTGCGAACATTTGAAAAGTGACAGTTAACCTTGAGGTTAAGATTTCCTTCACACTTTCACAATCTCTTTGATGGTGAAAATGTATTGTAATGTTATCTCGGGAATCTTATACTTTCAAGCTCAAGGTTATTGAAAAATTTATAGTTGAAATACTTGTGGAATTATATATCAGAATTCCACAATGAATAGTTTCTCTATCGTTCTCTAACTATTAACAATAATTAACATATTTGATTTTTGATACTGATAGAGCAATTTTTATTTTCTGATCTGATGTTCCAGCTACTTCTACTTGTCACCTTTGAATATGTTTGATATTTCATGGCACATTCATATTGCGTATGTTTTCTTTTCAGAAGAGATTCATCAAGAACAGGATGGCACCAAATGCACCATAGTTAACTACAGTGGATATAAAGTTTTATGTGATATCAATCAGGATAGACAGATGTTGTGATTGCCGAAAAACCAAGGCAAAATAACCAGTTGTCAGCGGATAATATTGGTGATTTAATTAATTACATGGTAAATGGAGACAGCAGCATTAAGCTATTTTTAGTTATAACATATATTGAAAAATTGCTTTGACTTTTCATTGGAAAATTTGTAATTCTGCATTAAAAGTTTGTAAGTAACATAAACATTTTTTTTGAAGTAGAACAATCAGCTACAAAAGATATTCTATGTGGATTTGAATTGGATAGATGGAAGAATGGATGAGGATTTAGATCCAGGGGATCTTTTGGGTAGGTGCTACTTTCGTGTTTAGTATTTCTTTATTTACATGTTTTGCTTCACAGTTAAACACACTATATTTGAAAAAGTATATTTAAAATATTAACTGTATTAACTCATATTTATTGGTTGTTTATTAATCAATTATTAAATTGATTATTTTTTAAGTATTTTACTTAATTCAGTTTCATGTGATTTCGTTATTCATATTTTTTGACTCTCGTACTCTACAATATTGTTTCCAATGGTGACTGTCTAAGAGTTTGCCTGTAGGATATTTCGGAACTTACCTAGCACATTTTAAATGACCCTTTTTCTCTGTAATTTGAGGGCACAAGCACCTAAATTTGTATATCATGAGACCGCATGATCATTAACAAGATCTAATTAACGCTTTAGTTTGTGGTATTGCATAATGTCCAATTTGAGTAATTTGTGAAAACAGAATTGTCCTATGCATATACGTGTGTCTAATTACTTACAATACTGTATTTGAACTGCATGTAATAAATTGCACCCATTATGAAAATGGACTCAAGGGTTTCTAATGTTCATATGAAATTTTCAAGAAATTTGACAAGTAATTCTCAGAGGACAAATTAGAAAATTGTAGTCTCAATTTTATAATAACATTGAAATTACCACAAATATCAGACTAACATTTTCTTGCAGAAACATGTTGTTTTGACTGAATGGTTCATAAAACATTTAAATCGCCTTAATATGGTGGAATGATTAACGCACCAGAGCAAATTGAAGATGACAGCATTCAAAGTTGAAAAGATTGTGGTACATGGTGCAAGCAACTTCTCAAGTTTTTATTTCACATTGAGATTTGAAATTTGGCTTGACAAGTTTGTGCACGTATATAGTCCTTTTATATGAATATAAAATATGCTAGTTTCTTTGAAATGATCTCAAAATCATGTTTAGACAACAAATTATGGAGTTAATGTTTTATGTTTGTTTTACATGAAAAGTGCTTTACAAATACACACTGATGACTATTGAGTATGAAGTTGCATAAAACATTGATTTGGGAGAGGCTAGAATTCTATTTATATGTCAGTTGTTTTTCAGTTATGTTCACTGAGCTAAATAAAATTGTGGCAATTGCTTCAAAAGTTCCTCTGCTTTGGAAATGATTCTATTGCAGAATTTAGATCAGTCTGGCACATTTATCATCTCATGCATTTTCACTTGCAGAAAATCATATTTTGATCATCTTAATTTCCAACATATTGGATAGAAATAGAATATATTATCTGATTCAAGAAGTTTACTTCAGCAGCTTGAAATCAGTTGTCACTTGAATTGATGTTCCACGTGAGAAATGAGAAACCCAAATCCCAAGCGTGGTGTGCCACGTCACAGCAACTGGCTAGCTGCCACCTAGCTCAGCTAGAACATAGACCATACGCAAATCTGTCAGTTACGACAGCATATGTATAATTAGCCACGTTGTGATTGTGGATAAGTTGATTGATGTAATGAGTTCCCCCCTGCTAGTGCTGTCTGCCTGCTGACCAATTGATGTTTGCAAGTGTTTGAAAACAGACAACATTCAGCTGGACAGATTCATCTTGCAGTGATTTCTCCAGATTTTGAACTAAACAGTCAAAACAAAAACGTTGATCTGGAACAAAACCCTGTGGATTTGAATTTTCAAAGATGATATCAATTTCAGCTGAGGATTTGTTGTCATTTGTTGAAGGAAAGGATGGCAGTTTTATATCTTAGTTTGAAAGGATTTTCTTTGCAACTTTTGTGATAAACTCTGATGGTATATATAAATAAAATTGAAAATGAAAGGTAAGTAATGTAGATTTTTTTTCTAGGACTAATGAATTGTGTGAATTACACTGGTCTGTGATTTACGTTTTTGTAGCATTGGTGGTTGGTTTATTTATCAAATTAGCTTTGTTCTTTGATGTTCGGATTCTCTAATGAGAATTTGTTAAAAGCTAATTTCCTACAAGCTAGGTATACAACGTTTGACTTGACCGGTCATTCACTTTTTTTTTTCACTTTGCCTTTCAATCTCAAGTTTATTTCATTGTAGGCAGTACAATTAATATATACAGATATTTTCTGCCTGGGTTACATCAAAATACATATTAAAGGTTCTCATCATAAAATTCTGTAGATGGAAACCCCATATTTTATGGGTAATTAGACAAATGACATAACTACCATATTAGAGTAGTGCAATAATAGCTGCTAATTTTCAATGACTGGGGAAACACAACAACCTGTTGTAAATAGGTCTGTGAATTTGTTACTGAGGTCATTTGAGAAATACTTACCAATGTCATCCCATGCTTAAATTACATGTTATTAAGATTAAGTGACATTGAATTGATTTGATTTTAAATTTAGATAGTTTGTTACCCATTATGGAAAGAGGTGGAGAAAATTTAATGTGAATGACAGCGTTTTTAACTTGAGAAGTCAGTTTCATCAAAGTGATTTTGATTATTTGATATAAATGACAAACAACACTTTTATTTTTTAAGCTGATAGTTCACACAACATAGATGAACGTTTGAATTGATATCAAAATATTCTGTTGTATACAACAGTCATGAATATGAAATGTCAATAGTAGAAACACTGACTGTATGGAGTGTGCATTCCCCTGCTGATGCGAGGTTTTCCATTATCTCTCACTATGATGAATTACAACAGCCAATCACATTCCTCAAATGCCATCCAACCTTTATGTATATTGGATAAGTCTTCTTCTTGTTCTCCTTCCGTTAGACTTGCACCTTCATTTCTGAAGATTATGCAAGCCTTTCAGTAAAATTTTGTTCCTGTTGTGTTATTAAATGTGTCTCTTTCCAAGGTATGTCGCTCATTTTTTTATGTTTAGAAATTCAATAGTTTAAGATTGAGTTCCACATTTATAATCATTAAGTGGTTCGGGGTTGTTGGTACATGCATGAAGCTACAGGAAGTGTATCAAATGATGTTTTTTTTATCATACCATTGGGTTGTGAAATAGTTGTTCTGTATGTAGAAACCAAGGATTGTCATGGTCAGAGACTCAGTTGAGTTTGTCCACAAAGTCTTTCTATCTACAAGGACAAAATGGTCTCATAGGAATAATCTACCATAGGTTTATGCATATAAACACTTCTTATCTCACCAGGATTCTGAAATTTTCAGAATCCTGATGAGATCTGATTGCATAGTAACAGGAATAAATGAGAGACTCTCATTTATTCCTGATAGTAACAGGAATAAATGAGAGACTCTCATTTATTCCTGATAGTAAGAATTTATTTGTCAAGTTTGACTTCCCAGTCTTGTTCTATCTTAGAATATGATGGCTGAAACCCTAATAACCCAACATGTACATTTTATGAGAATCCATGTTTTTGTGTATGAGCAGTAGTCTGTCCTGCTATCACATGTTTAAATGACACCAAGACTGCCTACACCACTGTATTAACATCCTTTTTGTCCCATTTTTATTGACTGTTGAGTAAATGGTTCTGGCATCATATTTAGCACATGTTGTTCTATTCAGTGGCAACAACCTGACCTGTATGTGTTTAACATGTAAATATTACTGAATCAGTTCCCATGTAACCTGTAGATAGTTATGCAAACCAGCAGGTGACTATATATAGGTCCCTGGGATGAGTTTGCTCATCACTCACCACCAGACAGACCAGGACTCAAACCTAATACCTTACTTAGTCACAGAATCAAACATTTATCATTTTCCAATACAATGAATAACCTTTTGCTAGCTGGAGCTAAAATCATTGTTCATGGAGGAAGATGCATTTCTATAATTTTTTCAACTTGTGATTTGACCAGTTTAAAGTTCAAAATTAAGCTTAATTTGGAACACTCATCCCAACCAACAATCATGCCAATTTCGATACAAATTTTGTACAAGATTGACCACAGTAAGAACTCTGCTACTGATGATGTTTTTTAGAATGACTCCATTTTGTATGTTTAGAAATCATTCAAATGTGTTTATTTTTACATTATTAACAAAACATTGCCACAAGCAACTGTTCTGCTGTAATCTTTATAAAGCAATTCAGCTTATATTTATCATCTCTCCCTGATATGAACAATCATGAATAGCCTTGGGTTGTAGCCAGCGATCAAATACTATGCTCATATTTTTCTGCAACAGTTGATGTTGATTGAATTTCACTGGTATTTGTATTTTGAATGTTAGCTGTCAGTTTAACTTTCTTTATGACATAGATTATCTGAACCTTAGAGCTATGATATTTGAAGGCTGCATCAAACTTTTCCTGCAGTTTTTGCTCAAGTACTTGCTTATCACAAAGTTTGGAACATGCACAGTGTTATGATTCCAGCGTTTTTCAGCTGTGTGGGAAATTATGATAGCCCATAGATTAGAATTTTTCTAGTTCAATCTGTTTTTTCTATTCATATTTAGAATGTGTAGCCGGTTTTATTCCTGTATTTGAAAAGAATTGAAAATGTGTACTGACAAGATAAATTACCATTTAAATACCATACTATTACATGTACATCCATTCCTACAAGGAACTTCAAGTGAACAAAGAAACTGAATTGATGATGAAAAAAAAATTACTTGCTTGTGTTCACTTTGCAAATTTCTCTGAAGTTTATGTGTGGTTATTTCACCACAATGCTATCAATGTTTCAACACAAAACATTTGTGTCCAAACTGATTTTTGTAGTCTACATTCTTCACTGTGTGGAGGTTATCTGTGTTATTTTGTTATTTGGTGAAATGAGAACATTGTTAGTGATTAATAGACTATGTTAAAGAATTTGGTCTTTTGACAACCATGTCAAACGTGTCTCTCTTTGTATAGGTGTACAGAAAGAATGTTGCCTGTGCTTTAAATTTCCAGTAGAAACTCATCATCTCGAATTGTAGGGATAACAGTTAAAAATACTCCAGATAGCAGATATTCGAGATTTATATGAATTGATTATGTACATAATTTGGCTTAAGGAATTGAAACTAACCTTGAGCTAACAGAAAATATGATTTAACCAATATCAAGATATTAAATGAAGTTCTACTGTATTTTTTTCAAAAACAGTTACACTTTGAAGACTGCCAATTTGTGTGTTTATACAACTTACAAAGTCAAAATTTTAAATTTTTAACTTAGATATAGCAAGCATGTATCAGCAGTTGGACAGAAATATTTCCATATCATGATCATGTTGATCAGCAATCTTAATGCTTGGAATTATCAATATGTTTTGTATGCATAAAATGTTACAAATGTAGATGACCAAAAAGTTTAAACAACTATGAAATAAGATTGTTGACAAAAAATATTTGTCACACGTGTGATATTTGTCGAGCTATTGTGTAGGTTTTTCCCCTTTTCATCTGTTGAAATGAATTCAGATTTAGTGATCAAGGTTTACTTTCGTTCTTTAATATGACTCACACTCACTTGCATATGAAAGTGGTAATTTTAGAGTCATTAATAACGTTATCAATATTCATGTGTTTTTTTCATAGTCAGTATTTTTACTTATTCGTCATAGTATTCACTTGTGCTACCTATGCTTATCAGAATTCCTACAGAAGACGCAAGATTAGATGTTTTAACTGTAAAGGTGAAAAGAAAAAATGAAAACTCTGAACTTCATATTGTTGACAATCATTTGAGCCTATTTCATATGAAATGTGACTGGATGTTGTAGCAGTATATTTATCTTAACAACTAGATAAATGTAATATGGAGCTTTCCTTTTCTGTTCCAGTTGATATGTTGGGAGTAGAGCCGCCAGGACACCCCGATCTCAAGCAGCAGGGGGATGGGGACGTCGCTCGCAAGTCCCCAAAGAAGATGGCCTCCGCCCTGGGCAACTTCAACTGCGATGACCCCCTTCTCACCTCGTCCACAGCAAGTGTGAATTACGACGCTCCAGATGGTGTTTCTTCCCCAGAAAACATGAACGGCAATGAGCATTGTGAGGATACGAAAGACACCCCTGCACAAAATGGGGTGGCACACGATACCCCTTATAGCATTGGCAGCCAGAATGGATACGGTGATCATATGGAAAACGAAGATAATGAATTGAGTGAGGAATCGGCGATCCGGAAAAAGACGAGTGAGAGTGGAAGTAGCATTTCTGATGCTGATAGCATTTTCTTAACCAAGGACTTATTCCAAGCGAAGTCAAATAGTGAAATTCCTGTGATATTAGTGAACGATGGTTACATCAGGGATGCAAGCACCCCCGTGAACGGCTTAACAGAGGATAATTCAGACAGTGTTGTTTTCCATAGCAGTAGGCAATGTGATGGTGCACTGGATAATAATGCCAATGGAAAGTGTGAGGGAGAGAAAGAAGAACGACAACATGGTGATGGACAGAAGGAGGAAGTGAAAGAGGGAGAAGTTGTACCTGTTGCTTTATCTTCGCAATTGTTACAGGTATGTTTAGTTTTCATTTTTTGTCATTTTAATCAGTGATTATAAAGCACTCATTCATACTAATATTTATTCCAGTTATAGGAATTGGACAGTTCAAGTTGTTGATGAACCTAAATTTTAGCAACCGCAAACATGATTCAATATCAACTGTTTTATGATGGCGCTATTGACATGGGCAATTGGGCATCTATCTGGACAGTTTGTTTCAAAGGCATTGTGGTGTGATTTGCTGATACTCTGTGATATTGTGGAAAATTAAGTGGAGCTTAAACATAATAATTAGCTATATTAGCTAAGAACGACTTAATGATAATACTGTAATGCGGCAAATTTATAAACCTTTATTAGCTTGTTTTTTTTTTAGAACATCTTACATAGAGATTCTACTTTATAGACTATATCACATCAGGTTCACCTCTCAAATGTACATTCTTTTGCATCAATGTCGTCATAAATACTGTATAAAACACAAGAAACCTGTTCTCTGCTCTTTTTTATGTCAGACTTACACCAAATTTATAACTCTCAGGACTTGTATGTTATCTTGTTCTGGTTACATGTAGATCTGTAAGAACTCAATTGTTACGTAGTAAAAAGAAACATTTTACTTGTTTCTTTGCAAAAAAGAAATCTAGGCTGTTCTTATTACATTTTATTTTGAATTTTAAAAGACACTTGATTTATGGTCATCGTTATAAACATGACTAATAGTCATATTATGCTGCTTGAAGATATTATGTTTTGAGCTTCCTGTATCAAACGTCTTTACCCATGAATCTCCTACAAGTCAATCATTTAATGCCTAAATCATAGCCATCGAAAACATGATTTAATATCAAATGTTTTATATATGTTGCTACTTATGTTCTTTGCTGCCTGGGAATCTTTTTTACTGCCTATAAGCATTGTTTCAAAGTTATTTTCAATAACTTGTGATATTGAATTACAAGCCCAAAATAAATGGGGATGCTTCTCACTTTTTGATTTTATATTTCTGATGTGTTGAAACTGATTTCACAAGACTCAATTCGCCCCTGTGTGTCCATCCTGCTTTATGATAACCATATACATAAACACTATTAAATAGTGTTATTAATTAGACTGACTATAAATTCATACTTTGAAAACAAAAGTACATTCAATTCTGTAAGGAACAATTTTTCTATATTCCTTTCTGTAGAAACAATTCCTCAAACTAAAACTAAACAAGTCCTGCCACCATGGTAGTCATGTTATCAATTGCGATGATTTTTCTCATTGCCGTCTTCTCTTGTTCTTCTTTCAACAACATTAAATTTTGTTTCTAATTCCATGACCTTCTTTTGTGATCTCTCATTTGTATCCTTCAAAAACAATATGTCTCTTTCCAAATTTTCCATTATGGTGACGAGCCTGTGGATTTCTTCATCATTCCTACAATCACCATCACCATCACACTGACTGTTCAGTAGGGTGGATTGACTCCACACACTCACCAATCCACTCAACATCAAAATCAACAACAAACTCATGATGACGTTCACTTTGTGTCGTGTCTTAGCATAGAGTGACTGAATAAACTGGTTTAAAATCTAATGTTCACAAACTGTTGAAATAAAAAGTAAAGTTTTAATCAAGCATGTTCGATCAGTTGATCTTTAAAGTTCATGCAGCTTGGAAAGTTACCATGGAGACAACTCATGTCTCACCAAATCCAATTTCATTGTTTGAAATAAAATCTGTTTAAACTGAAAAATGAGAACATGGACGGAAATATAAGGTATATGACTACTATCAGGTATGGTAATATGGTAAACAGTCAAATTGTGCACATGTACTTTTAATCAAGATTTCCATAGCATTTTAGTTAGTAAACACTTTTATTGCCCACATTAAGTCAACGTTGTTCTAGCAACGCTGTGCTCTCTGAGCACTTTTGATCTAGTTTTTAAATCGTAGGCACAAAGAAGTTAGTGATCTAGGTTATACTAGTACGAAGAGTTCGTACTGAACTAAACGTGGTAACGTTATTGTACTCCTACAGTACTGGCAGAAATTGCCTTCCAAGCATTCCTCTCTTTGTAGCTATTGACAGTAATAAAAGTAAATTGAACAACATTCTTTTCCTAGCCATGGGCAGGTAACACCTGTTTAGTTTCACATCCCTGTATCACTAGGTCATTTGTGGCCGGTACATTCCCAATTGGCTATTATTGTTTGTTTTTCCTTGTAAACAAAAAACAGTGCACCCACAATATAAAACTTGTTGTTAAGCTGAAGTATTCAATATTTCATGTTCACATATCTGTAGTATTTTTTTCTTTTTATTTAACTAGATAATAAAGCTTTCACTGTGTGCAGCAGGCTTTTCTCAACTGTATTTGTCACATGATGTGATGAGCGATATTTCATTTGTCAGCTCAAGTTCCAGGTCCCCAAATATGGAGGCTTGGGCTATGAACTAATTTCATGCTTGTGGCATTTTGAAATGTAGATAGAGAATAGAACTGTGGATAACCACCATAAACCATTGATATATTAAAACAGTAAAGGCTTTACATGTTTTGTGATCTTCAAGGTTAATCATGTTATCAAATAGGATTATTTGCTGTTTGAAGTGGCATCACACTCAACCTGTTATATAGGTAATCCTGGTCAACTAGAAAAGTGGGTGGTCTGAATAGATGAAAGGAAAGTCGTCAAAATTTCTTTTTCGTTTGCTCATGAATACTAACGTTGGTTGAATAGTTTTCTTTTCCCATCTTTTTAGACTGCTGAGTGATAAAATGTGCTTCATGTTTCATAGATAACTTTTGAAAGCACCGCTTCAAGATTGATTCTGAGAAGAATATTCAAGCAGGTATTAGTTATGAATTATCATGTTTTATAATGTGTTTTTTAACGTTTCAATTCAGTTTTTCAATTTTTGTTATGTTTGTACGTTTTAGTAACATTAAACAGCATATGTAATATATTATCCAGCTTATTGAAATTAGTGACTTTTCCATCACATAGTTGCTGACTATATCTATATATCATATTAGTTTACCCAAGTAGTGTTCTGCTAGCTAATGTCTAGTATTAAGCCAACAGGACAAGCAAAGAATTATAACTCACTCATTCTCCAGATGACCATCTTTTTAGTGATTTTGTATTACATGGAAACTCTTTGGAACATATTGGCCAAGTAAAATTTTTTTAGGACTTGTACCTTCTGCGATCATAGTCCAGTGTCTAATAACCTCAGTCAGTCATCTCAAGCATCTGTAGTAAGAACCACAATAAAATCTGACAGTTATGGGCCTTTGAAAAAAGTACCAGGCAGTTGTTAAATTTTAAACTGGACATATATATCGGCCAGTTGTATTCCTATGGTGAAACATGGTGGCAATGAAGTTTTCATGTTGATCTGATTGTTGAACTATTTTTATTTTATGTTTTACAAACTGTGGTTTAGCTGTTAAAAATTTCTTTTTATGATATTTGAAAATGACCCTACAGATGGATTTGGATCCAATGTGCCCTTCTGAAATGCGTATAAAAAAAGTTAGTGTTAAGCCCTGATAGACAGAAAAAAAAGAGTCCTGTGTCTAAAATCTCAGTCAGTCATTCAAGCATCTGTAGTAAAAACCCGCAATTAAAAATGGTTCCCTATTTCATGAAATGATGAATTGCACCCTAAAAATCTGCACTAAATATGGTGATTTAACCAAGTGAAAATCCCAGACCATTTCCAAAACACACAGTTTGATCAGATACAATAGAACCAGAATGAAAGACGCCCTTGGGACCAGTTTAAGCTGGTCTTCATGCGAGAGGCGTGGTCTGGTCCTAATACATGAAATGTCCTTTTAGTTTTAAAAATTGGGACCCTGGTGATTTAACCAATTAAATCCCAGACCATTTCCAAAAGATGTGGTCTTTATCATGGGTGCTGTACCTGATTACAATTTGACCACCCTTGGGACCAGTGTTAGTTGGTCTCATTAGAGAGGTGGTCTGGTCTCCATGCAGAGGTTCATTTTGGTAGTTTTATGAAGGTTTGGGACCGTGAAAAGTAGTCTTATTATAGAGGTGGTCTTGATTGGAGGTTCTACTGTATTACAAAATCCACAGTTTGATGAGGTGTTTGCTATTTGCGGGTGTTGCCGCGGGGCGTGTAGCGTCAGCGTTGTCGTCACAGCCTGCGTCTGCGCAGCGCTCACTTATTGCGGGCGACAGTTTATACTGGTGCGAGGATTTCCAACACGCTGGGGCTAACTAGTGTTGAAATTCTACACAAAATTCAATTTTGTTTGACGCTTTTTAACTCACAATGTGTTCCAAAGTACTATTAGGTCTACTTGGAACGATTATAAGGTCAATGTCCAGCAGGTTCCGTTCAAAATGCATGATTTATGAGGATTGACAGCATACATGAAAATGTGAATTTGATAGAGAAAAATGTAAAAGATGATTCAATCTGTCAGATATAGATTAACTATAACACAATGAAACTAGTTGATAGCAGATCATTTGGACA
This sequence comes from Streblospio benedicti, assembly GCA_019095985.1. Taxonomy (NCBI): domain Eukaryota; kingdom Metazoa; phylum Annelida; class Polychaeta; order Spionida; family Spionidae; genus Streblospio; species Streblospio benedicti. The sequence goes on from CM032662.1 coordinate 45,032,582, forward strand.
AAGTAAACACTGATACATATTGCTCTATGTCACAGTGGCATTCAACTATGTGGATTGCACCTATTTTATTGTGCATCCAGTTTAGGATCCATCACTTATTATATCCCCATTCAAAACACATCAGATTCTGCTCATTGATTCATACATGTAGATCACACAGCTGTGACTATATTGATTAGAATGCTTATCTCAAACCAAGGACCAACAGTTGTGCAAAAAGATGCGTCAAACAGAACCAAATAATCGAAAGATTTGGAGGGGACAGTTGCGAAGTAGACTGGGCAGCCAGGCCACACCCTCAAATAAAGGAATAATTAGAGCCTGTCCAATTAAGATTTAGGATTTGATTTACATCATTTACGTCATTGACTTTCTTGGTCATCAGTCCAAGAGTCTGTAATCACCAGAAATGCTAAATGTTGCAATGACCCATTAATTCTATTGCCTCATTACAAGAAAAGAAAACAAGGCTGAGAGAAGAGGAAAAAAAACTGCCAAAGAACTAATTCACACTGGCAAAAACCAGCGTTTGTTACATCTTTGATGGTGAGATAATGCCTCTGGTCGTATGTACGCGATGCTCCGTAATGCGACGTGTGAATGTGATTACGCCGGTCACCCGCGATTAGTACTGGTGACGGCCACCAGGTGGTGTGGGGTGGGGATCTCGCGTCGTGGAGCAATCATCCTAATGCTTAGTTACCTTGTTGTTAGGTGCTATTATTTATATGTCTGTTTGATGATTGCATTACTTCTGCAAGAATAAATGATATTTATTATAAACTCATCTTGATATACATATTTTTATATTATATCTGTGGTATGTTAATTTCAGCCCTTCTTTTGTCAGTTATTGTCACAAATAATGATCAGAGTTAGACTGTCTTTAATTAAAATTATTATTTTATTATAGCGGTGGTCATTTTTTTCCATAAAATATAATTTTGTTGTGAATACTGCTATAGTAGAAACTGTTTAAGCTGTGTTCATTTAATATTGTAGTTTTAAACTAGTGTTTTAAACACCCATTCATTTTCCAAACAGTCACAGACAATGGAGAAACAGAAAAGAAATCACAAGTGAAAGTCAAAAAGCCATGAGAAAAGAAGTTCTCATTTTCATGGTGGGTGGTTAGATAGTTGGTTCTGTAAGTGGGTGGTAGGTGGCAGCACGTGAGTGTTAATGAGATAACAATAGAGGAATTGGCTATGCTTGGTGATTAGTGTGCTGACTGCTCTGGTGTAGTCTGTGTGCTGGTCAGAAACCAAACAGGATAGTCACATGTCCAGGTACATTTTACACTATTGCCTGTGCTTGTGAATATGAATTTGTGGCATTTGTAAACTGAACAGATTTTATTTGATGTTGATATTTAGAGATAAGGTTTGTAGATTTATGCGTACATGGATATTCTGAATCAAAATTTTGTTATCATAATTTGTTTCATTTGTTGTTTAGGTAATTGAATTGTTTAGAATTTGTCATTTGGAATCTTAATGATATGCATAAAAATCGCATAAACTTGTAAACTTTTAGGTTCTAAAATAAATTCATTTCGCACAAGATCATTAGGTCTGCTATGTATCTTTGAAATGAAAAACAATGGTCAACACAATTATAATGTCAATCGCATTTCCAGCGTACACTGCCCTACACTGCCCTACAGCCATGGACTGACCTAAGTCATTTACTAACATTTACGTGAAAACAATACACAATGACATTTTACTCGTGGACCATTGAACTTTCACACAGTTTTCAGAAAGATCATCTTGAGTGTAGGTTTCAATACAGCTGTGTATTTGTGGCACTTGTTGAGTGACCTTCCAAGGTGTGCATAGCAGTGTAGAGAACAGTGTTGGCTTTCATTGGCCTGGCAATCTTCCCATTGCGGTCTTAATAAATGATGATTTTTCTTAAAAAAGAAAAAAGGAAAAAAGAAGCATGTTTTTATAACCTGTTGTGCAGTGGTGTAGGGCATAATAAAACAAACCTATTTTTTATTGATTTTAACAAAATATGACATAGACACCCAACCAAAGGTGAGCTCGTCACGACAGTTTGTTATATGCATCTATAAATGACTGGTGTGAAGTACATAGATTGAAATGTTGATAAAGCTATCAAGATATACTGTTGCATAATATATTGCTCTAAATCTGGCTTTGACTAGCTGCCATGTTCTGTGATGTTTGGGCTTGAAGAGCAAAGCCATTGCAGATGTCTAATGGACTGACAATTTGACAAGTTGATTGACACAGTTTGTCAACGGTCCTAGATTGCAATTGACAGATATTTTCAGGATTCTTGGAGCTACTAATGTGAATGTTTTTTTTCCAACCTCAATGATTCTCTTGCAAGGAGGGAATTTCACATATATGATAGTTTAGTTCCTCCAAAGAGTGTATACGCTTGCAGTGTCATCGCAACATGCGTTTTTCAAACCAACACATGTGCATGTTAGTGACGTATCAGTTTGAAAAACAAGTGTCAGAATGGCAGCACGCTCATCTACATGATATTATAAACGGTCATGCCGATGATTTGGTGGGTGTACATTGCAAAATCCTTGTAAAATGGAAGAGCACTGTCTGACACATTGAAATGCACATACCGTATTCGTTCTATTAATCGCACCCCCTGTTTACACAGATTAAATTAAACAAATCTTGCTTTTATTTGCCAAGATTTCACTTAGCTGGCACCATTATTGTAAGACTAAAATGCCGATATTATATGGATAACTCTGCAACCAAGCCAGGTGTGTTGTGCAACAATGTTTGCGGTTTAAACATGTTGCCATTTATAGTTCAAAGTGAGCAATAAAAGAAAAAATGTATGAAACGCGATAATTCTTGCCGATACCCTTATTAAACATCCCCTGTGTTTTTGTTTTGGCTTGAAATTTGTTTTTTGTAAGCACACTGCGCTTATTAGAACAAATACGATACATGTACCGTATACGACCATCCAAACGCCCAGGGCAGTTAAATTGAAATTTTCTCTGACTAGGGGGTGGGCCGTTACATGAGATTGCATTTACTACATAATTCTTCAGGACATTTAAGAAAAACAGGGGGAGGGCTCAGGGCTGTTACACAAGGGTGGGCACTTGGATGGTCATTTGCGGTATATTGTGTGGTTTCTTTGCAATGTTGCTATCACATAGTAAAACAGACTCTTTTTGGCTTCAAGATGGCCGATGCATGACATCCACACCAAACAATAACCTAGTCTCTCCCCCCTTGTTGCAGCTGCAGTCGATGGTGCAGGAGATGAAGGAGGGCTTCAGCGTTGCCATGGACGCGCTGGCCAAGATCCAGTACGGGGACCAGGTGCTCACGGAGCGCGTGGACAGCAACAAGGCCGAGTACGAGCAGCAGCTCGCCGACGTCGTCTGCATGGTGCTCGCGCTCAAGGTGAGGAGGCTCAAGGTCAAACCTTGTTATAGTCTATTATATGTATAGGGTCAGGATTAGGTGGAAAAGTGTTACTCGTCAGCAGGACTAGTAACCCTCAAATATCTACTCGTCCTGCAAAAAATGTACTCGTCCTCCTTGTACAAACTCTATATCTGTATGACAGATTATTCAGAATTGCTCCTCGTCAAAAGAACGAGTTTCTAAAACTTTGCACTCGTCCTCCACTAGTTTTTACTAGTCAATACGAGCGGACGAGTGGTTAATCCTCACCCTGTATGTAATTAAGTCATTAGACTTATGACTCCAAGTCAGGTTAGGACTAAATCACATAGTCTCTTTATTATTTACACCATGAAAATAGCAGTTTTCAATAACATGTGACCTTGTACCCTGTGAGTCAAAACATACATGATATGTGACACTATGCACTTTGACCCCTCTAGAACTTATTACGTGAGTTAGACATTTTTATCTATGTGCAGTGTTCATTTTCTTCATAATTAATCATTTCACTATGTATGTCTCAGGAAATGTACCCAAAAATCATGTTTATAAACATTGACTTCTTATAATCAGCCTTGATAAATATTTCTGAGCAGCTAACTTTGGCTTTGGGGCACAGGTGATAGAGGCTGCAATTTCATGCAGGGCCTTTTTTCCAGGGGAGATATGGAAGGGACAATTTAAAAGGCAGTCCACTTTTTTATGAGTATTTATATTTTATCAAAACTGATACTAAATAATTGTAAAATCATAAGTGCATGTCCCTTTATCCATCTACCAGTTCATAAGGTGGTTCAACCTGTGTCCTATCCAGAAAATGTCTCCTATCACCATCTGTGGTTTTAGTCATTCAGAGTAAATACTGCAATATATCAATTTTTTCTACACCTGTATTAGTATTCCTGGGTTCTGTTCTGCTGTTATTTTAAAATCATTTAAGTTCATCAAAGAATATATGTAAATATATATGTAAAGTTCATTGCAGCTTCTAAGATTCTTGTATGAAATATTGATTCATTACTACATTACATATGCTTAAAAGAAGATTAGGATTTAGTATTACACAACAGATGTAAAGGATTATTGTTTGGAATAGGACCACAGTATATTGCAGTACTTCAAAGTGTTCAAAATGTTTTTGAAAGTATGGGGAAATAGCTCAAACATTGATATTTGGAAGATAATAAAATGGATTATATGGTTCATCACCTAAAAATAAAATTAGACTGAAACTGGGTTTCATTACTGTGAGTAAACCTACTTTTCTGGGTAGATTTAGAGATTTGAAAATGTAATCTCCACACTGCATAGTGTCTCACTTACAAATTGGCAAGTTGACCTGGTGTCTGTTGCATGGTGACTGGATGTGTGATCCTCAGTTTTCTTGATATTACAAACACTTAAGAACATGATAGACAGACAAAAAGGGACACTGGGAAAGGAACACAGCACTCCTTTGCAGCTACTATCCTTAACATTCTGGTGTGCATCATCAGTTGTATTGTCTTGTTTCAAAGTGGGTTCGGGTGCATATTGAGCTTCCATGAATTTAGGTACATGTCACAGTGAGTTTTAGTGCATACTAAACGTCCACACCGTTTCAGAGTGAATTTGGGTGCGTGTTTTATGGACATCGGCTCTCCATTGCAGAGTGAATTTTGGTTTGTGCCGAGCCTACACTTTCTGTTTCAGATTGACATATGTTTTTAGTGAGTGCTGAACCTCTACGCTTCATTTCAGACTGTTTTTGTGTGTTTCAGAGTGAGTTTGGCTGTTTCAGAGTGAGTTTGAATGTTTCAGAGTGAGTTTCTCTGTTTCAGAGTGAGTTTCCCCATTTCAGCATGAGTTCAAATGTTTCAGAGTGAGTTCAAATGTTTCAGAGTGAGTTCAAATGGACAAGTTTCCCTGTTTCAGAGTGAGTTTGGGTGCGTGCTGGGGCGGCTGGCGGCTGCCACGGACGCTCAGCACTCGCTGCAGACGCAGATCGAGCACCTGCAGTTTGAGCGCGACATCCTGCTGGAGGAACTGGAGAAAGCCGGCGCCATCTCACACTCTGTCAGGTAACTACACATTGTACTTAAATCTATAGAACTATATATATGTGTAAAAGCCCACCCCTGGATTCACCTATTTTAACCTAAACGCCAATGGGTATTTGGATTTTTTTTTTCATTTCAGTATATGGTAAATTAAAATTAGAAGTTTCCGTCATAGGCTAGGATTCAAACCCATCGGCTCAGATTTGAGACTATAATTGACCAAAGGTTTATATGTAGGATTGGTGTTACAGCATATGATATTGACTGGATTAATTCGCATAGTACCCTTTCCCTACTTGCGTGAGCAAAAGTGTGGGTGGGGTGGTTGCATACTCATTGACAGTACCACTGTAAGCTGTTAACCGCAATTTGTCGAAGTTTGTCGCATGATACATCATTGCTTCACCACATAGTTTAACATTTCTTTCATTCTTTGCTGTCTTGTATGATAATGAGTGGAGTAATTTGCACAGGACCCTTTCCCTACTTGTACCAGCAAAGTGAGATTGTGGAGTGGGGGGAATCCTCATCACGACAGTGCCACCGTAAGCAGTTAATGGCAACTTGTAGAGAGATTGTCACCTGATACAGCATTGTTTCACCACATCGTCTGCTGTTGTTGGTTTAGTGTTGCGCTGTGTTGACAGGTCTGTACAGCTGGGCGGCTAATTGCAGCTCAAACTGCCGCCGTATTGTCTTACTATTATCACAGCAGGTGTCACAGCAGGTGCTACTTACCCAGAAGTCCCACTCGATGAAATGCTAAGCTTTGGTCGTATTGATCCACTAAATTGGCGAAGTGTACGGTCTTTGTGCACAGACGGCACACACGAGGGCTTGTAACACTTTTTGTTTGGGCTAATTGCAGATGCAGTCATTGGTCCCAGCATCATTTGAGATAGGGGTAATGGGTATGCATACTATATTTACTAGCCATCACCATTCTTACTCACATACTTATAAGATGATGTTTGTATAGTAAATATAGTACATACTCCACCCCACAGTCTAAGGATTCTGGGACCCATGGATGCAGTATTGTAGATTTAGAAAAGATTAAGACAGACCAGAGCTGTGCTGATCACACTTTTTCACATGAAGCAAATATTTATGAGGAGGGTGTTTTTGAAAGCTTATCAATTCAGCAAGACTTGAAATTGCCCGTTGGTTTTACTCTTTTTTTTTTTGCCAATTTGGAATTTATTTATTTTAGAAAAAAATTAACTTTTTTGAAAAGGAGACTATAGTTGTCAAAAACTGTTTTGAACTTTGAATTTTTTGTATAGAGGTTTATGTTTTGTGTAATGTTACAGAAAGAGTAGTAGAAGTTAATACAATAATGAGACCATACGCTGCATACCGAGTTCACTCAATTCGACAATGTTCCTGGTGTTGCAGACAGAAGTACCACTCACATAGCGCATCAGTCATCATCACAACCTCAACCGCTGGCCCAGCACCACGTCACTGGCTGTAAATGCTGAAACTGCATTCTCATTTTTCATGTCACAGGTGGGTCCAGCACACTCCCCATACAACTTGTCATTTCAAACCCTACCCAACATGTCACCAGGGTCCAGGATTAGCAACTCGCCCGCTTCACGGTTCTGACCAGTAAAAACTAGTGGAGGACTAGTAGCTTTTTTAGAAACTCGCCCAGTCAGCACTTTGACGAGGAGCAATTCTGAATAATTTGTCATACAGATATAGAGTTTATACAAGGACGAGAACATTGTTTGCAGGACGAGTAGATATTTGAGGGTTACTAGTCCTGCTGATGAGTAGCACTTTTCCACCTAATCCTGACCCTGAACACGCATTTTATTTTTATTTTTTATTTTTATTTTTTATCTCACAACACTCCCCCCACAACATGTCACAGGTGGGTCCAGCACACTCCTCCCCATACAACTTGTGTTTTTCAAACACCGCCTTTTGATTTGTATTGTTTTGTAAAGTATAAACATTTTATTCAAATCAAATTAAACCAACCAAGTAACCCAATCTAGGAAGTGTACTTACAATTACCTGCAAATACTATCAATAAACTTATGTCTCCAAGACAGGTAAGGATGATACCATACAAGGACTTAATTCTGATCAGAGTGAACAAACGAGTTAGCCTGGACCGCTATGCGATTTTGTTAGAGGCTCTGTGATATAGTCATTACTGAACATAAAGTCATAAGTCTACTGACATACGGGTAATATAACATGTAACGATATATGATTACCAAAACAAAGTCCTGGGTAAAGAACTCACCTAAAAATTATCAGTGTAAATTTCAGTTGGCACCTAGTCTGCCTAGGTCCATGTACCAACATCACGTGGCCTTTGGCGCAATGAGCCTTGGTGAGTCAAAGTTAGCACCGTTTTTTTGTTGCCTAGGTGAACACTGCCATGGAGGACGGCCAGGGGAGCAGCCAGGCCCAGTCGCCCCCCACACACAGCCCGCCTGGCGCCCCGGGGCACCGCGGCCCAGGGGTTGTGTCCCCCATCGTACACGACTACATCGCAGGCCTGCACAGCCACAACGCAGGTCGGTGGGGGTTTTTGGTTGTTGTTTTGCTTGCTTTATCCACTTTGAGTATCAGATGTCAAGAAAATTGACCTCTGAAATGTTTCGCCTGAGAGTGGAATTAACATAATTTATGTGACTTGTTTAAATACTGCAACCTCATTGGTTGGTTGAACCCGCCACACCCATCTGATAAGAATTTTAATGAAATGATTGGTCACTTGACCTCTAGTACTTTTATCCATTTATATTCATCACCGGCCTGTGATGATTATAGATTAGCAGCCTGTGATTGGTCAGAATTTTTAATAAGAATAGTTATGTGTCAGAAGTTTCTTCAGACATCTGATACTCAGAGTACATTACATCTGCATCATTTAGCTGAATACCCCAATCATTCAAACCATTCCGTGGTAACTAACTTTTTTCAAAAGACGTCAAATGCATACTAATAAAAGTGCCCAATGCATAAAATACGCACGCATACATGAACAGTGTCCATGTCTACTCCCAACTTCCGGTGCCAGGGCCAGTTGGACCAGACCCCCACCACCTGGAGGCAAAGCTAAGTGCTAATCCCACCCCTCAGACCCGCCACCTTTAAACACCCTTTTACACTTAAGCAATCATATGAGCATCTGTGCAACGCATAAATACAATTTTGGCAAGGTTTGTCTACATGGGCGAATTGAGGCGAAATACATTGAGCGTAGTAAAAATGCTTGTTACACTGAGTTGCTGAGCCAAACGAAATGTTACTCTATATGTGTGCAAATGTTCTACGATCCATAGACTTAGCATAACTATTTGTAACGAACCTAAACCAACCAATATATTCGCCAACAAAATTTGAACATGTTAAAAATTTTGTGATGAATTTGCCACTTTGTCATTGCATGTAGAGCTACATAGGTTGAATTCACTAATGTGTAAAGTAGGCTTTAAGTACATTTCTATCTATCATAACGCCCCCATGTAACCCACCACAGAGCCGATGCCGCCGCTAGATGCCCCCCACCCCCACCACCTGGAGGTCGTTGCCGGGGGTTACGACTCTGACTCGTCGCTCACGGCGACGGCCAACAAGTCACTGGACCTGAGTCGCTCACTCGGCCGGTGCGCCGACATCGACGTCGGCTCCAGCGAAGACGACAGCGAGGAGGACGAGAAGGAGGACGTCGTGGATGTGGCGGGAGAGGACGTCGTGGACCGGAAGGTCGGCACCGTGAGTGCTCGATTTGCTTGTTGTTATGGGGTCTGCAGTTTTATTGATTTTATCATGTTTTTGTCATTTGTTTGCTACATGACAGAGGCCTAGGTTTGCAGGGCTCTACAATAAGCACGCTCCACTTGTCCGGGACAAGTAAAATTGCTGTCGGACAAGTAAACTTATCACTGGCACTTGTCCGACCAAGAGCATCCACACACCATATTCCCGATATACTTAGTAACCACACGGATGGTAGTCACCGTGAGTCAGGGTTTGAAACTTGCAGGAAAAAGTTCGGGTCCAGCAGAGCCCTCATAACTTTAAATAGTTGGGAAGTTGAGGGCACTGCTGTGATATGTGTTTGAAATGTTAGCAAAAGAAAGTGGTTGCTTTTATAGACACTAGTGCATGATACGGTGTGGGATTCACTATAACTCACCAATATTCATTCAATATAGTTAAGGGCCCTGGTCAAAAGTTGGGGGCTCAGGACCCTCGGGTCGCCTACTATTTTAAACACTGTGTGAATGCTTGATCACTTATTATGCGACGTCTGCAGTTTATTTGATTTGATCATGTTTTTGTCATTTTATTTGCTGTGACAGGGGCCTAGGTTCAGTTACTGCATTTGGGGTGGGTTTACAAGGAAGTGGGATGTGTGGGAAAAGGGAAAAAATAAATAGTTATGTGGGAAAGAAGGCCAAAAAAATAGAGATGTTTGTTTTTGAAAAGGAACCTGTAGTGTTCGAAATCGATTAAAAATTATACTTAAGATTTGAATTTTAGAGTTTGTTTTGAAAGAAAAGCAGGAAACACATTGAAGTTATTGAATCATGAGACCACTTATGAGAATCAACTGGATACACAATGAGACCATTTCTGAGATCCTTTACAAGCTTGTTCTATAATATCTTTGATTGCTGTAAAATTGATTGTACGTTTGATTGCTTCCCTACTTTTTTAAAAGCTTTTGATAAGATCTTCCCATATGATACAAAAATATTACTCTAAAAACATTTTGGAGCAGATTTTTTAATGGCAATAGTAAAATCTTGTATACAACTCTATGTAAATCGTCCCTGCGCGTATTTTAGGCGCCAGCCTCTGTCTCCCCGGTTTCGCGGCTGATGGAGCAGCCTCCGTATGACGCGTCGTCGCCCTTCAAGCGGCCGGCGGCTGGAGGCTCCACGCCCAGGAAGGTGGCGCCACACGAGAGGAACGCACGCGACAGTACGTCTCAACGCACCGGCAAATAATATATAGACCCGACCGCCGAACGGAAAACCGTGAATAAACGTTAATTCTGATAATGTGGTTTTAAACATTTCACATTGATATTGAACATCTATGTTGATGTTGGTGTCAAATACATTACATTTTGTAAAAAAAAAAAAAATTCGATGCTGCTTGAATGATAAAAGTGTTTAAAATCACATTATCGGAATTAACGCTCATTCACGGATTTCCGCCCGGTTAGTCTAATACATTATGCTTACATTATATATTTACTTCATCATCGACTGAGGGAGCCACCATCATTAATCAAGGGGAACAAGGGGAAGCGGTCATTTGGTGGGGGTGGTGCTGGGGAGGGGGCTCAATTTTCTCTGGACACAGAAGGGAGGGCACTCAATTTAAATTCAAAGTGAGAGGGAGGGCACTGAATTCTCAAACTGAAAAGGTAATATTTTACGCAGCTTTTGTCGAATTGATGCATTCCTGCAATATGCATGCTTTTGGTTTTGGCTTTAACTGTATTGTCATGTTTAAGAAGTCAAAGTATTGCTAAATATGTATTCATTGACCAATGACAGTGAATGATTCAATGCACTAATACACTTTAAACAGTTTTCAAGGAATCTGCCCAATATCAAACTTTATAGTTTTTTAAGTATGTTGTAGACTGTATATATAATGTTAAAAACTTGTGCAGATGAGCTATTCAATATAGTGTTTAGCCGGTTGTGTACATTGTTTTCACGTTGGCCCGTTACGTTGTGTTTCAGCCCAGCGTAGCCGCGTGGCTCGGGAGCTGGTGGAGACGGAGCGCAAGTACTGCTCGATCCTGTGGACCGTGCTCGACCACTTCGCCCTGCCACTGAGGGACTGCGGCCACCTCACGCCCAAGGAGGTCAGGTGAGCAGGAGTCGCCCCGGACCCAATCAAAGGCTAGGTCGTCGTCACGTCAGTGTGTTTTTACCTAAATCCTAACCATTTAAAGAGACCAAAATTTATTTGGAGATAAAAATGCCTTATCCATTAAAATGTGCTTGTTTTTATTTTAGTATAAAAAACACAACACACATGCATTTTTCCCAAAAATGGGAGATAACAAAGGGGGTTTTTGAATGAATAGACCGTGGTTTATGGACCACATCACAGTCAAAATGTGTTTTTCATTGTATTTTGTATGATCTTTTAAATTTTTTTTTTATTCCAAATTCATTGAAAGCAAGACATAATTTGCTATTGATCTGGGGAATTCCCAGTTATGATATAGGAATGTGCGATAGATAAGATCATTTTAAGGTATATTTATGCAAATAAGCTGCTGTGAATGGCTGCAGGCACCACTAACTGTATGGATTTTCAATGTGGCATTGATAGATAAAAACGGCACGGTAGACTTTGGTGAAGTCTGGATGGCAGTTCACAAAATTGTTGCACAAGACACTTGAATATTGAATATGGCTGTGGACAAAAGTGTCAAAACTTTAGCCCTTCATTATGATAATAGTGAGAACTCACAGAAAATAGCCTCCCATCTGATCAGGATTCCATTTTGATCTACAGCCTGCTGGGCTATCTTATTAAGTGTAGATCCCTGCCTAAACCCTGACATAGAACGCACTGTTTCGCACATTAGCTAATCGAGGGGGAAATATACCTATTTTGAGATGTGAGAATGGCCTATGATTTTTTAATGAGAAATGAGAATGGAGGTCAATTTTCTTGGAGAATTGTGAGAAATTGTGAAACTGTGAAATTGTGCAATGAGAATAGCTAGAAAATTAGTGAGAATGGCCCTGGATTTTTGCTGAGACTTGAGAATGGGCATCAAGGGTATATTCCCCCCTTGCTTGCAGCTGCCTGTTCCCGCCGAGTCTGATGCAGATCTACAACCTGCACTGCGACTTCCTGCAGAAGCTGGAGGATCGGCTGCTCAACTGGAAGTGGCACGGGGTGCTGGGGGACGTGTGTGCTCGCTTCGTCGACGACCCAGAGGTTAGTGGGGTCCACAATTCCACAAACACCTGCAGCATAACACATGCACCAGCACCTACAAATACAGTGGAACCTCCCATTAGGACTACTTCTATACAGAGACCTCTTTTATAATAGGACCACTTTTCATGGTGCCAAACCTTCATAAAGCTACCTAAATGAACCTGCGTATAGAGACCACCTCTATATTGAGACCACATAACACTGGCCCAAAGGTGGTCCTAATAGAAAGGTTCGACTGTACATCAGTAGCCTAACACATACACCGTATTCTTCCTGGGGGACATGTGTGCACACTTCGTCGATGACCCTGCAGTCAGTGATGTTCACACACACCTTATTGATAAATAAGAATAAGATAGATGCCCGCGCCAGAACTTCAACATGCGTTAGCAGTCAGTCACTTAAGTTATTCTGTGGTTGTATTGAATTTGAGTTTCATTAGTACGGTGTTTAAACTTTTACCCTACCTGGTTAAAACACCTGTTCAAAATGTAAGCAAAAGTATTTGTCTATTATTTCACACCAAGACAATTTTTTCTTCTTTGGGTTAGCTCATTGTGAGGTAAAGAGCCCCTATAACCGAAATCCTATTTATTTATCATGATTGCACCGAGTTACATTCAATACTCTTGTCATTAATGTTCTTTTCATGGAATATTGGTTTGAAATGAAATAGCGTGTCCAGTGTAAACTTTAAGTTGTTAGTCAAAGTAAATGTGATTTTTTTATCCCAAAGAACAATGCATGTGTCAAAATGACCCAAAGTGTAGTGAATTTTTTGCATTGTTTGTATGAATTTTTTAAAACTTTCATCTTAATTAGAAAGCACTCTGAATGAACTTTAAAAAAAAATAGATCGAAAAAAACACCTTAGCTGATTAAGAGAATGTCTCATCTGGAATGGAGAAAGCTATACATAGAAAGGCATAATTCACACCAGACGTTTTTGCTGCTGAAAAGAAGCATGTGAAGGTTTTGACAGCGGGAGTCGGGTCGACAAGGCAGGCAGCGGCCTCTTTCTCCAGGCTACAAACTCAAGAGTTTAAGCTCCACTAATTTGGACCTGCTGGGTGGAGAGTCAAATTTACTGGTGCCTTTGCTTTAAGGAGACTCTGGAGATAAACGAATTTGGAGATAAAAAGAAATCTCAAAATTGTTGCTTTATTTTTTAGTAGAAAATAGGGAGTTTTAAAAATGTGAACTTATTATATCTGTTTTGTGAACCATCTTATCATACAAAAGACAGCAATTCACTCAATGTTAATTTTGCCTGTCCCGAAATTGTATACATGATCTTTTGTCTGGTCCATAGACCAAATTGTATTCCCGAAACCCCTTTACATTTTCAATTGCCTGTTTACTAAAAAATTAAAAAAAGCACATTTTGAGAAATTTTTTATCCCCAGAAAGTCTCGTTAAATGTGACAACCAACTGTGTCATTGTTAGTTTATTATAGGAGGGTGGTGGGGAGTTTGGGTGAACTTATTATATCTGTTTTGTGATATCTTAGCATTTTAGCATCTCATTTTTTTTTTCAAATAAGTGTTTATTTTAATTGCCTGTTTACAGTTACAATCCACTGTTATCGTGTTCTAGCGACTTCATATTCACATTTTACATTGACATTCAGTTGTATTAAGCCATGTACTGTTATGTGCACATGTTATTGTGTTACTTTTCGTGAATGTTACTGTATTGTTCTGTTTATTTATTGTTCTGTATTTTCAGTACAACTTGCTGTCCATCTACCAGCAGTATGTCAACGAGTTCCCAATCGCACTCAACCTCATTAAGAAATTCTCGCGCAATTCCGTCAAAGTCAGAAGGCTTATCAAGGTAACGCATGCTCAATAATTTAGAGATGATTACCAATTTCCTAGAACTGCTTACGTGTGTATAACATAATAAGAACCATAGATACAAAGCCTGTACGCCATCTAATATCAAACAGTAGGTTGTCTTGCAATGGCCTAGTTCGACTCAAACTAACTTTTACCTTTAGCAGGAGCTGCAGTGAGTGCTGTGCTTTGAAAACCTCGACCTTCCATTGGTCCTTGTGACGTCAAAAAACAAAACCAAGTCCGCACGTCATCACATATCCTACAAGTTGTCTTAATGTCTCATTTCAATTTCAATGATATAACCATTACCATTCCACCGTGTCAAAAGGTGCAGCGAAGTGCCATGCTGCGAGAACTGTGACTAGCATCACACAGATATCTATTATGCTATAATGTGAATACAAAGTCCATATGTCTTCAAATGTCATATGGCCAGCTGTCATGTAATTTTCAAGGAAACCCCTGCGTCATAAGTCACGTGATTTCACCCCGTGAGGTGATAGAAAGACATGGTTGCCATAAAAATGCACAGGAAAGTGGCCGTTTTTGACGTGATTTTCTATACTTAAAGTTGCTATATTTTGTTATTTGTGAATTAAAATATGCTGTTTATGTATCATTGTATAACACACTGGACAGGTTTTAAAGCAGAGGCTGCTTTTCCTTTGTTAAGAAATACGCTACACAGTCCAGACATTATCTTGTTCACGTCTACAACGCACACGTGTGTTTTCTTGTTCAATACGGGACACGTGCGTTTGTTGTCACTGGTAGAACCGCACAGACAGAAAACGGAAGTGAGGGTTTTCATGAGAATCTCCTAATGTTATAACTTCTATAGAAGCTGCAGTGAGTTCCTGTGTGTGAGAACCTTGACCTGTCGTCCTTCCCACAATCTCAGAGATATCATGCTATATAATTATGCTTTATCTATAATGCAATGACGGTCATGAAAACAAAGTCCATACCCCATCAATCCGCCTGTGTCACCCTGTCCCCATCCCTACCCCGGAAACTGAAGCGGCCGCCAGTCTGTGAGAAACTTCACCTGTTGTGTATCCTACAATGTACCTCGTAGATATCTATCATGCTATTGGAAACAAAGTCCATACCCCATCAAATATCAAACAGTAGCCTTTCTATAGTTTCAGGGTCAGGATTAGCCACTGGTCCGCTCGTATTGACTAGTAAAAACTTGCAGAGGACAGTAGAAAGTTTTAGCAACTCATCCTTTTGACGAGTAGTAATCCTGGCCCATTTAGCACACAGATATAGTTTGTGCCAGGAGGACGGCTGTTTTTTTTTGACCTAAATTTTCACCATGCACGAGCTTATTCCGCTATGCACGCTATTGATTTTCTCATGTTCTTGAAATGAGTGAGCAGACAGTTCTGGGAATTCCCTACCTCGAAAAAACCCGAATTTGACCATGTCCCGGGAAAGTCTTTGAAAACGAGTAAATTGCACAAAAAATAATAAAATCCCGTGTCATTTCCTGTGTTTATGTAACAAACTCGATTTGCCAAAGTGATTTATATGCACCGCTTTCGTTTTCTACTGCACCTCGCAAACAAAGCGCCACCACCGGCACCTACTGATACTATTGTGCAATATGTGGCAAACTCAATTTGAACGGCTTCCTATAAAAAGACGTATGCACCGCCTAGGAGGCGAATTCTGTTAGTTGCCCGGCGCCATAAATTAGTTATGCACCAGTTTCGTTTTCTATTCCACCAGTCGAAGTGGCACATCCACCGGCACTTTGGTGTCAGACCTGGTTTCAGATATTTCTCAGAAATGTTTAACAATGATTGTTTTAATTATTATGAATTGAGGATATGTCTGTGTCTTTCGATGATGAAGAACGGATGCAGGTAAAGTATACTACTTTTTGACAATAAGATGGGTGAAGTTTATGTAGCTTGAAAGACAAAAACGTGTGATAATGTGAGCGAAAATGAAAGCAAATTCAAATGTGTCAGTGAATTAGACATAAACACGGCCCCACCACGGCACCAGTAAAATTCAGAAAATATAGTATATATGTGTTGACTAGGCGGATGTGTATGAAATTTTCATAGTTGTCGCCGGATGGTCAGAAAATCAAACACATTGTCAATTTAAAAAAGGCATCTCCGATTTTGTGGGTCTGCAGCATCAGCTTTTATACTACGGGAAATTGGACAGATTTTGAATCACGTTTAACATGTCATGGGTAAATGGGAAAATCGTGTCAGAATTTATACCCCCAAAACAGACAAAGAACTGTTAATAACTTTGTCAATTTTTGTCGGATTTTTGGTGATCTTTTTTAAAAATGATTCCCATGAGACGTAGAATTTTTTCAAATTTAAAGAAAAAAAAAATAGAAATTTATTCAATTTTATTCAGTGTAGCTAGCACTGACCACATGTCATTAGAATATTCAAAATATTGTCAAAGTATGCTATCAGTATCAACAAATAAACCTTGCATATGCATATGCTATGTAGAGATCCTCTTTGGATAAATCACTCTAAATTGCATCTGTACAGGAAGGGTGTCACAATCACTTGAACAAAATATAAGTTTTTTATTCATATATAATCTTACCAAAGGTAAGTTACTACCTTCGGTAAGATTATATGAATAAAAACCTGTTTTTTTTTCAAGTGACCGTGAAGGGTGTACACTCGTCTATATATATTCTTTTTAATTCTAGAAGTACCACAATTTAATTATCATCGAAGATAACTACCCTGGAAAATTAGCTCAAACCCCTGGAAAAATGACACGTTTTATGTCAAAATACCCCTGAAAAACCCTGGAAAAATAAGTATTTGGGAGTGTGCTAACCCTGCGCTATTATTCCGCCATGCGCTATTATTTGGCATGTGATAGTAGATATTTGAGTGATGAGTAGCACACTTTCCACCTAATCCTGACCCTGAGTTTGACTGAAACCACCTATCATGTGGCCCAGACCTCACGACTCACCATGGTTGTGAGACCAGAATGATACCATCATCCCAAGCAGGGTCGTGAGTTCGAGTCCCGCCTGGGCCACTTGATATAGTTAAATGGAAGATGTGTCTTCAAGCTATGTCAATATAGTGGGTGGAGCCATTTGCCATAGAAGAGAGAGAGAGAAGAATATAGTTAGAATACCGTGTCGATCTTAGTAGCGCACACACCCCAATAAGCGCACCACTGTTAATGCTGATTAAATATTATACAAATTTTGCCCTTTTTACCGCGCCATATTGTAGACTATAACACGCCAGTGTTATTCCGTATGATCACCACATAACCATCCGGGCGCATTGTGTTATCATGTTCTGTGGGGTCAGCTTCCCCTCACTAGGTAGGCTGATGATGTGAAACCCGAAAACCCACCTCGCCGGTTAGAATACCGTATTCGTTCTAATAAGTACACAGTGCGCTTACAAAAACAAATTTCAGCAAAAAAAAAAAAATCTATGCGCACCCCAAACAATTTTTTCGCGGTTTATGCATTTTTCTCACTTTGACCCCCACAGAACATGATAACACAACACGCCCGGTTGGTTATGTGGTAATACGAATACAGAATAATACCAGCGTGTTATTATAGTCTTACAATATGGCGCCGGTAGAGAGAGCAATAATTGTATAACATTTAATTTGCATTAACAGGGGTGTGCCCTTATTAGGGGGTGTGCACTAATAAGATCGATTACACTAGGTTGATGTGAAACCCGCACCGACACTCGCTGGTTAGAATATTGACGCCCGCACTCAAGCCCTCGTGTGAACAACACCCACTGGATTGTAACGTCCTAAGCTGGCTTCACCATAGAATACATTAGCACAAAAGAAATCATTGCAGAGCTTAATACTCGGTTGGCTTGGTGTGTCTGGGATGCGGGTTTGAGTCACCATACTAGAATATCCATGGGTACAGGTTTGGTCCAGATAGCATTTTGAAATAATTTTTTGTTTAAAGGTTATGCTCAGTGGCCAAACAGATATGCTTGCATAGAAGCAATATGATATGTTCTGTGTATTCTGAAAGTTTCATTCATTTAAACGGCGTGTTAAAGTATTAATAGCAATTTAATTACTACGCAATAAGAAGAGGCATAAAACCCATCAAGACATGTGAATGCAACAAATGTCAAGCGAATGATTTTCGTCAGGCGTAACTTGCACGTTCATGTTAGAACTCATCTATCTCTCCCACATGTTAAATGTCCGTCTGCTGTTGGAGATTATGCAACATCACTTGACCTTGTGTTTTTTAGTTAGCAAGACCGCATGGTATTTCTAAAGATGTGATAAATATTAAATGGGAGAATATATATATTATTATTCTTACATTTGCAATTGAAAAGGCATTGTTCATTGATACTAGGCTTTTCACACCAAATATTATTTTGGCTGAGCATTATAGAATCTCCATGCACTTGCATTACATTTCTTTGTGTTGTTCAATTTTCAGCACATTAACAAGAAAAAATCTTACTATAATATGGTTATTACCACCAAGTTGGCAAGTGCATATACATATTATGTTATTATAATCTGAGTCATATGTGTGCATTTAGATAATGATATATGTTGTGAGAGAGTTATACGAATATACCTCCTATCATTACAAGACTTGTGACTTTCAGGCTGAACGACTCTATAGAAGTGTCCATGGCTCTCGTCACAGCGGAGGACTCGCCGAAAATAAAACGGTAATATATAGTATATAGGCTTTTTATGTTATTTCTTTACATATTTTATTTTACATATTTCGATGTCCCATAAATAAAATAGGATATTGTACCCATGATAATAATGCGGTAAAAGTAACATTTTTGACCCTATTAAAGTAAGGTGAAACTTAACATGCAAAACACATCCAATTTCTATTGTTCAATTGTAGAAAGCTAAAAATTGTTTTTTTTAATGTGTTTGAAAAAAAATATTTTCACAAATCATAAAT
>CM032662.1:45064891-45078185 GCA_019095985.1 Streblospio benedicti
AAAGTGAGGGGTGGGGGTTTCAAACAACACATTAGGCTAAGGTGTTAAGATAAAACATAATGGTTTAAGGGTTATCATATACTTGCCTAAAGTTTTGAATTTTACATTAAAGGAGAAGACTTACAAGCACCTGCACCTGAAAGGCAGTTCTGTGGCCGGGGCCGGGCCGGGGCGAGCATCCACTGGTATTAGAGGGGTTTGCTAAACCCTCTCTACCAGGATGTATTAAAGTGAGCCGGCAGAGGGCACCAGCAAACCAAAAAACTCCAAAAAGTTTTTGGTGGAAGGTTGATGACGGGTCAGTCAGTCTTACCAGTTAATTTTTATGTACATTGAGTGGTATTTCTATTATTTAATTCTTATAAAATAATACAGCTATATTATAAGTTTACTATGATTTTAGCTGATGCAATGATAGAGGAGATGACAATTAAGAAAAATGAGAAAGAGGAAAAAAAGGAAAAGTTAAAAAAGAAACAAAGATAAAGAAACTGCAAAACAATGAATTAAAAAAGAACCAAAAGAGGAAAGAAAAAAAATTGAACAAAGAAGCAAAAGAAATTCTAGTGTAACCACTACCGATTCCCAGTTTAAAATTCTGATTGTTATGCAGTTTTTCAAGCATAGTTAGATCCCAGTGGATTGGGGACCCTACTACCATATGGGAAATGATCAATTGAAGATCAACAAGTGGGCCAATAACCTGGTGTAATTTGTAAAGTCGTAAGAGCAAAACTTGGATCTGGACTATAAACCACCATATTTACATTTACGGCCGGGCTTCCTCGGTACACGAGCTTCCTCGGCCGGCCGAGGAAGCTCAAATATGCCTTCCATTTTGCGAGCTTCCTCGGTCCACCAAGTGAGCTTCCTATGTCCACCATACAAGCTTGCTCGGCACACTCTAGACACACGCACGGTTACTATTATGTGTAACTGGTACAACGTTTTTTTAGCTGCAAGAATGGCACATCCTAACTGGGCTAGTAATCATATCATAGATGGCTCACGTGAATGCCGCACATGCCAGTTTTGAAAATGGTTTCATAATTGTGTATTATTGTCTACATCTTCATTCATTGAGCCATAGGAGGCAACTGCCTCCAATGTTTTGAAGGGGGCTTGTTCCCCGGTCAAATCCCTGAATGAAACTGAGTTTTAATAGATGATTTTAAGGTTAATTTCTGTTTGAAATAGCCACAGACGCTATGAAAAATGGTCAAAATAAAAAAAAAATTGCCCCCCCCCCCAATCCCCCCTTAGAAAAGCCGTGCAATTATGGCGTTTGCCTACATCCTCACTCAACATATTTTACTTCCCATCTTTTGCTAACCTGGCTACGTTTTAGATCATTATCAATTAGGTAGAATAAGTTGGATAAGAAAACCAAAGAAAGTTTAATAATTGCTTTACTTGACTTGTGTCTCCAGGATTTCGACAGATTTTGAACATTAAGATTCAATGACTTTTCAGTGACTTGAAAACAGATTTGTTCTTGACAACTTTTCCATACATGAGCACAAACCGACTTGGTCATATCCTAACGTTTCAAAAACGTCTTGCAAACGTTTCCCACAACCACTACGTCTTTCAACCGTCTTCAAAACGTGTTCTTAACAAGTTTTCCATAGTGGACACAAACCATCCCCACAATGTACATTCTAACGTTTCGAAAATGTCTTACAAACATCTTTCCAGGATCAATACATAACTCATACATCTTCCAAATGTTTTCCAAACTATGACGTCCAGAGTTTCGATGGCCGAGTGAATAGGGAGTTGGAATCATGACCAACGACCTGGTGTAAATGTTAAGCTGTGAAAGTACATTAGAATCACAACTGTAAACTATATTTTCGTTTATGGACATTCACAACACCAGACGTTGCGTTCAATGCGTTCAACTTTGAGCCTATATACACCGCCGTCCATAACACGTTTTCAAAACTTTATTGTCAACGTCAAAACTTATAATAGGAGGGCATGTAGGTTAATAGATAAAACCACTATCATTATGATTGATGTATACACTTCGAAAACGTCCTTCAACGATGAAACATTTCGAGACGTCTACCAAGCAATTGGTTGACAAGGTATGTCAGTGATTTGAATACTGGCTTTGCAGCCTTCTTTATTTGCTCTTGCCACACCCCATACCCGTCAGGTGCTTTGTTTGAATTAATTTTCTTCACGTTTGTTGTCACTGTACTCACATGCACTGCAGGTAATGTCACTTGCTTTGCAGCAAGGAATTGCAATAAGTAGTTTATCTGCAGCATCCTGTTTGCTTGTAAAAGTGCACTTTGTCAACCTTGTCCCATCTGATGCGTGTGATGGTGGATTCATAGATGAATCAATAGTATAATAAATGTATACAATGTGTGTATTATTTCAAAAGTCATCACAATCAAACATTCATAGAAATATTTTTTTTTATACTTCTCTCTCTCACACGTCTTTTTAGCAAGCATATTTCTACCAACGATAGATATAAATGAAGATAGGTTTTACAACCCTAAGCTTCCATTTGACCATATCAAGTGGTTCTGGCGGAGACTCGAACCCACGACCCCAAATTGTGAGACCAGAATGATACCATCATCCCAAGCAGCGAAGCTGTTAAAAGGTTACTCGGCTGAACTGATGTTCTGTAAACCCCAGCATACATACTTGGTCTGTTATCATCTCAACCCATAGGTCGTGGGTTCGAATCCCACTTGAGGACGAAATTTTGGGAAGGGTCTTATTAGCATTTTTAGTGCTTTTTGAATGATATATATGTGTTTCCCAGTGCTTGCAGATATATTTTTTTATGCTTCTCTCTCTCTCACGTCTTTTTAGCAAGCATATTTCTACCAACGATAGATATAGCTGAAGACAGGTTTACAACCCTAAGCTTCCATTTGACTATATCAAGTGGCCCTGGCGGGACTCGAACTCACGACCCAAGGTTGTGAGACCAGAATGATACCATCATCCCAAGCAGCGAGCTGTTAAAGGTTACTCGGCTGAACCGATGTCTCTGTAACCCCCAGCATACATACTTGGTCTGTTATCATCTCAACCCAGAGGTGGTGGGTTCGAATCCCACTTGAGGACGAGAATTTTGGGAAGGGTCTTATTAGCATTTTAGTGCTTTTGAATGACATATATGTGTTTCCCAGTGCTTGCGGCTATATTTTTTTATTCTTCTCTTTATTTTTTACTCTCTCTATCACACGTCTTTTAACAAGCATATTTCTACCAATGATAGATATAGCTCACAACCCCCAAGGTTGTGAGACCAGAATGATACCATCATCCCAAGCATCGAGCTGTTAAAAGGTTCCTCGGCTGAACCGATGTCTCTGTAACCCCCAGCATACATTGGTTGGTCTGTTATCTCAACCCAGAGGTCGTGGAGGGCATTCAGGGGAATCTTTCTCGACTTTCCCTAATATGTACAGCTGTGGGCGGGTAGCAGCTGGATGGCTGCTGCTGCAAGTTGCAGCACAGCCAGCACAGCTACTGGGTCACGTGGTTCTGTAGCAGTTACAATTCAAAACCAAAATGGCGCTGACAGTGTGAATATAGTATGTGCTTATAATGAAAGTTGACAAATGCATAAGAATCCTGTTAATTGGGTGTACTTTAACAGTGTTAGACGAAAAAGTAAGTATTAATTACTACATTACATTGATAGCATGATAAAACTGTCTACCCATGGAAGGCTAAATGTTAAAACAGTTTATCAGTAGAGTCTAGTGTAGCAGTACTACGATCCACAGGAGCAATTTATAGAGAGATGTATTGCTGTTTTGCTTGTCCAAACAAACCTGAAGAGTTAGCTAAATAATATTCTTAAACTTTTGAAGGTTGGCAGTCCCTCTACAACGAACAATGTCCTTATTAAATGCGGGACATAACGTGGTTATTTCTGGGCCGCCTGGATCAGGAAAGACCTGCCTGATTAAAGATGTCGTAAAAATCATACACCGGTCGTGTAGCTGTCACGGCAGCAACAGGCATTGCGGCATACAATCTGCGAACGTTAGACCTGGGGCCTGTTGCATAAACGTTCGCAGCTCCAAGATCGCATCGCAAATGTAGTATTCCTCGCAAACGCATGCAAGTCGGGTTGCATAGACATTTTAACGTGAGAAGAACGCTAAATATTGCGAAAACGCAAATGGAGCTGCAATCGCTAGTAGGGTCCACTCTTCGCAAAATACAAGAGCACAGACTCAATATACGTCGGAACCGTGTGTTCCGTGATCGACTATATCCATCGGATGCTTATGATGACAAGAGAAATAGTGGTGAGATACCGCTTATCACGGGTGTTAATTTAGAAAAGAATGGTGGTGTAAACGGGGTGGCAGAGGATATTTTACAGCAAATCCATGCAATTATTGTAATCGGTTCAGCTTTTCACGCCTATAACGTTAATAATGGCAGCGTTATAGTGACTGCCATAGCTTACACACACACACACACACACACACACACACACACACACACACACACACACACACACACACACACACACACACACACACACACACACACACACACATGCCTATTAACACACACACACACACACACACACACACAGACAGGCGCATTCCTTTGTCTGTCAGGCCTCAGCTGAAGGGAGGAAATTGATGATCTTGTATCCCGTGGCATCATAGCACCAGTAGATGAGCCGACTCCATGGGTCAGTCAGGTAGTTGTTACTAAGAAGAAATCTGGAAAACTGAGAGTCTGTATTGACCCCAGGGAGTTAAATAAGGCTCTCCTTAGAGAACACTACACCCTACCAGTCATTGAAGACAAACCTACATGGGCTACTTAGGTCCAAGGTATTCACCAAAGCAGATCTTGCCCATGGTTACTGGCATGTAGCACTAGATGAACACTTTCTCACAACTTTTCAGACATGTTTTGAAGATACAGATGGCTCCGTCTTCCATTCGAATATGTGTTGCATCTGAAATATTTCAAAAGAAAATTACTAGAAGCGCTAGTCTAGTGGGTCTAGATGTGTGTGCAGACGACATCATAATCGAGGGGGAAACACTAGAAGACCATGATAATAATCTTAAATCATTTCTAAATCGCTTGTCGCGAGAAGGGCATTCATCTCAATAAAGCAAAGTTAGGAGCTTTAGAACAGATGTGTTGACATTTCTTGGATATCAAATAACTGCAAATGATCTAGAAGTGGACCCAGAAAAGGTCAAAGCCGTCTCAGAATTGCCTGCCCCCAAAGACCTCAGCCATCTGGAACCTTCATTGGAATGGTCAACTACATGGCAAAAGTTTATTGCCCCAATCTTGCGGCAACTTACTTAAACCTCTGCTAAACCTTACAAATGCCAGTATTGAGAACTGGTCATGGGAGCAGTACTCAAACAAGGCACAGCTGACTAAAGCACCGTCTGGCATTCTATGATCCTGTGAAGGACACTGTGAACGATGCCAGTGAGTATAGTCTGGGAGCAGTACTCAAAAGGTGGGAAGCCGAGATGCTAGCCGTGTCCTGTCAGACACTGTGCCTATGCTCAAATATGCTTGCGGATCTCAAAAATTTCATCACTACACCTATGGCGTAAGGTGACCGTAGTCACTGACCATAAACCCCTTGTCAGCATTGTGAAGAAGCCATTGCATTGTGCTCCCAAGAGAGGCTACAGTCTACGTTGTTAAAGTCACAATCCTATGACTTTGATCTCATCTATGCTCCCAGGTTCTACCATATCCCCTGTAGCTGATGCCCTGTCCACGCACCTGTCCAAGGGCCCCAACCACTCAGAACCGAGCATGAGACTGTGCACAATCTTTTCCCTTTCTCAAATGAAACCCAAGTATATCCAAAAAGGTTAAGGAGGCCAGCAGAAATGATGAGGAACTGTCACACTTGCGAAAGGTTATAACCGAAGGATGGCCAGGAAGACAAAAACGAGCTTATACCACAACCACGGCTATATTTTCCATATCGAGATGAGCTCACTGGCCACAAGATAGTGTAATACTCCGTGGCCAAAGACTCATCATTCCCAAATCTCTCAGACGAGACATGAAAGCAAATGCCATGCTGGGCATCTTGGCATAAATTCTACACTACGACGTGCTCGTGACATATTGTTTTGGTAGGTTTGTCAACTGACATAAGAGAATATGTAGAAACCTGTGGAATTTTTGCTCATCTATGCCAGTTAAACAACCCCCAGAACCAGTGATCTCAAGAGACATGCCAGAACGCCCCTGGCAACGTGTTGGGAGCAGATATTCTGAACTGCGGGTCACGATTACCTCATCACGACTGATCCTTGTCTGCCTTCTTTGAAGTTGACCATCTGCCCAACATTAGTGCAGATACTGTAATAAAAGAAACTTAAAAAAAAACTGCCGGCGTGCTATGGCATTCCGGAAGAGTTGACGACAGACAGTGGCAGTCAATTTACAGCAGCAACAACATTTAAAAGCCTTCTCTCTCAACAGTGGGATTTCAGTCATACTATGTCAAGCCCTGGAAACCACCACGCTAATGGGGCCGCTGGCTGCAGTGAAAACAACAAAGAGAATATTCAAAGTGCAAACTAGCAAATGCAAATTTAAGATCTACAAACTTTCGGAACACTCCCAATGAAAGTTCCAATCAAAAGCCCAGTGCAACAACTGTTTGGTCGTGGAGGACCAGGACACTTCTACTAACCACAAGTGATAAACTGACACCCCAGACACTCGGCAGTACAAAACAACACAAGAGGACAAGACTGCCAGTAGAGTCATCCATTTAAACCAACCAAGAAAAGATCTACCACTGCTTACGATAGGTGACACAGTGCGCCTTCAACCTATTGATAAGAGCAACATCTGGAAAGAGGCCACCGTCACCAAGCAAACAGCCTCAAGAATGTGGTAGAAGATGAAAAGGGAAAAAGTATAGACGGAACAGAGGATACCTACGAAAAAGTAGGAAATCACAACACAGCATACCTTTCACCTCCAACAACAGCAACAAGGAGTCTAGCAGCCCCTGACACAGCACAAGAGACAACGCCTATTCAGACTGAAAGGGCCACTGTCAGTGCTAACTGCATCCGCAGAACCAGTACAAAGTGACAACCCACCTCGAAAAAAAAACACCACCGTCGAGGCACACACAGTAACACGTTCAGGAAGGAAAGTGGATAAAGCCAGAACGTTATGATCAAGAACTTTTAAGCAATCAGAAAGACTGCTATATTTTATCATTAGTGTGAAATATGTATAATTGTAACTTAACTACATTATCACAATATTATGGTGCTTATTTAAAACGAAGGGAGATGTAACGTGTAATAATTGCTGACTATAAAACACCTATATTATAAGTACTTTATATGTGTGTAAACCTTGTATACTGTAGAAGTTCATTTTATATGGTCATTTGAAAAGTCCCTACCAATGCTAAACATCTTGTTTTTCTAAGAATACACGAACCACTTCCCTTGGCTATGATGTTTCTTTGTCTAGTAACATTCTCTATGCCCTTTTGCAGGTGTACAAAAATTTTTGTCAAGGGGCTGCATGAAGTGACTTGAATGTGGTAGCATTAGTAAAATAAGAATGTTGTTTTCTACCGCCAGCTTTGCTATGTCAAGCTGGACATGGGTTATGGTTGTCCATGATATGCAAAGCTGGGGTATCTGGCGTTGCGTTGCAATTTGAAAAAGACTTCCTTAAACCATTCAAGCATCAATTTGGAGCTTATATAGCCATTTTCTGATGCTGAATAGTGGAACTCATCTGGCATCAACCTCCAATAATACCTTCAATGCCCTCCCAAAATGTAAGTCATGGTAATCTATATATTTTAACATACTAGTATATATAGAAACATATATAATCAAAAGTTACGAATTACATAGCAAAGATTTAATCAGAATACTAGCCAGGTAATCTTGTAAAAAGTTAGCTTAGCATTAATATTATCTATGTAAAATTAATCTATCTCTATGCATGGTTGCAAAAAATGAAATTTTAATGTGTAATCATCAATACCTAGCAGCAGGCAATGTCTTTGTAAAAATATTACTGTGGTTGGAAGAACCTTGCCAGAAGCGCTTACGCATGCTACAGTTGTCTGGTGCTTGACCTGTAAGCAAAAAAAAATGTAATGGAAGAGTTCTTTGAATGGGATGCAATGTTTGATTAGTAAAAAACATATAATAGAAACATTAAATTGGTAATTTGGATAGATGTGTATGTGTATGTTTTATTGATACATAAACTAGCTGGAGAAAGTCAAGTGGTTTTGCTAGTATAAAAATCTAAAATATAATAAATTATTGTTATATTAAAAAACAAGACTGCAACTTACATCACACAAGATGGGTCCCTTTTTCCCCTCTCACAGACAACTTTGCTTCGGCATGTCAAGGACCTTCCCGTCCCCATTTCATCCATATTGAATATGTTAGACGATGGGATTTTATATTCATCGACAAGAGACTGAAATTACAATTTGTTTCGATTCAAGATTGTGATGTCAATTATTAATTTCTTACTCGATTATATAAACCTCCACTGTTTCATAAACAATACATCGCATTTACCTTGAACAAAGTCATATATTCTTTAAATTCTGTGGTGGTTACACAGTCGTATCGCTGGTCATCCAACACGCTGGGTTTCCTGCTCGACAAGCCATGCGATGAAAGGAATTTTGAAACCCAGAAGTCACTGGGTGCAAGTTCAATTATGGAAGTTCTCTGCTGCCTTAGTGATTTTGCAAAAAATGCAATCTTGAAGAAAAAATAGAAACAATCATTAAGTATATATTAATCCAGCTTAAAGAATGAATAATCCACAACAAATAGCTGCATTGTTAATTGGTAACTTTCTAAGACCTTACATTGGTAATTGAATATAGCCACTCACCATTTTGCGATCAAGACCGCGACCACATTTGGCCATCCAGATTGTGTACGTTTTTAGAGCTATTTCCTCTTCTGAGAGCAAATACCTTTCTTTGCCCTTTGGCTTGCTTTCAACTCCGTATTTTCCGTTCACAATATCACATAATGTGCTGTATGGCACACCACATGCCTGTGCCGCAGTCTTACGATCTAGTATCTTGTTTTTGACGAGGTGGACTGCCTCTTCCATATTCTGTTTTGAATATTTCTTTATTGTTCGTTTAGCTGCAAGGAATTAAATATTATAGTATGGTCATTTCTTTAAGATAACTTTAACACATTTAAAAGTTTAAGCATCAGCTGTGCACAGGCCATTTATTAATGTTTTACAAATAAAAAATGGATTCATTCCATGAGCATCAATTTGCACAGGATTGAATAGATTTTCTTCCTTACTTTTTGAAGGGCCATCTCCACCTGGTCCTGGCAAATGTATGATTTGGACGTGTAATGCTGGTGGATAATCCTGTGGAGGCAGGACAACCACTTTACATGCGTCCTCTTCATCTTCCATGTTCTACATGTATGGTTTAAATATTACCAAAATTATTATTTAAAATACATGTTTATAATTGCTTTTTACTTATAAAGATGTTTATGTGCTGCAATTATATGTTATTTACTCATCACATTTATCTTGTATAAGCATTTACTCATAACTAGCAGACCGACTCCCAATTAACAACTTAAATGACTGTCCTTTTCCATTCTGTCTATCTTATTATGTTAATAAGCTTATTGCAACAGGGTATGTAACCCGACTGCACAAACGCTACACAAATCTGTTTCCGAGAATTCGAAGCCTCAAGCATTACT
Organism: Streblospio benedicti; assembly: GCA_019095985.1. Lineage (NCBI taxonomy): Eukaryota > Metazoa > Annelida > Polychaeta > Spionida > Spionidae > Streblospio > Streblospio benedicti. Next base: position 45,074,653 of record CM032662.1, read on the forward strand.
GCTGACAGCATTACATGATTTGTTGATTGAGAGTATTGAATTTGTGGCTTCTCACTCTGTGCAACTGTTTTTGTTAAACCCATAGTTAACAAGTTAATAACCCACAAACCTCCATATCTTCCACCCCCCTATGTCTATCAGAATTGAAATGTCTAGCTACCTCCTTATCAGCCTTATCCCTTACATCTTTCAAGTGTTCTCTAAATCTATCACCCAGTCTACGTCCCGATTCTCCATCATAAAGTTCCCCACATTTCTTACAAATAATACAATATACTAACCCTTTCGTTTCACATGTAAACGATGATCTAGGACTAAAAGTGACTCTTGGTCCCACTACCATGTCCTCCTTAGAGACATGTTTACATGTGAAACATCTAGATCTACCACAAGGTTTAGTTCCTTTATCTCCTGTGTCTTTGACAGGAGCGTGAAACAATACATCTTTAATGTTAGTATCTCTGGGATACGCTATCAATGGTTGTGATGTAAACAAATCACCAACCTCATCATCATTGGCTACCTTAGAATAATTATTTTTAATAGTTTTTATTACTTCAAGATTCCTATGGTGATATTTAATTGGAAAGACAATCCTCTCGTCTGTTTCCTTTGTCCTAGGGGGGTGGAAGATATGGAGGTTTGTAGGTTATTATTAGAGGAATGAATTAGAGGAATGAATACGGATTATAATTTTGTTTTTGTTACTCCAGATATGTAATGTATTTTAATCATGTTGTCTTGTTAGTGGTTGATATGTAATAGTATTTTATCATCTTATTGAGTTTTAATTATAATACTTTTGTATTATAATGATAATCTATCTTGTTAACTATGGGTTTAAGTTAAACGTATACACAATACGTCTGACGTTTCACGTACATATTTTTACGTATTTTTTTTTTTACGTATTTTTTACGAAGTTTTTGATTGCAAGTGTGTACGTGTTATTTTGGACACGTAGAAATTTGTTTTGTTGATATATTGTTTGGAGATATTAGTGAAATTTTGAAATTTATTAATTTTATTTACAATAATTTCGACAAACAAACATCATGAGGTAAATCAATATTTTCTTTTACTAAATTACGTTCTCGACCATTAAAATTAGTGTAAAGAGATTAACATTTTTCATGGGTTAGATCAAGATGTTTCATAGTGTTATAGATTTTGCCTAATATTCATTTTTACATTGACTTAAAGTTGCAGTTGCTGGCATAAATTATATCAGATATATATGGCTATTTTCTCCTTTTTGCTGCACCATTGCAGTAATGGGTAAGTAAATATTGTAGGGTTCGTTTAAAGTTTGCCATCATACATATATATATATTATAATTATGCAACCATAATTCGTTGGTTTTATTACCAGGTAAATGATATTTAAGTAAGCGTGCTGTTTTTTTTCAGCCTGTTTGGTATTGTTGTTTTGGGATCGCAGACGTAACAACAACAACGATGAAGGTAATCAAGCAGAAACCACTAGCCTAGCTAATCCAAGCAATATTCCTCAAAAGGACGAAAAAGAAGTTACCCACAGTCCGTAGCATTACAAAAAACTTAATAAGTGCGAGTCGTACATTATACCACTCTACCGAGGACACACCCTTGAATACTGTTCTCTGATTGGCTGAAAGCCAAAATCAGCAGGGGATAATTACTGCATGAACCATGGCATGAGTAAATTTTGCCCTCTAAGAGTAGAAGCGTCCTCCATTTTGAAACATTCGATTAGAAATATAATCAACTATATTTAAGTTACCACACAGATTTTGATACACACAGTTAGATAAAAAGCCATAACAATATAATCCCCCATACTAGTAGTACTAATGCTTAAATTTGAACCAGATTAGGGAGCATATTATTAATGCAGCCAAGCGTGAACTGTTTATAGTCCCAGATATAGCACCAATGTTTTGGTCAGTCATCTGCCAAAAGGTTGCTATACATTTTCTGAAAGGGCATTATCTCAGGATCACAGAACTGTATCGCTGGAGCGCGTAACCAGGTGGAAACTCAAATGACGGCCGTTTAAAGATATGTACTGTAGCATGTTTTCTTTTTTTAAAAAAAAATCATGTATCTAGGATTGATTCTCACTGTGATTCAGATACACATCAATAATGTATTTTTATGTGATTTTCCAATACTGTAACATGCCTTAGACATGGAAATTGATTATTTTTGGGCCTTGATAGGACATAATGCACTAAAAACAGGACTTTTTTGTGGTCTGGCGTGTCAACTTTGAGATAGACGCTAAAATTTTCATATAACATTTTTTCCTGATCATATTTTTTATTAAATCTACAAATTGTGATAATCATTATTTAGAGTAGTTATCAAAGGAATGATTTGATACCTTAAAACAGTCTTCTGAGATAAAAATTGATAGAGCTATGACCGTTTTTTGTTACCCCTCAACTCATAATAATCTCAATGATTGTAAACACAGTGAACCCTAGTTTGAAGATTTTGTCTTCAAAGGCATTGATACTATTAATCAAAATGTCGAATATGGAACTACAATGGCACACTTTTAATTGGCAAAGTGCCAAAGATGAACATATATGATTGTCACTACATATGTGAACATAGAATGAAATTTGGAGGTCATGGTTTAAGCTGCATTGAAAGTATTGAAGAAAGTAGCAAAAGAAAAACTAAAATGTTCAAACAAACTGCTATCAATGCCGTGCTCTCTGAGCACTTTTCATCTAGTTGGCAAAGGCCAAAGTTCACAGTAGGTTGTGGTCACCAATAGTATTGTATGTCCAGAGACATATTTACATATATATACATACACGCATACTGACATACAAACGGCGATCACAAGGTTTTCACTTAAGCTACTGAAGCAACGCAACAAGTCATAATGTGTGTGACATTCTGACCCGTCATATTCATACCCGTACACCATGACACAAGCTGCCCAAACAGAGAGTGTTTGTATAAGAATGATTCCCATTAACATCCTAACTATTCCTGGTCAAATACTTCCTGCCCTTATGTCTACTACCTGCCCAAAATGGAATTTCAAAATCAACAGTTTATCTACTACCTGGGCCCTCGGGCCGCCTATTTCAAACACTGCTTTCACCTATTTCCTGCTCAATTGTCGACCTCGCCTATAGATCCCAGACGTCGAGGCGGCTCCCGAAGCGTCACTGGATCCAGGTGGCTAATCTCGGCGACCCTGTTCCCGCACTCCTCCCCAGGACTCTCATCTTCAGAGACCAGAGGATCCAGCTACAGGTAAATGTCAGATCGACACTCACGAGTAAGCAGCGGCTAGGTCATTGTCAAATGCAAGGAGAACAAACTGGTAAGTGTCACAAAGCTACAGGTAATGTCAAATTGTTATTGTTCAATCCAAGTGATGGATAAGAACCACAAACACACGAATCCCCCTCTAGGTTAGAGATTGCTGGTGTTAGATCTCTAAATATCTATTAATTCCTAAAATTCATTCACTTCACACAATATTCAACTAGAGGGTTCCAGACATAAAAAAAAAAAACAAAAATATA
>CM032662.1:45078285-45128175 GCA_019095985.1 Streblospio benedicti
ATATTGTGAGTGTTACCAGCAGTTCTTCTCATGATTAGTATTGTCTTCTGGTCACTTCTGTATGAATAATCAAAATTATGAAATTGTCCACCCTCCTCAGATATAATGACAAACAGATTTTTAAAAATAAATATTGATCAAAATGATAAAATGGTTTGGAATAAGTGTTTGATTTGATTTATTTCGTTTATCACAGACATATTAACATTAAAAAGTAAATAAAAGTTTACAGACAGGTAAAAATTATAAATAGAAGTAAAGTTGAATAGATAAATTAATTATTATTCATTAATTATTATTAATTAATTATTCAATAGCTTACAAAAAAAACACAATCTGGCTTTGCAGGATGGTGAAGAAGGTTCAGAATTTAAAATTATTGATAGGTATTGATGATAGATTGTGACCATTAGTATTCTATGACATGTATCTATGCAACAGAATAAAACTGTTCAGAACATTGCACTCATTTTCCATGGTAGTTTTTTATGATAATCAAGTATCAAAGTGGGGGTGGGGGTGGGGTGGGGGCAAAGAGCGTTACCAAAACAATCTTGGGGTGTGGGGGGGGTATAAATGGATACATTATGATAATAGAGATATTAGTATACTAATTGTATGCACAGTGGTGTTGAGCGCATTGTGACTCAACAAAAATGAAATGAAATATGTTGCAAAAACTTTTTTTTGTGATGTAGCATCATTATCGTTTCAAATGCAATATCAAGTATCTAAATTGCATTCTAAATGTAATTTTTCTTTGAAGAATTTCACGTGTCCCTGTGCCCGACCCCACCCCTCTTCGCATGCACAGGGGAATATCATTTGATATATCTAACTTTCATGCCTCATAAATAGTACTTGCTGAGCCATTTGAATATATACATTTTTTTTTCTATCTGCAGTGTTCCAATTTTTCATAATAATCATATCTCTATACCGGTTTCATGAAATGTACCCAAAAATCATGTTTGTAAACATGACTTCTTATCAGCCTTAATAAATATTTCTGACCAGACAATTTTAGCTTTTTTTGGCACACGGGTGATAGAGGCTACAATTTAATGCAGGGCTATTTTTTCATGTACGATAGAACATCCAATTAAGACCACCTCTATATTGAGACTACCTTTGTAGTAGGAAAATTTTTCATGCTCCCAAATGTTTATAAAGGAACCCCAAATGAACCTCCTTATAAAGACCACCTCTCTATATCTACTGGGACAACTTGAGGTGAGTCTCATGGTCCTGACGGGTGGTATTAATACAGATGCTCCGCTGTAAGAAACAGTAGAAAAAGAGACGCCCTTATTAACTTGTGTGTCACATTTAGTCCATAAAGAAGACTGCTTTGAATAATAGTACTGTACAACCTACCAGCAGTGTATCAGCAAACTTTGTACGACACTTCTTGGCGAAGAAGAAACATGTAACGACACTAACTTGGGTGTGGGCGGGGGAGGGGGGACCCCTGTATTCGACGTAGCTACATCTCTCTGGTGACGCTCTCGTACGTGGGTAGTAGGGGGGGGGGCAGTTTATAAGGGGTCAAGAAATCCCACATACCTACTTTTTTGCCTTATTTCCGACATCCGTAATTTTGTTGGCCTTTCCCCCCCCCCCACAAATTCCCCCACACCCCACAAATCCCCACCCCCACCCCCACCCACACAAACACACATACTACTACCTTGATTTCCACATGTCTCTTTAATGCCTTTTTCCCCACATCCCAATTTCTTTGCGTCTTCACCACATCTCACTTCCTTATAACACGCCCCTCTATCTGCAACTAGAGAGTTGCAATGTCTGAGGAGGCCTGGGCCTGGCGATAGGACAAGAGCTTGTGTCTGCTTTTCATGTAATTATTTCAATATGTGGTGTGTATGAAAACAAAGTCTACCATTTTAAATTTTATTGGTAAAACAATAGCTCAACAACGTTAACATTTAACTGTACATGATAACTAGTATATGCAACCAAAATACATAAGTTTATAAAGGTTGATTAACATTAAATGAAACAGTGTCTCAACCCACCAACACACTCATTGACAACAGGGACCCATAGGCAGATCCAGGGGGCGCAGGGGGGCGCTCACCCCCCCTTCCCCCAAAATACTTCATTTTTATAGTGGGTTTTTTTCATGAAATCCCTTATGCGCGCCCCCTTTTCCTTATGTGCGCCCCACCCCCACCCCCATTTTTCCAAAAACCTGGATCTCCCATTGGTACCAACAGCATATAGACACTTTAGGTCTATCATAATGGTCCTAGTAAATGGTAGTTGGATTCTGTTCAATCACGTAGTCCAGTGACCCTAAAGGTTACATCTCAGTAATGCACCAGTTTCAATACTAAGTGTTCGAAAAGCTACTACTGAGACGAATCTTTCTGGCGGGCACGCTAATTGTTCATACGAAAGAAATGTTAGTTTCACACTTCTTTTTTTCAGCTCCCACTCCCACTGTGCCCCTAACACAAAACATTGCACTGTCCAACATTTAGCATTTTGGTAATGGCTTTTTGTAGTGTTCCTGTACATCTGAGTAATGTTTGGTGCTGCTTTCCCCTTGGTTTTTGCTACACGCACATAATATGTCCCTTGTAAACCAAGGCTATCGAAATTATTGTGTTAGGTTCTCATAATTAGAGGCTAATACTATGGAAACGCAGATAATCTACATTACCATTGCATTTATACAATAATAGTGAAAACGAATTGCTGTAGCTTTCTACGTTATCATTGCAGCAAGACAGTGAAACAGCAGTGTCTTGAACGATTGCAAATCAATAGCGCACTCACCACATTCCAAGCATACCTGTGTACAACCACTCACGCGTCTATTTATAATACACTACTTACTATCTATATGTTACTTTAAATTGCAAATATTCTAAGTATAAATTGATTGCTCTGACAAAATCTAAAATCACATTCTAGTAAAGACAGTGAATACATGTCTGCTTAAATGAACTTTATCAGAGGCAAACTTATAAGGGAGGAAAATTGATGATAAATAATATACAATGTAATGTGTACTGTAAATTGAATTTTCACACGAGATCATACTATACCATAATCGTTATGAAAAACAAGAGTAAGAAGAATCAAGATGCATGTACAATATCAAATGCAAACTAACAACTATAACCATTGACTTCATATACCCGAGCATATACTACTCATGAGTACCAATTGTCCTGCACCAGTACCGCACTCCGGCATGAAATGCAGTACTGACTCTTCAGTACCAAACCTTCTGATAAAACTGGTTGTTGCCCATGACAACCACGGGCCGTTCGAGCTTGAGCTGGATGTTCTGGAGCTCGTCTGTGAGCGCCATAAGGAGGTAGTGGATCCGCTCGAGCTTCCATATGATGGGCAGACCGGTGGCAGCCGTGGAGTGTGGCAAGGGCAGCGCAACCACCTGCAGTAGGCAAGGTGTGCAAATAGTTATTTCAGGATGAGCATGCATTGCCAAATCCACATTGTTGGGAAACGTGCGCGCGTGTGTGTGGGGTGGGGTGGGTGGGGTGCAAAAAGGTAACAACACCGTTGTTTGTACACTTCTAAAATAAATGAATATATAATTCTTGAATGAGGGTCTTAAAAAATCAATGGTGTTTCAATATAGTAGTAGTAATGTCCACAAACACTGATGCTGGAGCCTTTGATCATTACGATGTTCTGACCATATTCACGTAGATGTTATATTTCAACATTAAGGTAACTTTGGATTTAATAGTACAATGACCAAAATTCAGAATTAAACCATTCTCAGCACAAATCAAGGTAAATGGGAAAGGGTTTATTATCAATTTTGTGAAGCTAACAGCTTTAGTTTTTACCTGGATGTTTGTAACATATGTTTCTCCATGAGTTCAAAATCAATAGACCTATACAATTAATTCTATATAGCAGTAGAGGAAGGAGTCTGTTTAAACGGTTTAATCCAATTGTGTAGGGATTTCACGAATGTTGTTTACGATACATGAAATGCTCAATCTACATGTCATAATTTCATACAAAACAACTTTTGTAGCAAATATCAACATATCAAAAATGTCAAAAATTGAAGAAAAGGCGTGAAACATCATGTTTCATTAAAGAAGCACAAATAGACACCAGAAACCCATAAAAATCTACCATGTAAGATATACCAAAATGCAAAGTTGGAAGATATTGTTAAAACTTACTTTAACATCAAATTAATGTCGCTAGCAAAATTGAACAGAAACAATCGCCATCCAAAATCGCTGTCATATAATATATATAAGTTTGTCTAAATATAAATAAATATTTGCAAAATGTGTGTGGACTTTAGAGCGGTCATACTTACAAGAAACTTGCAGAAAGCGTGGCAACAGTTTGATAAAAAAACAAATCGAAGCTACAGTTTTAAAAGTTACAGTAAAAAGAGAGTAAAATGCATACTGACTGCTGACAGAAGAAAAGCAAGCTTTATTTATCTCATTGTCACCTACTTACATTACTGCATATAACATACCGCGTTGGACTCCATCAACTCTTCATCATACAGCTCTGCATAGCTTGGAATGCGCTCCATAACGGTACCAGATTCGCTTGGGACACTGTCCCCATTGCTCAGTTTCCTAATATTATTACCATCTAACAAGTCTTCCGGACATCCTTCGAGAAGGTTATCACTGGATCCGCCCATTCTCACTGATGGCGGTCTCGGAGGCTCCACTAAGGTCGGGGGCAAGCCGTATGGAGACCTGGATTTGTCCGATGATCGAGGAGCACTCTTTGACCTTCTGGACTTTCTGCTGTCGTCAGGCAAGTTGTCGTGTAAGTTGTAAGAGGACTTGGCTGATCTCCTTGAGTGCATCGGGGCATCGTAATCTTCATACACTGATGCTATGATTTCTTCATAATCTGGCATTGAAGAGACTGAGAATTGAGGAGGCATAGGGCGATGCTTGTATTCTGGCTTTTCTGGCACAAAATCCAGTGAGCCGATGACTGGGTCCCAGTAAAATGCATCTTCTGGGTTTACCCATTTTTCTCCCATCCCGTCCCCGGGAAGCTCTATTTTAGAGCAAACTATTGGTTTCACGTTTGAAAGGCCTATTTCTTTGGATGTGAGGAAGAAATTTGAAAACCTGAACGCTCGTCTCTTGTTAGATGGCAGGTAGCTGCAGGGTCTCATATTTTCACTCATGACCCTTCGAGCATCATCAGAAGAGATTCTGAAGGTTCCACTCACCACCACGGGCAATTGCTCTAACATGGATAGATTTTCCACGAATGCAACAATTTTTCTCATCTGGCTAGTTGCTTTCAGCCTGCCCATGCATTCGTCAGTGAGTACAGAGAGTGCAATAAACTCATGCTTGGGTTTTGTCTTACTCCGCGTTTTTACTTTAGCAATCACAAAATTAGCCTCTGGCAGATAATGTCTGGGTAGTCTTCGCTGGAGCTCCAAGTCTCTTAGATAATGTCTATATTGCTTTTCATCGCAGACTTTAAACAGCCGTTTGGAATATACGATGAATGCGCGACTGTTTCCGATGAAATCATAATGCTTGGGTAATGATGGCTTGAAATTCGTCTGTTGGCCAAAGAAGAGTCCCACATTCTTTTCTTCAAGCATGTACTTGATGATCTGCTGTCCATAGCGACGTATTTCTTTGCTTGCAAATCTTCCAGACATATTCATAGAAACCAACGTAGAAAGTGGTTCCTGTTCATAATGATTCACAAGCAAATCGCCAGACATGATGACACAGTTTTATTTTCCTGTGTTATAAACACACTGGAAGTATCCTTTTTTTTAAACTCAGAAACTAATTGCACTTAGAATCCTTGCAGATGCTCTTCATTTTACCTGCGTCTGACCATAGTGGGGAATAAACCTTGTCAGTTGTCCACAAAACATATACTACTGAAAGCTGCTGCTGAAATTTAACTCACTTGTAATATGTTGAACATTATTATCATTGAAAATACCTGCGCTCTACACAGTTTTTGAAAATCAATATGCAAAGAGTGCACAGATGTTTAGTATACACATTCATATTGAGCGGGCACGGCTTATCAAACATTTCACACAGAGCTTCTTTACATTGCACATTGCTCCTATGCGGGTGTGGTTAAAACAATTAAATAATGGCTTTCCACAAACAGCATGTGTATATATGTTAAGGTCTTATCAAATGCAACGTGTTTTGACATGGTTACCATTATCATAAAATATGCTTATAAAGCACCATTTTTAAGTGTATGCTAATAGGTAATTGCTACACAGCATGGAACTTAATGACGTAATCATTTTCTAAACTGGTTTATAATTATCACAATCCCGTGGCACTGGCAGATCCATGGTTTTGGAAATGGGGGCGTATTGAATGAATTTCATGGGTTTTGAAGTAGGAATAGATAATTGATGAGCCAGAATCCCCATAAAAATGAATTAATTTGTGTGAACAGGTAAGTATAGACGCCCCCTTTGTGCCCCCTCCTGAATCTAACTACGGTGGAGTCTGATAGACTAGAACGATGCATCTTGGGACAAGTGTCATGGGTGTTAAAATTACCACCGGAAAGTGATTCAGGCTGTCGCATCATGAATATTTAAAACAAAATCAAAATTCACATATACTGTTATTTTTTTAATTGCACATAAGTGTTTTAGTAAGTCTTGATGAGGTGGTCAGATATGTTCCACGAAGAGGGTATTTATAATTTAAATAATTTTGAGAAAAATTTAATATAAATTTCCGGATTAGGCAATCAAACTGCATACTTCTTGTGCAGCACCTAAAATAATAAAATGTGTATAAATAGAGAAAACGCATCTCCTGGTTGATAGGGCCTAATAGAAATTTTATTGAACGAGTTTGGCAGCCGTATTACCCGAGTGCTCAGCACGAGGGGGATGCAAGCTGACAAACGAGTTCAATAAAAATTTCTAGTATCAACAAGAAAGTTCCTTTTATATTTATCCTGTACACAATTAGATTCCATATTTGAATGCATAAGTGTATTTTATCTGCCACTAAATCAGTATTTGTGTAATTTAGTTTAGTTTTAGTTAATCAACACACTTAGAGATAGTGTCAAATTAATAAATTAATATAATAGTTGATCAATTTCAAATGTATTGGAGATCCTCCCCGGGCCAGGACAGTAACACACTCTCACACACTTGACTTGCTGAGTAGCAGCAAAGGATCCTTCATTCATATAGCAGTACTATCCTTGATGCTTGGTAGTAGCAACAATTAATTCTCTATAGTATATACTTTTATTAATCTATTTATTAAATCTGAATTTTAATTTTCATGTATATTGAGCTACAAATAAAAAATTTAAAGGATACTATATTTGATCAATATAAGAAAATATCTGGTAACATTTGAGAGAGCAGCACCTGACTGTATTTTCAATTTTTTGTGGCGCCATCTATTAGATTCATAGTAAAAAAATTGACTTATGCGCCATCTTTTGTCCAACAGCTGAACTATAAACACGGGCCCAGTGTCATCTAGTGGCCAAATATAGAACTGAATATAAAAAATACAGACCGTCAGCTAGTGTCCTCTAGCGGCCAAATGCAGAACTAAATATAAAAAAAAAAATGGACCATCAGCTAGTGTCATCTAGTGGCCAATATATAGAACTAAATTTGAAAAATTAAAAAAATACAGACTGTCAGCTAGTGCCCTCTAGCGGCCAAATGTTGAACTTATATAAAAATACAGACCGTCAGCTAGTGTCGTCTACACAGCCAAATATAGAATTGGATATAAAATAAAAGTGAACTTGAAGGTTACTAAGGGACCATTCAGTATTTATGACAGGGTGGGGTAGGAGGATTTTAGGGCGGTTCATGAACTTTTGTCACAATGTTTGGAGAGGGGCATCAATTTTTTCACACACTTTTGAGGGGGTGGGGTGGCTATCAATTTTTTTCACTGCAACGTGCATCAATTTTTGAGACATTTTGGACTAAAATTTACTTATTTTTATATATGTTGATATTGATCAAATAGAATTTGATTTAACTGACAATGATTGTGCTAACTGTTGAGGGGGGTCATCAATTTTTATCACATGAAATTGAGGGGTTCACCAATTTTTTTTTCACAGGATTTGAGGGGGCATAAATTTTTTCACATTTTTTTGGAAAATCCTCTAAATAAATATCATTTTAAATCGTCCTAGTAAAAAAAACAAAAAACCAAAAACACAAAAAATAAAGAAAAAAAAAAAAACCAATAGAACAATAAAAAAGCAATCAATTGATAAAAAATAAATAAGTTTGCACCATCCAATAAAATTCTTATATATTAGTAAAGAACATGACAAACATGATAAAAAAGGAAGGTACTTTTTATAATTTGATGATTTTTCATTCCATTCCCAATCTTTATGTGAGCGCGGTACAAATTAATAAATATTCTTGAGGGGACTTTTTAAAGAATAGAGGTCAAACAGTTTTTTTTTTTCATCACAGATTACAAGACCTTTTTCAGACAAACATTTTTATGCAAATACCTTTAAATATTGCGGAATCCCTAAATTACAAGTTCCATCATTTTTTATAAAAATAATTTTAAAGTTAAATCAAAACTTCCATCATTTTCTTATATATTAAAAACACTCTCTAAAAGGAAGGTCTTAAAAATTTTCTAAAATTTTTACTATTTCTAAAAAAAAAGGAGATTTACATATTAGACCTCAACCTTTAGAATAGATAAAACGTTTAAAACTATGCATGATCGGAAGCATGTCCTAAAATATACCTGAGACGGAGTCCGAATATCAGGCAGGATATCAGAATAATAGATCATGTAATTACCGGTGCCATTTATATTAATTAATGCAGTTTATAACATGTAATTTTAGAAATTCAATAAAATATCAATAGAACTGTATGGTTTTGTTTATTCACTACTTACTCTTTTTTAAAGAATTATTATTGTAAAAAAATCAAATTAGGAAACCACTCATTAGTACTTTTATTTCTCTGGTGCAATTTTCCTATTGATGTGAATCTTCTGCTCTGTGGTCTCTTGTTTTACATGTTTGTAATACAATGAATCCGATAAAATCCTATTTCAACTTAAAAAAAAACTAAATTTATTTTTTATGTTCACAACTTCACATGTATGCAATATTCTAGTGATGCATCAATTAAGAAATCTGTTCCATCACATTTCAATTAGTGTGTCCTGTGCGGACAACAAAACAAATTGCTACCACCAAAATTCATTCATTGTGAACACAAAAATCACCAGTCGCTATGTCGTCTTGTGTTGAGTGATAAACTTTTTTAGAATGATTTTATTAAACAAGTCTAATAACCATGTATTATTGAATTTAGAATTTGCCCAAGTAATGGTATGATGATTTTACCATACAAATGCCTTGAAAACACTGATTGCAAAAATGCAAACGTTACAGAATACTAGTACAAGGTTTCGCTTATAAATTTTTACTGCCATAGTATTTTGTCTAGCTCCCTAGTAGTTTTGCATACTATAAGCTGAAATTTTCATAAAATATCAGTATATCTAATTTTTATGAAGTATGCTTCAGATTTCAAATCTAGTGCAATAATTTGTCTTGGTAAAAAAGTTATCCAAATGATCATTTGCAAATACAACTGCTTGTGTAATGATAAAATTTAACGAAGTTAGTTGATCTTTGAAAATATTAATTTTCATTGTTGAAATGAAAATAACAAATCATATCACTTCATCAATTCTTTTATTAGTTTTTTTTATCCAGTATTTTTCTTGTTACTATGAAATAAATTTCATAAAACTACCTGTTTTTATAGTAGTGCACAAATGTGTTTGCAATTGCATCAAAATATATATATTCATTTTTGTTATATACAATTACTTTCCTGTACAATTACATCTAAATGTAAATATATACAAATTTAGTAATAGAGGAAATTTCTAAAGATATGGAATTTGAAATTGCTATATTTAGCAGAGGTAATACTTTTTTTCCACCTTAAAACTGCATTTATTCATATTCATTTCCTAACACAAAAATGAAAATGATTGAACTAGATCTCAGCATAAGAATATTTTCTAATACCTCACAGTGAACAAACCATTGAACAAACTCAAAATGTTTACAATAAGTATTCAGATATTGCTTTGCCTTTGCTTAAATGAAAACACAAAGGTAGTAAATAATATCTATTGCATACAAATGAGTTTGATCTCTTAAAAAGTATTTTGTTGAAATAAGTTACAAAGAACAGTATTTTCATTTGGTTCACAGAAGCATCATTCATTGAAAAAACATTTTTTCTATAGATGTACATTTATTGCTATCAAATGTGTTCATGGTTTCAGTGCATTTTTAACTTCAGTATTGGAATATTTTTAACAGAAAATCACAGAGAATACAGTGGCTACATCCAGATTTGTAAAAAAAAAAGACGGAAAGTAGTCATATGAGGGAATGACTAGAAGGAAAAGAACCAATTGTGACCTTATATTGATGTGCATAATCAGATTATGTCCTGAACGTTGATTCATGACATCTTTAACAACATATCTAACAATAACTATTTTTATCCAAATAAATACCTTGTAGCAAAACAAGAGGCATGTTGATTATACTAAATATCACAGCTACTGTTCATGGTAGTCTTTGTTCTATAAAATCCTCTTTTATAACAAAACGAACATGACATAAAATTGGTAACAAACACAGTATAAACACCCTACTTCAATATATCTACACTCTAAAATCAAAATCCTCTTTATCATTATTTATACTTATCAACTGTATAATACATCATTCATAGTTTTGCAATAAGTGAAGCATAAACAGCAAGTCTTTGATAATAAATGAAGCTTATGAAGGCATCAAATAAACTTCATCATAGTTCTTTACTCCAAGAAAAGTAATATGTGAAAATTAATTTTCTTATGACTCAATAATGAAATGATTACTCAAATACTAACAAATATCATTTTGACTCAAATAATTGAAATTTAATGCCAATAGTTTTCCTTTATCATTGCTCGTCAAATTTCTAAAAACTTGGGAGGAATTAATGAACTTTCCTTGGGACTTACATTAGATAGAATATACCATATGGTTAACATCTAAACTATTCAATAAATTGTAATATACTGAACAACTTAGTAAACCATTAAGGTTGAAATAATATAACAAGACTTCAGTGAGTTGAAGCAAACATTAAAAATCATTCAAATACAAACTTAGTTTGAAGTTATTGTAAGTACAAAAAGAATCATGGAAAAAACATCATTTTTGCCATATTGTAAAGATAATTTTCAATTAGCCACATTTCATACTTCAGTAATCAAACCATGGCAAGACACAGAAACTCTTTTTACGAACACACTTCCCACGGTATTCAAATCCAAGCATTCTCTTAAAAATGTACCTTCCATATCCTGATTCAATAACAAATTCGCTTGAATCCCTGCTCAGTTCACACACAATTCACATATGATCACCAGTGATTAATCTAGATATAAGTCAGACTCGTTATTTTTCAATACATGTAGCATTCAAACAATTAAAAATTTGTGCATCCCACAGGATCCATAAAATAGTCATAATTTGTTATCGTTATGCATGCCAGGACTCATTCTATTGCCCCTGGGGGACCCATTGTTTCAAAATATACCAGTCCTTAATAGGGACGCCACATTGTTGCCAATTTCTAAACTAATCATATTCTTCTCTCTCTCTTTTCTAAAGCGAGCAAGCTCCTACCCACTATATTGACCAAGCTGAAGACATATGCTTTGTCAATATAGTGTATAGGAGCTTGATCTAGTGAAGTATTGTTGTGGAGATCCGCATGCTTTGATATGAAATTTAGTAAGGTTATAGTGTCGATTTAACATGCATGGTACTTTTTAGGAGCTTGCTTGCTATAGAATAAAGAGAGAGAGAGAGAAGAATATTATTGCATTCACAAGCTAACTTGGGGAAAAATAACATTAGAAATCTAGACTAATCACTGCGATCACACGCCGTTCGCCGTCGCCCCTCTCCCCCGCGGCACACTGAGCAGATCCTTGTACTCAACGAGCGCCTCCTTGAGCGCGCGACACACCTGGCTCGAGGTGGAGGTGGTACACTCGACGAGCGCCGGGTACAGGCAGATCACCTGCTCCCAGATGTTGCGCTCCACGTTGGAGGCGGGCGCCTTCTTGAGCGCCACGAGCAGCGTGCTGATGGCCTTGAGCACGAACGCCATCTCCGACATGCGCGGCCTCGGCAGCGGGCACTTGCCGCTCAGGCGCTCGTCTTCCACGTACTTTTCGAGCACGTCCTTGCACCGTTTGAGCAGTGACGACACGGCCAGCTTGGTGATCGACGAGCTCTCGTCCACCTGCCTATTCACGAACGAGAACTGCAGCAGCGTTTCGAAGCACGCCTTGGCGAACTCCTCACGCAGCTTTCGGCTCGAGTCGACGTCAATGAACGCGGAAGAGGCGGCCGAATGAATCGAGCCTTTGTTGAGGATGCCCATCACTTTGACGATGAAGTCGTTGGGGATTGTCGACGCGCGGGGAAGGATCTTATCTCTCAGCAAGTAGACGACTTTGCAGTCGATTGCTTCGTCCCGTTGGAAGTCTTCGACGGATAGTGTTGGAGGGGCAGGATTTTGAGAGAAGAGAAAAGCCGTCAAGCGTGTTTCTAGCTCCGTCCACATGGATTTGAACTCTGCAGGGTGCTCTGCCGCAATCGGCAAGCCTTTCGCTAGGACTCGTAGCAGGGCGTTGACAACCAGCATCCATGTTGACTGAGCAGGACATCCGTACTTCAAGCCTAGAGGAATGTGGAAAGATTTGATGATAACGTAAAGCACGTGCTGTTTGATGACTAATGGCTGACCAGCAGTTGCTGAATATAACTCCACCACCATCTCTACAATGGCCTCCGCAAATGGTACATAGTTCATGGCCACCCAGTCAGCAGCCTGGTTGGCTTTCACCACACTCACAGATTTGGTGTCCACTTTGCCAAACTTTGGTGGTTTCACTGCGTATTCGACGAACTTCAACATCTGCTCAAACAGATCTGGGCACATCGACTGGATGTTTTCCGATCCTGTCAGAACTTCTTTGTGGAGCACTTTCACAGAATACAAAATCGCTTCCTGGAGTGGCGTCAGGGACACTTCTCCCACGGGCATTATGAACGGCGTTGAATCGCTATGAACAGGCACAATCAAAGCCCTTTGTAGTACATTGAACAATTTCTGCAAATCAGCGGCGAAGAAGCGACTTTTCATTTGAGCGTACAGTGCAGGGAAAGTCTGTATGAGTGCCGTGAGGAACGGTTGTGAAGGAATGTAGATCTGAGACTTATCGGACGTTTCCGGGGGTGATGTGACTGCAGTGCCAATGCTGAGCCAAACTCTCCAGGCATTTGCCCATAGCACTTTGTCATCTATTCCCGAATCTTTATCTATCAACAATATAGGCTCTTCAGACAATTTAGGATCTTTTGAAGCTTTGCTCTGCGATTTCTTAAATGTCTGAGCAGGCGCTTCATGCCTCGCTATTTGTTCTTCTTGTGGGGCTTGCAGGTTCTGATTGGGCGGAGTAAAGTACATTTTCAACTCATCATCCTTGTTGCTACCATCTTTGTTCAGCTGTAGAATTTCCTGGAAACTTTTCAGAGCAGCCAGAGACACTTCTGGATTTTGACAGAGCGCCGAATTTTCAATGTACTCGAGCAAAAGAGCCCACGCCCTTGGAAAGTCGCCTAAATGCTGCAGAAT
The DNA here is from genome assembly GCA_019095985.1 of Streblospio benedicti. Classification (NCBI taxonomy): domain Eukaryota; kingdom Metazoa; phylum Annelida; class Polychaeta; order Spionida; family Spionidae; genus Streblospio; species Streblospio benedicti. The sequence goes on from CM032662.1 coordinate 45,092,057, forward strand.
CTTTCGCTTTGTGTTGAAGACACGAGCCACACCGGCCAGCGATAACACCTGCGTCTCAGCCCATTGCTTTTGCGCTGTGTCGCGTGAATGATGAATAAGAATGTTGCCGCCAGGCGTCGCGTCTTTGGTCCCTGACGCCGTGGTCGACATCTTTTTCACCTGATCGAGCAGAGGGAACAGCACCTTCCAGAGCACGGTGTTCCACGTCTGTGGCTGCAGCAGCGTGCTGTGTGTGGCAATGGTGGAAAACAGCGTCTGCCCAGCACTCTTACGTACGGCCGGCCGCGGGTCAACGCAAAGCTCGCCCATTCTCTGGAACAAACACAGCCACAGGCGTTCGAAATCCATGCTTCCTTCTTCGGTCATCTCCTTGCGTATCCGCTCGCGGTTTTGGATAGAAGAAATCGAGATGTTCCACATCAGTCCGACCGACGTGAGCGAGATATTGAGCTCCTGGTTTTGCAAACCGAACTTCGCTGCGACGTGCACGCATATCTGCAGGCAAGTGCACGGCATGATGGGCAGGAAATCGGTGACTACCAGCTGTAGACATTGAAAAGCGGTTCTGATCAGTGCCTCGCCCTGGTCATTGTTGACTGAACCGATGACGTTGAGCATAAGCGGCCAACCCTCACCCAGAGTTTCTCCGTTGTTGTGCAGAACTTGCAACGTGCACTCCAGCTGCTTTTGACGAATGTCTCCATAACGAATCGACGACAACTCCTGCAGTGGCGCGAGAAGCATCAACTGGAGCTGCATGTTTTCGTACAGCGGTGTTCCGTAGTTATGGATCAAAGCCGCCTTGATCAAGGAGGTCACTGCTTCTGCTCCCCACGCTCTCAAGCTGGCCTGCGTATGTTGACACACCTCCAGAAGATGAGCCGTCACCGGTTTCCACAGCACCGTGACCCTCGACATATTCACCAGGCCGGTTTCCAGCAACTTTGCAACGGCGAACAGCGAAGGCTCCTTATTCGAAAAGCCGACTTCCATCGCCTCGGTCGAGAGCTTGCACAGAGCGTCTATCAAATGATGCAAGGCGACGTCGTCCAAATACTGCGAGCTTTCGAACAGCCTGGACAACATGGCGGAGAGCACCGGCAGATCGGCCATCACCGCTGTGGTGATGACAGCATTGGGATTGTCCTGGGCCGGCGCCTTCAGGCTTCCTCCTGCCGACGGCTTCAGCCCCAAGATCCAGACGAGGTGCTGCAGGGTGGTGAGGATCTGGTGCCAGGCAGTGCCGAGGATGGCTCCGTGGCAGTGCGCCATGCCCAGGATGGCGCGCATGCACTGGATGTTCTTGGAGGTGAGCATCACGGGGCCCTGCTGGGCACCCAGGGGAAGGGAGGCCGTGGGCAGTGCAGTGCCTACGGCCACCACCTGGCTGCCTGCCACCATCCCTCCGTCCTCCCCGGTGCCTCCTCCCGCCGAGGTATCCGAGGGTTGTCGTGCTATGGGTTTGTGCTGTCCGCCGCTTAACGACGATGTGTTGAGAATGGTGAGGGTGTAGTGAGGTGGGAGCGACGCTTTGCATAGTGCCGTGATGAATGCGTCGCGAGGCGTGTGAAGCTCTAACGACCCGCAAATACTGGCGTAGTTCTGTATTGCTTTGAGGATTGACTCGGTGGCGCTTTCGTCAGTACTGGCTTCTAGCAGAATGGACAACGCGGCCAAGATTCCGCACCACGAGGAATTGATCAGTTCTTTGTGCACTTGGCTTTCGTTATCAATCTCCACTTTCAAACTTCCGTCCGGTTCGGACATTTGCAAGAACTTTCTCACTTTGGTCGCTGTGTTTTCGACCAGCGTATTTACGCCCTTCACAATGTTCAACATCGACAAGAAAGCCAGCGAAAGTCCGTATCCGTCGGGTATCGAAGGCGGTTCGATTCTGTCCAACATTTCGAGAAACACTGCTCTGTTATTGTGCTGCCCAGTGATGTTGACCACTAGTGGCGTCCACACATTGCGATAATAGAACGCGGGCTGCGGCGTCACTCCGCTTCCCACCGGCAGACCTCCGACCAAAGACGGCGGCGTGCCCGAAATATCCGGCTTCGACGAGCTCGACTGCGACAGCTGGTGGTGCTGCGACGAACTGCCGATGAACTGGGCCTGGATGAACGCGCCCAGTCCGTTGACGATGTCCTGGAAGATCTTCGTCGAGTGCTTCTTCATGTCGTAGCTGGCGCAGAAACTGTGCAGCAGGTGGGGCTGACTGGTCAGCTTGACCAGCACCTCCAGGGCCGTGGCGCGCTGCCACATGGGCTTGTCAGCGTCGATGAACTTCACCAGCAGCGACAGGAAGATCTCGCACTCCGTCACCTGCGGAAAACACACATTTTACGAGCTGCGTTACTTTCTATTTTCAAAATAATTGTGCATGTTTATTCGATGTAGTATGTGGACGGTTAACCGGATAACCGGCTTCGGTCGATTTTCTAAGCATAACCGGTCCGTACATTGACAAACCGGTTATTGATGTTGATGATTATTTTCATGCCCAAGCTATATATATCCATATATTTCATTAATTTTGCATGATTTAACATTTTTGACAGTTCAAATTGCCTTGCTGGTGAATGTAAAAGACGAAATGCATAAACCGCAATTTTTTTTCAAACGGTAATTGATACAGGGTGTCCAATCAATATATTCTGTCGCAGTATGGTTTCGCTTTCCTGAAAATAACATGAAATATTTAGATGAGCGATAATCGGCAGTTAATCGGTTATGGTTCGGTTACATAGAGCCGATTAACCAGTCTCAATTTTCTCGAACCGTCCACACACTAATTCGATGTTATCCTATTTTTTTTTTATTGTTGTAAATCTATATATTAAAATTAAAATTTATCATTTTCATCTTTCACAACACAAAATGTTCTAACCATTTTGACAGTTTCGTCTGCTTCTGCAGAGATTTTCAAAAACACTACTGCGCATGGCAGGTCATGTCAGGACATGCGCAGTAGTGTTTTTGAAAATGTCTTCAGAGGCAGAAGAAACTGTCAAACGGTTAGAAAATATTTGTGTTGTGAAAGATGAAAATAATAAATTTACATAATTACCACCACAAACTCATACAAGGATGTCAAAATGAAATCAGGTTTCAAATTTTTCATTCTATGGTATATCCATTCCTCTTTAATTTGGTCTTTTTACTACTGATATTTATTGATTTATACTACTGTTTTCTTCTACTGAAATAATAGGGTTTTTTTACGGGGTCAACACAAAGTCGTTTTAAAGTATTTGAGCCGTCTGGTGTAAATATGTAACTCTGTTTAAAATTAGTCATACGTTATCTTAAATTTTCTTGTATTCTTCCTTCTATTTCTGCTGCTCTAATGCGGTCTAAATTAAATTTATGTTGTTCTAAATGTTTTATACAATTTTATTTACTCTATAACATGTTTCAATACCATTCGTATTCTTTTCAAACTGAAATTTCAAAATATTAGCTCCAAAAAACTGATCCAGACGAGGTTTTTTTGAACTAATATTTTGAAATTTGAGTTTTTCAAAGGATACTAATCGTATTGAAACATGTTATAGAGTAAATAAAATTATATAAAACATTTAGAACAACATAAATTTATTCATTTCATATATAATTGTCTTTTCCTACCATTCCAAATCATTTGGATTTTAATTTTTGAAGGAATATGTACTTATAGTAAATTTTGAAATTGATGACGTTTTTTTGTGCAATAAAATAAATTTTACATATTATATATTAGAAACAATGTGGTAGGAAAAGACCGTATCCATAAATGAGACCTGCTAAATACATAGAACAACGTATACAAACATTTTAATAATTGTACAGGTCGATTATCCGACCATTTCATGTATAATTGACCCATAACTATTTATTAGACCATGACATGGGCATTCCAAACAAGTATCTTTTTTGCATTTTCTGGACTTATAAGTTTAATTTTTCAATATCCATTGTACATTTATCAAGAATTATAATAATCAACACGTACACATAGTTTCAAATTTAACATAATGACCAAAACATGGAAAATTAAAAGGATTTTCCTAAAGAGACAAAAGGTCCTTTACAAATAATATTTTTTTACAATCAAAACAATATTATAATTAGAAATCTAATGTGGTAGATCTGTGAAAAGTCTTTTATCCATAAATGAGACCTACAAATGAAACCGGTGACGAGGGCTATATTTGTTCACTTGCCTATTTGTGATTTCCCCCTATTCAATTTTTTTTCTGAGCAGCAGAAATAGAAGAAAGAATACAAGAAAATGCGACCACATGTTGCATACCATATTTCACGAATCTTGTATGTTATCTTAAATGTACCAAATGTTAAAAAGAAGCAATAAGAGTGATAACCATACCAAAGGTTCGTAATAGTCCTTCGTCAACACAGCTACGATCCTGAGCAGCCTCATCACAATGGGAAAATACGGTTTGTCCATGGCTGAGTTTGAAGTAGGAGCACCGATTCTGTACTTCAGACTGGGGGAGAAAAGCTTTATTACAAGTGGACACACTCTTTCTTTGAGAAGAAAACTGAATTCTTGATGTTGAATGAAAATCTTCGGAAATGTAGTTAACAAACTTTCCATGAGCTCTAATCCGAAAGTTCTTGTCATTTCTGTCATCCCTACCAGCCAAAGAGGTTGGTCTGCATTAACCAACTGACACAAGTCTTGAAATAACATATATGCATCTTGTGCATGTGGTTTCAATGATTTTGGTGCCTCCTTTTTAGGTGTTTTCAATGGATCTGTCGAACTGTCGTTGTCGGGAGATGCCTTTGTGGTTTGATCTTCGTTTGTCACACGCTCAAACACAATCGTTACTAACTGTCTCACCGTTGCAGCTGCTGTATTAATGGTGGTACTATCTTTCGTGAAGTGCAATCGAAAGCAGAGCACAATAGCTTTAGCAAGAGCTTCATGTTGCACTGTTGCTGTAGTTGTGATCAGAAGAATAGCTGTTTGCAATAGTTTCAGTTCCTCAACACCTGCTTCCATAGACACCCACAGGGCGGCCACAATGCTCTCAGCTGCCAACGGACTAACAATTCCATGCGAAATAAGTCTCTGCATTCCTGCCAGACAGTGATGAACTATTTTAGGATTTTTCGTATCACAGCCCAAGAGAAATGGTTGAACCAAATCCATGCTTGATGACATCAAAGCACCCATCAAATCGTCACTTTTACTTGTGTAAATATTTCTGATTTTTAATAGGCATGCTTCTGATGCTTCTTTGACAGGTGGATATTTTCTTTTACAATCAGATGATAAATTTCTCAAGTCAGTTTGTAGATTTTCAATCAATTTCTTCAAAACTGCTGGATTTACAGTGGCAGCCATATTGGTATCTTTACTTTTGTATTATTATTCAATGGCGTACTCTGTTGTCTCAATCATAACCAGCCTGCAAATAGAAAATATGGAAAAAACGATTAGATAAATTGCCAAACTTAACTGTCATTATGTCTTCCATATTCTCAATGCTATTCTATGGGCAATTTAAATTGGTAAATATCAAAATTTTAGGCAATACAGCAATGTTCTTTTCACAATTGTAAGAGTAAGATTCCATTTTATATATTCTTTTTTCCAGGTGGAGTTGGGGACACATAATTACAAGTGTTATAGGTTTTGAACTTTTGTAAAATATTGTCCATAAACTTTGCAAATTATCCACTCACATATATGTGACTTTTTCTAACAATAAGCAAGTATTTCCTGTATAGCTGTTCTATTACTATAACATATATGATCCAGTTCGTCATGACCCAGGTTGACAAAATAACCAGGGTTATCTAAAAATGTGAATGTCTGTCTAATTAACTCAGTTTATGTCAAAATCAAACACATCAAAATCATGAATGTCATGCGTAGTGCACATCAGCTAGCAATGAATCAATCCTTGACACAAGTACTCACTTGGTATTTAAACTAATCATACGTGTGGCATAAATTATCACATATAATAATAATAATGCCAGGAGGTTAAAATATTGTTAAAATAGACTTAAAAAAAGGAAGTTCCAAACAATAGATACAAAAGACAAAGAGAGACAGAAAGCGTACAACCATGCATGCAATAAATTAGGGACAGAAGTGGAAGAATCAGTCTCTAATTTAGTCACTACTCCCCTCTTCCAGACTTGTAGAAATTGTAGAGGAATAGTACTGAATTCAATTCCCTTGTGCCAGGGTTGGCAATCTTCCGGAAGTTTGCTATTTCTTCCGGGACGGCGGAAGAAATGCGGAAGAAACTGGAAGAAATGGTTTCTTCCCGGAAGAAATGAAAGTTTGGTGGAAGTTTGGTTTCTGGTCCAAATCACGATTTGATCAGTAAAAGATGTATTATGTACATCTGAATTAGAATGACTGTCTTTAGTAATCAGAGCCTTTTAGTGGTCAAATATTATGACAACAAAAAGCCTATAAGCATTGGAAGAAATAAACACAAAATTTATTCATAATCTATCAATTTTATTCAAGAACAATTGTCTATATGCTCAGAACTCTTGTTTATGCCATAGCAATTACTTTGATGGGTTTTCATCCTACATGGGTTTATAGATTGTGACTTGCCACACTTGTTGCATTTGGCCACTTGCTCGTGCTGCATAGTGAGTAATTGCTTAGCCAAAAGACGTTTAGCAACTTGTCAGAACAAGAATTGGACTGGTAGATGCGGTCGCCAGAATCTGGACACAAGTCAGAGTCTAGTCACGTCACTAAAATGTAGGTGTGGCGACCTGTTAACGTATGTTGAGACTCTGGCGACCACATCTACCTTTTAAAAGTCACCAGTCCTGCTGAAGAGTAACTATTGATGTCTTAACTGGGAGACTGGGAAATAATGGACTTTATTCACTGATAACCCAGGTTATTTACCATGAAAAATTAATAATTCATAGCCCCAAAATGCGATTTTTCATCTGGCAACTCTGGTCATGTTGAACAGGATCATATGCAAATTTGCGTTGATCCCAAGGCGTAAGGCAGAAAGTCTAATCGTATATGGTAGGCTAGAAGTATAGTATAAATACTTCCTATCACCAAATTAACGCTCTGAAATATTTGACGTTTATTACAACAGTGAGTGATGCTACAGTCACATGGCATGATACAGACCTGCGGATGCTTGCATAATGAAAATACATTAATATTATGAAAATACCCAGCAAAGAGACCAAGGATTCCAGTTGTCAACCTGACTTCACAGTAGAGAGATAAATCATCACATTAATTACTGCGGACCCTGTGTATTGGGTTATGGATAAATATGGATGATTACGCAAGATACGGAGCCTCGCGGATGAGTATACATACATGTATCTTGCTAATGAGTTTACGCATCTTACATGATAGTTACGTATTGTACCTATATTTCACGTATGTGTGATCCGCAACAAAGTTGTGATTTTTTCAAAATCTTGTCCGCGATTCTGCGTAGGTCTGCATATGTCTACGTATCATGCATATAGAGTTACGGATAGATACGTTTGCGGATGGTTATGTATTTTTATCTGTAATCGTCCATATCTCCCGTAAGTGGCCATGTGACTAGCATAAACACTGCATGTGTACAGGTTACTAACTCATATCTAATTGATACTTGCATAATCTTTATGAAATCACTGAAGCATTAAAAAAAATAGTCTTTCTACCGTGATCTTGACATGACATGTTGATTGGTGTTTATTGTTGGTGGGGGTCAGTGACAGTATTAGTGAATATTATGTATGCATTTGTCAACAATGTCGAGAATGTTGACAGAACTCTACCAGGAACCAACTGTCAAACGATAATTTTGCATCACATATTGATATCAAGCACACTAAACACTGTTCAATAGTTATATATAAAACAAGGGTGTTCTATGCACCTGGTTATCGAACCTTTATTCTGTACTAGCAGCTAAATGTGATGAAATAAATCTTGTTTGACGTGTCAACGATATTTAAAAATACTTAAATTATCGCCCAATCGAATAGCGCCACCTGTTGGTGATGTTTTAATGCTGGTGCACTTGCACATATTATTTAACGCAAACGTTGCCATCGAGTACGTTGTGATTGGTGCCAATCTCGATGTTGTTGGCTTCGACAGACTGGTTTAAACTGGTTCTGCAAACTCGCGTGGCGTCGTGGGCGGGAGCCTCGTTTATCAAATACAAACATGGATTTTGCCCGGATATAATTTAGAAAATGTACATTTAACTAAAAATACACTCGATTGTGGCAATTAATCTGCCGGCAAAAGACTGGACACTCTTAAATATATATTTATGCATATTTTTTTAAATGCAAGACTATTCTATCATGTGAAATAAACTTAGATTATTTTGATTGTTGGTGAAGTAAATGAATCAAGCGCAGGTTCGTGGACAAACAAGGCGAATTTCACCACACTATATCATATAATCTTCATTTTTATACTTTTTGATTGTAGATCGACATTGTTTTCTAAATAAAAAATAAACTAATCTAATTTATCAATTACATTAAATTTTACAAGACATGGTAAACAAGAATTTAACCACAAATGTGCTATATCATATACTTCAAAAATAATATTTTTTGACCGGTTATTTTGTTTTCCTAAATAAAATTAGTCTAATATTTTTTAGATTTAGATTTATAAACCTGCCATCTATGCTATTAAGATGCTTATAGGCTGTGTGCAAGAGAGACAAACCAGGGAATGTTAGTTAGATAAAAAGACTAAAATATAGTTGAAAGATGTTAATTTAGTGCAGGATAAAAAGGAGAAGGGGGATATAGGGATTAGTATGGTACACTATGGCTCAAGGCTGCAACCCTGTTCTTGAAGGTTGTTACTGTTTGGGCCTGAAGTATGTCTCTGGGCAAGCTGTTCCAGTCAGAGACTGTACGAGGAAAAAATGAAAATTGGTAATAGTTGGTTCTAGCTATTATTGGGTTGAGATGGACACCATTTCTTTGGAAGTTTACATAGAATCCTATTGGTATATCGACAAGACCCTTGGTGATCTTGAACAACATTGTCAGCCGAAAGTGACAACCCTTCGTTGGGCCAAGTTCTTTCCATCCAGGTTCCCTGTTCATATTACTGACCGAGGATGTATTATGGAACCTCCTAGTCACCCATCTTGCTGCTCCGCGCTGCACTTGTTCAAGATTTCTTGCTTGCTGTTGACTGTGGGGATCCCACACTGTGGAGCAATACTCTAAGGTTGGCGGACTATGGTCTTGTAGACAGTTTAGCCTTCTGGTTTTTTACTTTGAGATTTCTCTTCAGGAAACCAAGTTTACTGTTGGCTTTGAAACAGTCTTATCTATGTGCTTGTTCCAGGACATATCATTACTAAATGGTAATGCCCAGGTACTTAGCGGAGGTGACTTCCTCCAGAACCTCTCCATGCATTATTGTACTACATGCATGTCAGTTGTTAGCCAGTACTATGTAAAGTCTGTAAAATGGTTTGTTCAACGAACTAAACATCGTTTTTGACTGGACATGCTACCAGTAGTCATGTATAAATGTAGAATTGGGTTAGACTAGAGAGGATTTCAGGGGTTGGGCTCATCAACGGCTGCCCACAGAGAGCTCTGGGAACATGGTCATGCCCATATTACACAGGGTTGATTAGGCATCCCCCTGGCTAGTGTAAATTTCTGTTGGCTAGTGTAATAATCACAGTCACTAATAGCGCCACAGTCGGGGAGTATGATTACTTGATCCCAACACTTTAATAACTAAGGATGGCTGTACTGAAATTATATCTATAGATACCTATAGGAACCAGTCATTTTTTGGTCTTTGGCAAGACTTTTTGATCTTATCGCAAGAGCTTTGGCGCTTTTTTTAATGAAATGATCCTCTCACTGGGTCACATGACTACCACGGATCTGGCGATCATGTGACAGCAGAGATGTTATTTCATACGCATCAGTAAAATATAAATTAGGATAGCTAAAGCTCATGTTTATATATGGTATTTGTAGTGAAGATTACAGAATAGATCTAGATATAGATTCAAATTGTTGTAAAACGCCAGAATCCCAGACACTCAAAACTAGGAGACAATATCGTCAGTAGAATCAAGGACTACCAACTTTTTGACATTTATAATTTCCCAGGTTACTTTTACACTAGATCTATGTAAAATGACTGCATTAATGTGCTGACAGCAAGTTCATAGAGTAACATTTTCTAACATAACTAAAAATGTTACAGTAGACCTATATCAGAATAAAATAATGGAAATGATATGCTTTTTTTTTTTTTGCCACATTTACAATAATTTTTAATATCTTTATTGGTTTGCTAATTAGACACAACAATCTTTCACTGTACTAGTACTTTAAACTTTCAACCAATATTATTAATCTGAAAAAATATGATTGAAACAGGAATTACCTTGACTTTGGATCTTGAGAGCAGGCAGCGGCACTTCTGAGTAGCGGGTTTAAAGTAAGAATTCTATATTCTATTTGCTATATGCATTTAACGTAATTTAACGTTCATGTGTTTTTATAGTGACGGAGAACAAAATATATTGCTTATCATTTAATGTCTATTGCATTGACTTTAAAAACAGTTTGGTGTTCTCGTACTTTCTGTCAATCTCAAGAAATCCACAAAGATTGCATCAAACTGCAGTATGTGAAGACGCATACAATATATGGCCAGAGCAATGTCACTAAATTGCTTGGTCATATGATAATGCTCTTGTGTGAACATACACCTAATTTAAAAGCGTGTTAAATCTCTATTATTTTATATACCTTTCTCCCCAAGTTGCCTTGTCATCAAAACTGATTGGCTCTACAAAATTGCTGAGCATTAGGATATAAATCAATCGTCTTATCTTATAATTGACATTATTTTAAAAATTTTGCATTTTAGATTATAGATGGAGCAAAAAATTAAATTAGAAAGTTGCAAAAAGGGGGGGAGAAAAAGTGGGTTTGCCCCAACAGTGGTTGCGCAAAAGAGCTATCCCAAACAAAATTTAATGAAACATATTCAAAGCTTTCATGAGGAGATTGTTATTGGTAAGAATTTCTGTTAGTAATCAACCATAAAAAGTCATATTTCAAATGCAGAATACTTTACAAATGTATTTAGTTTAATAGGTATAACAGCTCAATCATGTAAATCCCATTTCACACCGATCGCCGATCCCGCGCTTCAAATTTCATCTGCAAGTTTATATCATACGCTTCCTATGTAGTGTTCCTGTCCATCATGCTTATAATTAATTAATGTAATGCAATAAAAAACATAAACTATCAAATGTTCAAAGGTGTTGGGATCATCATCATCATCATCATCATCAACATCATCATCATCATCACTCATCATCATCATCATCATCATCATCATCATCATCATCATCGGTGTTTTGATTAACAATTTTTCGTACTCCAATGAGTACATATGTTTTTAAGTTGGTTCTGTTTGTGTCCCATTTCTGGCAAAATAACAAAGGTCAAGGTCAAGGCCGAGAAGCTTAAAAGCTCACTTGAATTGGTCTTTAATGAAGAATTGCAAAGCAGTTACTAGCATGGATTGCACTGCATACAAGTAAATCAATCTTTATACATTATTTAATGTAATATAATTTCTCGCAGGTTTTTAATTTAATTTTTCTTATGCACCCACTTTTGAAGACAAGCCAAAAGCAAACAGAACACCAGTACCGTAATATAATTCTAGGTTTTAAATTTACAGAAGACAAGCCAAAGAGAACAAGATACGTTGAGAGAGAACATGAGTATAAGGTTACTTTGTACTAATTTTTTACAAACTTGAATGTCCAAAACTTAACACTTGTGTTGTAATTTTCTTGATAAAATGTTGCAATAGTAGTGAACATCGACATGCAATGACACCATTCTGTGGTCGAGAATAGCTTATTAACATCGGCAGTTCTCTATTGAACAATCAAAGCTCTGTTTGACAACTCCACTCCAGTCAGAGATTTTTCTTTGACTACTTTGCCGCTCATTCTCGATTCTTGATTGGTTTAGAGCCATATGAGATGTGAGTGTATCACTACTTTGCCGAGGTGATCTCACTACTTTGTGCTTGCTTCAACAGATGAACTGAAGCGACGCAATGAAAAGAAATAATGCTAGATGACAGTCACTAGTTACATTCTGCTATACATGGGTTTTCTGATCCCTAGCAACCATTGCTAAGGAACAATAACAATAATAACAATAAATAAATCTCAATAATCTTCAAATGTATCATTTATAGTCATTAGATATCAAAATTGGATCATATAAACGAAAATAAATGCTTTTAGATGGTGGTTGCTATGCGTAATCTGTTCCCTAGCAACAGTTGCTAAGAAAAGCGTCTGATTTGTTGGCACCACCCCTGAAAATGATGGGTAGATAAAATGGTAAAGAATCATTGTACCAAGTTTCATGCTTTTATCGTTAACCGAGCGATTTTAATGAAAATCTGCCAAAATTGAGTGCACTAGAAGCAAAATGAGATTGGTAAAGCCACTAAAAAGTTGTGGTCTATAATTATGGAGTCAATATTCTTTAAATTGTCTTGTAACCTTATTGTTAATTTAACTAAGTTTGTGGATGAATTTATGTACATGTATTATGTATTATTTTTCAGGAGCATGTCTTCTGTGCCACGAAAAGTGCAGAGAGAGATGAGACCAACATCAGAATGCAGAATATTTCTTGAGTGTATCAATGTGCAATGTTTAAAACCACATTATCAGAATTAACGTTCATTCACGGATTTCCGTTTGGCTGTCTATGCAAAAAACAGATGTTCATCCGACTCTTCAAAAGGGATACGACATGTATTTGTCAATGCTAACAAGAACCAGAAAGTTTCTTTGAATCAACCGCAAGCCACTGATGAAGTTGAACAAAATGGAAATGCAAACAGTTCTCCACAGACCAAAAGACCGAAGAAGACAGATGATGACGTGGAGAGTGAAATAACAAAGAAGGAGTCATGTTATATTACACTTCACGTTAGAGCCCAATTCTGTGACAACACAACTGTTCTGCGAGAGAACGTCTCCTCTAATAAACCCACACGCATTGAACAGCAGTTTGAAAGGTTTCGACAAGCGGATTCTATTCTGAAGAACCGAGATTTAGGCTACATAAACTCTGTCATAAAATTCACTGATCTAACTTACTTAGATGCCTTTTGGCGAGATTATTTGAATGGGTCATTGGTGGAAGCTCTGAAGGCTGTCTTCATTACAGATACTTTGAGACAAGCTCTCAACCATGAAGAAATAAAATTATTGGTAAGTGTTAATGAAGATGAATATTTTCCGAGAAGACGTAAACTCGTGAAAAACCTGATGTGAATTTCGAAACCATGAAAAGAACAGTCTGTTGCTTAATTATGTAGTAATAAGTGTATGATATTTGTGTTTATGTTAAAAAAAGTTTGATTATTGATGAATTTTTTTTATTATTGTTCATTGTTCAATAAATATTAGTTAAAAAAATAAGTTGGGATGAGTTCTAATTATTAGTACTTTAAAATTGGTAAGCACAAAGCAAGACAGTAAACACAAAATTAACATTAGAATGTAAATGACAAATTAATATTCTTTAACACATATATAAAAATCATTACCAAGAATTTAAACATACACCATAGAAAAATTTAATATTTCCATGCTAGGAATAACTACAAATATCTTGTGTTAATTAAAATCATTTAAGCCGCCCCAATCTGGATAAGTTCATGACGACTATTGCTAAAATAGAAAATAAACCTCGGCGATAATTGAGTTATTTACAGAATAAAATAGGATTCCATTAAAAGTAAAATATCATTGAATATGAAAACAAAACAAAGTTTGAGAAAGGATTATTACAATATTATATAAGGGGCGTGGGACATAAGAACCAAAGAGGAGGGAGGGATGCGCAGGACAACTCCCTCTAAGATTAATTTCTTGGTTCAATGTCATGCTGTGGCAGATATTATAGTATCTTAGTTTCCAGTAGTAAGGTTACATCTATTTGTGTGTATATTAAATTAAAATGCGCATGGGAAAATAGCAACATTCAAACCATTTACTTTTTTAAATACATTGAGAATGAGTCTGAAAGTCCTTCAAAGGTCTTTATTCTACCAATCCAGCCCAGATCCCTTTGTGGTGCAAAGCCGTTATAAATATGGATACTCTGAAATTGTCCTATTGAAGCTATGCAGTAGGGGGTTCATAGCAACTGTCAATCCCCAATTTTTTCCGCAAAGCATTTTTGGGGTTGCGAAAGCACTTTTTACCATTCGCACTGTAGTGTATATGTGCCAATTTGGGCAGTGTAAAAATGTTGAGGAAAAAGATAACTGTTGCAAACTTTTATATTTAAGGTTTTAGTCAGGTAGATATAAATAAATGTGGTGGTTCATAGTTGTGATCCAAGTCTTGCTCTCATGACTTAACATTTTAGAACGGACACCAGGTCATGGGCACACTCATGCTAATTACTCACACAATCACTCACTCTTTCAACCCAATGACCATACCTAATTAACGTGGCTCAGGTGCCACAGAGCTGTGTGTGCAACTATTTAGGTATGAGTTTGCTCAACACCCACAGAGCCGACTGGCAAGTGAACCCACTAATCGCCTGGTCACGAAGTCTAACTGCCTTTAGCTATTCACTCAGCCAAAGAAGCACATTAGGTAGATGCTGTAGAAACCAAACATTGGCTGGATGATAGCCACGGTATTATGAAGTGTAGGATATCATATAGACAGACACTGCAATACAATGTGGTCCTTATTGTGCATTCAAACCTCTCCTATTTAACAAAAGTAGAGTAAAATTGGAGTCAAAACACATTCCACATAAAAATCGAATTCAAAAAAAAGTGGGATCGGAGAAAATTTAGGGGGAATTGTCATGTTCCATGTTCAACTATGACTTCCTACGCCCATGTTCCACTATTTTTTTTTCCCCATTGTTCCATGTTCCACTATTTTTTTTTGACCCCATGTTCTATGTTCCAATTATCCTGTGTCACCCCCTTCTATGTACATAATGGCATATTTTCATAGCTGATAGCTGTTAATTAAAAAAACACTAAGCAGCAAGCTTGAGATGTAATGATAGATGTGGTAGTTCTCTTGATGAATGGTCAATCAAGCCCTGCTAGAGTACAGATTAAGGTTTTGTTCAATGCTCAAAGTTGAAAAATTCCTTCATACTGTGTTACGATGCTAGTGCACTGCAAATCCTATGTAATATCTGTTGTGTGTTTGCTGAAGAACACTGCGTTAAGTTTAAAATCCTGTACACTTGGTCTCACAGCACTAGGTTCATGTAGTTTTGTATTACGTTTTGTCTGTACAGCTGAATAATATATTTTGATTGTGATGTGTGCTATTGGTGGGAGAATGCAGATCTATCATTTTTTTTAATTAACTGTAAATTGTTATTTTATTGTTTGAATATTAAGAACAGTGTATTGAATTACATATCCAAGAAAATGTGAATGCTTAAAATTGTTTTCTATATTGCAATAGTCAATTGCACATTGATCACAATATGCCAGTATACCGGTAGAATGATTTGTTTGAAGACTACTATTAATAAAAACTGCAATGTTTTTAAGTGTTTTTAATTGATTTGTAATATACAAACAGTATTACTATTGCAAAATTTATCACGTATTAATTAAGTGAAGATAGAAACACTTGTGATGAATAACTGTATCATTATGAATTGTTTGGATTAGTTGAGAATGGTGTGCTTTCCGCATGAAGTTCATTTTTTACTGTGAATATGTGATGTTCTGTTAGCATATTGAACTACTTTGTGCTTCATAGATGGTAAAATGATTTGCTGTGTAAAAAATGCATTTGACCTCATGCAGAGATTATTAAAAAGAACTTCAAACGTGTGTTTTACTTGTCTTTACTTTAGCTAAATTCACACCTGTTTAACAAACATGTTAGAATTTAACAAAACATTGCACATCCCATTTGATTTACAGAATATACATTCCTCATGCACACTTCAAGCACGCACAAACCAATAACAAATACAAAACACGCACTTCACGTTCTGCAGGATTAATTTACGACTTTATGTAAGTACATTACCACCAGTGTACATAGCTACTCTTTAAGATTTGATAAGAACCAACAGGTCGAAACAATGATACATAATAAAACTTAATTTTGAACTTTTTTAAAAAAATTTTGGATAAATACAGCTGTACAAAGGAAAATGTAGCAAATTAACATGAGGCAAGGAGCTGTTTACCATATAACAAGTATAATATGTATTTTTGCATAAGAAATACTGTGGAAAACTTTCACTGAAGTCACAATAACATTGTCTACAAGTGTCCATGGTCACAAAAATAATCAAATAGCTTAAAATTTCTCATAGCACATGTATCTTGGTTTAAAGATGAAGAAGTATGACAAATCAGTTTTAATGTCCGTATTATTTTTTCCCTTTCTTTCCAGCTTTCTGCCTCTTTGGGATTCCTGGCTTGGCCTTCTTTTTGTTGGGGGGTGGTCTCCCTTTGCGGCCCTTCTTAATCTTCCAGTCACGTCCGTGCACCCAGCGGTCACGGTCCGCCTCCCACTTCAGCTGTTTCACGCCTGAAATACATTATAAAACAATGTTTACTTGATGTTGTCCATTGTTGGATCAAATAACATTTTGAAATACACTTCCACACATTCGACAAAATGGTGGCTGCAAGAAATTTTGCATCAGAAAATGTGTAATTATAAAGCTGTCAACCATATCTGCTTGCATTTACTACTAAAAGACAAACTACTAAACGGTGCCTCAGAGGTAGTGACGAAGATTATCATTCCTCACTTAAAATAGGCCAAGAAAAATCATACATCATTGGCACTAAGAAAACATTTCACATTGCATTCAGAAAAACAATAGGGCAAAAATTACATCAGTACATTATATCAGGGTATGTGACTCAGCTAGATTAGCACTCGCCAAGTGTGGCGAGCGACTTTCAATTTACACTCGCCATACTGAATTCACACTAGCCAAAAATGTCAAATTTATGATGCCATGAATAAACACTTATAGTACAAACACATTTATTAAATCACATTTTTACATTAATTTGTTAAGTTCTCATTCAGTCATTCTCGTCAAAATCTCCATCATAGCCTAGTACTTCAAATATTGAAGTCATTACTTGAAAATTAGATCTATAGTGTTATTTGGGGAAGAAGAACACGGTATCAAAGGACGGAATTACGTACACCGCTCTAAGTATGTCATAACTGTGCGTCTATAAAAAACGGAAGCCATATAGTTTGACACAACGCCTGTGGCTGCGCTTTGTACCAAATATACATTTAAAAATGGCTGCGCCCATGTGCAAACAATAACGCGACCTCAAATAACAATCAATCAATATCGAGTAATTTTGTGGGATAAAACTCATTAAAAGGACAAAAAATACACTCGCTAGTCCTGGCGAGTAGTTTTGAAGTTATACTCGCTAGCGGAAATTTACACTGGCCTGAGTTGAGTAGCGAGTGTCTAAACTACACACTGTTATATCATAATTATTTTCATCAGAAAATTCTGTATGCTTGGAAAATCTAAGGAAAAATTCATTATCATCAAATCTCACGAAATAAAAAAAAACATAAAGGTCACGAAATGATGACATTTTACCTGTGTACCGGTATGTATTAAAAATCTATGGAAAAAATCCATTAATATCAAATCTCATGAAAAAAAAATAAAAAAAATATGAATGTCATGATGTGATATCGATGACATTTTAATCACCCAGACGTTAATTAGGTACAGGTCATTGGTTTGAAAGTGTGTGGAGTCCTCTATATATAATAAGACCACTTTTCACAATCGCAAACCTTCATAAAGCTACCAAAATGAGCTACCTCTGCATCGAGACCACCTGACACTGGTCCTAATAGTTAGCTTGTACTGTACATTTTACCACTACTCACTGGCGTTGTCTTTGTTGGCCATGGCCTCCGAGCCGCCCATGTCGAACTTGGAGCCAGCGTTGTCGTCCATCAGGTGGGCAAACTCCTCCGCAGCCGCAAACAGACTCAGCGGGTCGTCACTGAAAATACACAGCAACGTACAGCAAGCAAAAGGCAACGAAATACAGTTTAAATGTATATAATCTATTGCTTTTTCTTTTGGTCATAAATGACTATCAATAGAAGCGGGTCGTCACTGAAGACGTGTCAATGTACAGCAAATGAAAGGCAACAAAACGGTCGTCACTGAAACCACATATCAACGTAAAGAAATTGAAAGGCAACAAAACACAGTGCAAGTATATACAATCTATTACTTTATCTTTAGGTCACGAATGATTATCATTTAGAAGCGGGTCCTCACTGAAAAAACACGTCAACGTAAAGGAAATGAAAGGCAATGAAACACAGTTTAAATGTACATATTCTATTGCTTTTTCTTTCCATCATAAATGTCTATCAATAGGAGCGGGTCGTCACTGAAAAATCGCGTCAACGTAAAGCAAATGAAAGGCCACTGTATACAATCTATTGCTTTTTCTTTCGGTCATAAATGACTATTAATACTAGAGATGGTGAGCATTTACAACATTTAAACAGGTATGCAGAGTATACAGCTCCAGACAAGTAATAATGTTCACAGATATGGCAGCAAAAGTGTAAGACGTGCCTCAGACGTGACGAAGATTGTAATTCCTCACTTAAAATAGGACACGAAAATCATACATCATTGGCACTAACGAAGAACTAACAGAGTCAGAACATATTTCACACCGCGTTCAGAAAAATAATCAATAGCAAATGTATCTGTTATTGATAAGAAACTTACTCCTTTTTCTTTTTCTTGGCCTTTGATGAAGACAGGAAGTTAAGTTTGTCCAGCTCATCTTCATCCAACTCCTGAACAGGCCTCTTTCCAGCTTTCTTGGTTTTAATGGGCTTTTTAAAGCTCACTGGAATTAACACAATGTACTTATTATAGAGAAACCGAACATGGAAAAAAAATTTATATGAATACATAACATAATTCATTGGATTAGTGCAGGATATGAATGAGCCTACCTGCCAGCTGAGTAATTTTTGCCCACTCTGGCGGACTTAAAAAAAATCACAGTCTGATGGGTAGGCTACTTTTTGGGACTTCTCAATTTAAAATAATGAAGGACTGCACATTTTTTTCCAGGGCTGACTACTTTTTATAGTTACCACCACTGTGGTCCATAAGCAAATTTTCACGAGTTTCATACCCTGGTTAGTGGCTATTCAAGGTGGAAAAAAAAAATGGTTTAAAATCCATCACAAAACAGTTACAAAGCAATAATGTCAACAGAAATCCACTCACCTTCATGATCATCCTCGTCATCCGAGAAAGAGATGGCTTCCTCATCAAAGTCATCATCATCTGCCTCATCGTCATCCTCCCCACTGATGTCACTCGCTGCATCTTCATCCGTCGCTGCGTCTTCCCAGTCAGCCTCATCACCTTCATCCATAACCTAGAAAGGTAATAAAACAAAGATTAGCGTTTGAAAAATGCAAGTCATCCGATTACAAAGTGGACATTTGAAGGTTGAATTCACGAGTTTTATCATAAAATAATTTCCCTCATTTTCAATTCAATTTTGAAATTTTTTGGTTTTCCCATGTTTTTTCTAGGGTGGATGGTGGTGTATTTTCTTTGTTTATAAGAGTTTGTGGCTACCAGAATGAATTGATATCAATAATGCAGGCTGGTCATATGATTAGGTAGCTGTCATAAATAAAGCAGATATACTGACCATTTAAATCAACTAAATACTCACATAGTTGAATATTAATCAATCAGGACAGTTTAGGTAACCAGAAAAAGTTTTAAGTAAATGTGCCTCAGAGGTAGTGACGAAGATTATAATTCCTCACTTAAAATAGGACAAGAAAATCATACATCATTGGCACAAAAACAACGCTCACGTTATTTAAGTTTTCTCTTTTCAATACATGATCACCAAATGCAACAAGTTTTACCATTTTGATAAATGTCTTTTGCAACAATTAGAAGTAAATTAAAAGTTTACAATGATTCTTCTATTATACCCCATTGAGCATTTAAAACTAAGACAATTTGCATCACATGTATCTTCATCACAGATAAACAAATGAATCCGCAATCTAAACAAAAAGCTTTTACCAGTCCTCTCATCTCCTCGTCATCATCGCCGAACTCAGGCTCTTCATCAGACAAGTCATCGTCCTCGTCAGGGAAATCATCGTCACTGCTGTCATCTTCTATATCTCCTTTATCCTTCTTCTTGCTGAACTCGCTATGATTGGAGAAAACATGTTTCACTCAGCAGATTCTCACATACACTCAGAATAAAGTTATCAGCTCTTTTAAGAGATCTAAAAAATCTACGGTGCTAAATTTGTTGGAATGGACATCCAGATATAAATATAGTGATATATGTTTCATTGAAAATAAAAAATTATAAAAGTAATGAAACTGGGTAATAAAAATAGGTCTTACTCAGTAAAATTGAAGTCAACATCATCTGCATCCAACGATTTCTCATAGTTACCTAAAAAAGATACAATACAAAAGCGTATAAAAAATATTTGCATCATAAGCTACTATTTAATAGTGCATTTCTTTAATTATTTATAAGAAAACAAAATAGAAATAAACAAACACATACCAAGAATATAGTCATCGAATTCTTCACTTTTAACGCTATCAGCATCAGAATCATAACCTTCTGGGAGGTTTTCTGACTTCTTAGCTGCCAACTGAGAAAATTGTCTAAAAATAATGGAAAATGATTGTTTATTTTTAATGATTTTATATCTGCGCTAAGAGCAAATTGGGATATCTAATTAGGACATTGTTATGGAGCAATTGGTGTTTCAATTGAAAGAAATACAGACCTATAAATAAATTTCTCATCGGCTGGTATGTTTTCCTCCCCCTGTGCGAGATACTCTTTGCTGGTGACAGGAATGGCGCGCACCCCCACTGCACCAACATTCTGATGACGGAACTTGTCCTGACGCTTCTCATCTACAGTATTTAAATCATCATTTGTTTACTATTCAAAACAGCTGGTATATCACCAGCATAGTAAAAGTTCTAGAAATGTTTAATAAAAATAACTACATGTAATTCAGAGCATCTTATCTGAATCTACTATTTATCTAAAACCCCACCTCCTTGTTCCTTCTTCTTTGGATTCCTATAAACATATCTGTCGAGAAACCTGATGTTTGTGAAATCTTCCAACGGGTCACCGGAATAATGGATCCTTTCTCCCTAGAGCAAAAACATGGAGAATGTTTTGATACATTACAGTTAAGACGATATTGTAAAATCTATCAATTGCAGATTCGTAACCCACATACAAACTGTTATTTTCAAACCAAATCAGAACTATTTTATCCTTGCATCATCGCAAACACTTCACGGGAAGTTCTGCTTGGCCTGAACAATACACAAAGATTTTGGTCATGGTAAGAACCACAAAAAACAACATTATTAAAAATAGAGAATCATTAAATAAACGGTGCCCCAGAGGTAGTGACGAAAGATTAAACATTCCTCACGTAGTAAAAAAAATCACTACGCACAATATAACTGGCATTTTTCACAGTTTTAAGTTGGACAAATATCTGGAGTCAGGTGCCTCCATAAATACTTCCATTTTTTAACATGAAAAGAAATGGTGCTAATTTTTCCCGGTTCTTAACTTTCCAGCATCTAGTTACAGGATAATGGATTTCCTAAGTTGGACCTCTCCCCCAACTATTTTTAAGATGACCCCCCAATCACATGTTAATCTATAATCATTCCCTATTTTGGACAAATATCTAGTGTCCCAGCTAAGTGGAAAACTCACTTCCAAATCACCCTGGGTTTTTGAACCAATTTGCAAAAACAGGTCACATAAATTATGTTAATCCAAGCAAGGTGAAACATTTCTAGTTTTCCAATTGAACTTTCAGGCGATACTGATGTGTCCAGCACAATGACCTTGGTCTCACCTTCAGGATGGATGTGGCAAACATCTGGACCGTGGGGTGGTAGTGGGTGGTCAGCTTGGTGATCTCCACAACGACCTCATGCTCGGCCTGGCAGAACAGTGGGTTGCGGTGCTGGCCATCATACGTCACTGCCTTGCACCGATCTGTGATCGCATAGATTACATTACGTTTCATTACCACTGAATGGTTTAAGTGATTCGTGCATGCAATTCAGAAGTATTTGTTAATAGCACTGTAATAATTTAAGACATTTTTTAAAAAAAAAAGTTGTGCCTCAGAGGTAGTGACGAAGATTGTAATTCCTCACTTAAAATAGGACAAGAAAATCATACATCATGAGCACAATAATAAACGTCCTTATTCATGGAGAAAATAAACCTGATAACACTTATTAAACCTTTATTTTTTAAACGAGAAAGTCTACATAATAAACAGGTATAGTTTAACAAAATGAACCCATTGAAACAGGAGTCACTTACTTTCTCCTGTGTTGGACCTATGGATCCAGGAGGCTGCCGTCACATGACCCTTGTTGCTAAGCACCACATTCACTTCCTCTTCATGGTCCGCTGGCTTGTGGTCTGTGTCGTTTGAGCTTTCATCCATCTTGTTTGTTTCATCCAACTCTGGGTCAGGAGCATCCACAAAGTGCTCTTCTTCATCATCAGACTCCTAGAAATCAAAATACACAAATCATGATCAAATAGAAGGATAGGAGGGAAAGGAAAGAGAAGACCAAAACAGACTTGGGATATAGTCATGCAGAAAGTATTGTTTAGATCTAGAAGTAGTATTCATTGCATTGGAAATTGACAAGGCACCTATACTGTGCGTGAAATATATTAATTTAAATTTTAATTTCATAGTTTGTTATTTTATTTTAAATCTGAACAACTACAAAGAAACAAGAACCAAAAATAAAATCATGCAGAAAGATCTGGCACGTTTTGGCATGGGTTTGATAGATGGCTTGTCAGGACGGTTGAGATGTAGACTGTCACTGGGCAGTCAGGCCACACCCTCTGCCCTCTGAATGAGGAATAATTACGGCCTGCTCAAATAAACTTAGGATTTGATTGATTGATTGAAATCAATCTAACAAATCCTATTCAAGTTCTTTGTATCCCAAAGTACTAAGTAGGGCCTTAGACTAGATGGTGATTTGGCTCAAATGATTGCACCGCACACCATGATCATTCGGGTCATGTTCTACACTTGCAGGTCTATCTTTATTCTTTCTTTCCTCTCAAATGACAGTCGAATTTATCCATCATAGACTGAGACCAGTGTTCTGCATTAATTTGTAAGAAAATATATGATTAGCATAACCTATGAGCAAATGTTTTCAATATCTTAAATTGTGCCTCAAAGGTAGTGACGAAGATTGTAATTCCTCATTTAAAATAGGACAAGAAAATCATACATCATTGGACAGATTAAAAAAAAGAAAAGAAACAAAATCCAACTACAATATCTATATGATGGCAAATATATCCCAAATTTGTCATTGATCTAACTTTTCTGATAATATACATGTAAATCACATCTAAAAATGTAGATACCTCACTCATCTTGGCCAAAACCAAGATATCCTGCTTAATCTTGGAAATCTGAAAGCACATAACAAACATTAACACACAGAATCACAATTTCAATATCATTAAGTTATTCTCAACTAAAATATGAGAACACATAATTCATTAATCTTTTCTCTTTTAGTCAGTCACAAAACTTTTAAAACTAAAACTAGTACTAGCTATAACAGTAGAACCTCCAGTTTAGAACACTACAAGACCGTTTCTCACTGTCCCAAGCCTTCCATGACGCGACCACTGCAAACCTCAGTAAATAGACCACCTCTCTATCAATACCAATTGCGACCAGTCCACAAGGTGGTCCTTGGAGGTTCTACTGCGCCAATATAACAATAAATTGTGCCTCAGAGGTAGTGACGAAGATTAGAAATTCCTCACTTTGAGTAGGACTGCAAAATCATACATCATTGGCATGTACACGTTAAGATTATACACAGTGATCATGACGTGGCGCTGTAGCATGTTATGCGTTACCTCTGACAGCAGGATGAGGGCGCCACAGATGAACGGTGGCGCCATCTGACAGCAAACCTGCAGCAGACGCTTGATGAACGCCTGCAGCAGAAACAAATAAAAACAAATGTACACATTTATAGTTTTGTTGTTCTTTTCGGCTATGTTTCAAGTAAAAAAATTTTTTTTTTTAAGTTGTATAATCCCCTTTTATTTAACCTGTTTTTGAGACTGATGTCTCTTTTTTATAAAAAAAAACACTATCAAAATGTACACATGAAACTAGAACAATACCTAGAACATGGAGAAATAGACATAGTGAAGTATAGCATCGGTGTTAGTTAAAAGCACAACTTCAGCAGACAAAGGCAAAATATGTACTGTCCTGCATAGGTCAAGCAGTCAGAATGTGTTCCAACTTTATTGAAAATCCTAATTTACTCATCAGATCGAGAGGATTACAAAAAATGCAAGTGCCTCAGACATAGCAAGATCAATGTTCCGCACGACTAATAGGATCAGTAGAATTATATATTATCGGGATTAATTTTCAGCTCATTTTATAAAAAAAATTTGGTAAAGCTTAAAAGTTAATCGCATTCAATAGCCAACCTTAATTCTGTTTTCAACGACATCTTTCTTGATGCTCTTGAACAGCAGATTGAGGAACATGCCAAGTTTGGGAGACGCCTGCAGACCTGGATCTAGAAGCTTCCGGTACAGTGCCGAGTAGTACCGGTCCGACATGCTATCACTGCAATGTAAAAACAATAGTTTCAAACTTCTTGTACACAAAACATTGAAGTTTATTTGACTACAAACACATCAAAAATTCACTGAAAAATATTACTGTATAAAAATGCAGCTTTTCACAAGTAAAAAAGGGTCGTAGCCAGGATTGCAGAAGATTGGAGACAAACTATGTTGGGCGAGGATGCAGGCAAACTCCATAGTCGCACAGCTTTTCTCAGTGGGTTTGGGGGCAGGCTCTCCCAAGATAATTTTGAAAATGAGACCATTTTTCATAGCGTCTGAGCACATTTCAGAGATAAAAATAACCTTAGAAATAAATATGTTAAAGCTCATGTTTATTCGAGGTTTGACTGATAAACAATCCCCACAAAAACAGTTGCCTGCCTCATCTCAAATGTGGCTACGGCCCTGTAAAGGTTCACAATGACATCATATACACCGCGCAGTCTAACGACCACATTTTACTTGTAAACACCTACAAGACTTGACATTGAACATGTGCCTCAGAGGTAGTGACGAAGATTGTAATTCCTCACTTAAAATAGGACAAGAAAAATCATACATCATTGGCACAGCACAAGTTGGCAGATTGACGTGTAGATAAATAAGATAAACTCGTACCTGGCGTCTGTGACCTGATACAGCAGCATCAGCGCCTGGATGCTCGTGTTAAAGTTGACAATGTGCACCACTTTATAGAGGGGATCCATCATCTCCTCAATCTTGGACTTGTCCACTGAAAATAACAACATTTATTACGGTGATCAAAGACGTATATTCGTTTCATCCATTATTCATGGTCAAAAGAATATGTTCTAGATACCTATAGGAACCGATGAAGCTATCATACCAGTAAACAGGTTCTTATCTGTATCTAAACGTGTTCTTTTCAATTACAGTGATGTCATTTCATTGGATTTAGATAGTCAGTCTTTACTAATTTTATGATATTTCTTCACCATTCCGCTGTCACCTAAGTTATTAAGCTAAGTTAAACTGTCCGATATAAACATCTATTCACGGACCATTGGACCAGTTGGATGAGATTTTTCTCTTATCAAAATGTGCCTCAGAGGTAGTGACGAAGATTGTAATTCTTCACTTGAAATAGGACAAGAAAATCATACAGAGATCACAACGAACCAGTCATTAAAAAAGAAATACTTAAATGGAACAATGCTTGTATTACCTTTAGCAAAAGGATATGCCCTGTTGACGCCTGTAAGAAGCGCACCCATCATCTTTGAATCTACTTCACCCTTCTTCATGTAGATCTAGGTAGATAGAATAAAAACTGCTTAACTTCAGAATGATTTGAAACTGACAATATTATAACATAACTAGATGCCACACGCCATCATTCTGACATTTGTTTTCAAACCAACATACATACATTTTAGTGACGTGTGTTGGTTTTGAAAACTGTGTCTGAATGATGGGCATCTACAAAATATTTGTTATAAAAAGAATTGACAAGGTTCTGGATGTAGAAAACTCTTTACAAAATGATGCAAATTGAAAAATGTCAATGTTAACTATACCTTGAAGAAGGAGAAATAGATATTGATGAGCTTAGCAGCCAGAGTACTTTCTTTATGGCCCAGTATAAGCTGGTTGAGGAAACAAACGCCATAGTACCTACAATTCAATACATACACTGGCCTTACTTTGTGAGCACGATGTGTGACTGAATATAGTGAATGTCCTCAACTACAGAACCCAATTTGCAGCCACAAATCCTTCTATTGTAAAAGATTTCTGTAGTCTAGTCCATAATCTACTTACATCATTAAAAGGTAATGAATGATAACATTTTTCGTTATTTTGTTTTTTCGTTGTTGAGGATATTCACTGTGTAAATTTTGTTATGCCCGAATTAAAAGATAACAGCATATGAAAATACAATTCTGATAGATAACTTCTAAAGTTTTGGTACTGGAAAATAACTGAAAAAAGCAAATGTGGTTGCATTGTAGGTTTACTCGCTAGCTGCTGCCACTGATTTGTCTGAACATATTGGCAACAGTCCAAATCGTTATGGCAAGCGAGGAATTAACTTTCATGAGAATATGACTACTACCACGGGCATGTGTATCAAATGACAGAATACGATACTACATCATATTGGTTTTTTTTTATCACGTACGTACTAGACATTAGCCACTCGTCCGCTCGTGATGCGAGTAAAAACTCTTGGAGGACGAGTAAGAAGTTTTAGCAACTCGTACTCTTGACGAGTAGCAATTCTGGTCAAGTTTGCATACAGATGTAGAGTTTGTGCAAGGAGGACGAGTACATTTTTTGCAAGAGTAAATATTGGAGGGTTACTAGTGCTGCCAAAGAGTAGCACTTTTCTACCTAATCCTAACCCTGGGCCCTTGACCGAAGTAAGAGAAGATGGCCTTACTGTGCCTTTGCTGCGATATTTGGTCGGTACAGGATTCGCTCCACTTCACTGACAACCACGGCCTTCATGTTGGGGTGCTGCTCAACTGCAATAACAGTAAAAAACATTCGTAGAGAATGCAAACATCACTGTGTATTTGGTATGTAGCAAGTGGTTTCATTTATATTTTTAGTTATTCTTTTCTGCTACATTTCAAGCCAAAGTTTTAAAGTTAAGTGATCCTTTATCTTAACTGTTTTTTTCAAAAACCCTTAACAAAAATATGAATAAAGAATGCAAACATGTTTTGTAATTGGAAATCACGTCTGTGGATATAACTGCTATAGGACGTAAGGTTGTCATTTGAAATCTACGAAATCAATGTAAAAGATGATTGTTTATTAATCAATCAAAATCATTTTACAAGTAGACTATCTCTTATAATAGCAGATCATGTCTGTTCATACAACTGTTATTGGTGATACGCTTGTCATTTGAAATCCATGAAGTCTATGTAAAAGATGATTGTTACTATTTTAAAAGTAGACTACCTAATCTGGACAATAGATGAGTTGATTGAGCGGCCACTTTGTTGTCTGGGTCGCCAAGTTTATTGACTATCATTGCCAAAAGCTCCTGAAACAAAATATTGCACTGCATTTTACAAGTCATGTCAGAACAATCAGGACATGAAAATCGATTTTGAACCTATGAATTTCAAAATAATGGCAAGGTACAAGTATTCCATGTTTAGGACACCCTCTTTAATCCACAGATCTTCGGATAATCCACAATTAGCCGTAAGATAATTGAGGAGTCAGATAAATATTGAGAAGGGCAGTACATACACATATATGAAAAAAAATGACCCAAACAGCATGTAAAATACTTCCCCCGAGACGAATGTACTGAAGAGGGAATCTAAAAGAGGACATACATTACGGAAATTGGAGATATAACTATTTTAATGACATCAATTGACAATAGTGAAAACCATACCTTTTCTTTCTCTGGCTTGCTACACAGCAAGTGTAAAGCAGCAGCTGAAAAATTGAATCAAAATTGTGGGTAAGTGATAAATACTGTCCAATAAAAAAAACTTAAATTTTTTACGATATAACTTAGACAAAAAATTATTCAAGTCACAATTGACACAGTTGAGCTAACAAAAATTGATGAAAATATTTCAAGTATTCTTTAGATTCCAATTAGAGAGGGAACATCTTCTTCGTATTACATATGAAACCAACTGGTATTGAAGTGAATGCGAATGAGCAAAGGACTTACCCAGCGCCTTCTTTTTGGTAACTGCTACCGTGTCCCGCAGAAGCTCCTGAAAGGGAACCGAATGTAATATCATCTACTCATTACGTTTGAAAACACTCATATGCTCTTTCAGTTATGCAATTTTTCAGCACAGTGAAATGTTTTTTTTCTAAACAATAAGTCAGTAATTCAAGATGACACTGCAAACGTTACACAAGGAAATCATTATTCACACTGAGTACATCATTTATAGATCCTGTCACCAGGATTCCAACACATGTTTGGTCATACTTTATCTAAAAATATTACAAGACATGTAGATGTGGTCGCCAGAGTCTCGACATATGTCAGTCTCGTCACACTTACAATTTAGCGACGTGATGAGACTCTGGCGACAGCATCTAGTACAAACTGATGAAATTCGGAACGGATGAGTGTACAATGGACCAATCTGATTAAGTCTCAAATCAACATCATCGGTTTTCACGGCTTGATCACTCAAACTGCCTTTACAAGTCCAACCAGTGGGCCCAGTTGTCTTTCATTGACATTGCAGCTGAACATTTCGGCAGTGGATATGAGGATTGCTGTACATGACGATGCAAATCAATGGTTTAAAATTAAAGGAACAAGATATTTCAATTAGCATTAAAAAACAGTTAACATCCCAAAGCATTCAATGAACACTTACCCCTAGTCGCCTCGTAAAGTCTTCGTAAATTCTCTTTAATTGATCTTCATAGTACCAGATCATAAGCCGTTTATCTCGACTGTCTCTATTACCTGATGCCAGCCTATCGACCTCAGAAAGTGGATGCTGCAAGAACAAAACATGCTTATTCAATAGGTAAATAGTAGCCAGTCTATGGTAAACATATTTTTAGCAAAATTAACGTACACCAATAACGTAAACCCATGTACGCTGTGATGTCACATGAATGTGGGTAACGCAAGAATAAGCGTGAAAGTATATGCTCCGGTGTATTCAATGAAGAAACTATCATTAAAGACTCGAACACCACAAGCTGTCCATGTATAAGGTCTAAAACCACTAAAATATAAATCTTATGTTACTTAGTAAACAAATCAATAACTTGAAGCATTAGAAATATATCGTATACGACCATCCAAGCGCCCAGGGCTGTTAAATTGAAATTTTCGCAAACTGGGGGGTGGGCTGTCACTCGAAACTGTATTCACTGCATACTTCTTAAAGACAATTTGACAAGCCGTAAATTCACTATACTCCCCTTCAGTGCCAGACACGCATTTTTGCTATGCGTGTTATTCACAGTGGGGGGCCAGTTGTCATAGTTGAAATATGATCCTTTGTAGCTCTTACATTTTCATCAGAACATTTTCACATTTACAGTACACATTCAGGAGACAAATAATAGTTTCTTATTTTTACCATTATAAATAAAGATACATACAGCATAAAGTTAAATTTTGACAATTTCGATAATCGTCCATTCATTTTGACAGCTTGCGTGGTTGATTTTAAATAAAATGGTAGCAGTAGAAATTTTAAGTGCAGCTTAATAGATACAAAAAACACCATAAACCATCCCTATTTCATAATAATATATTTTTTACTTACAATATTACGGACCAAAAAACAATACAGGCACCAGTGCTACCACTCGACCACCCGACCAAAACATCATTCGTTTTGATAGAAATACTAGATTTCTAACGTCCACACTTATTGGGTAGTTTGCCAAACGGTTTATTTGTGATTCGGTATCCAAGATACAATAAGATGGAGCGTGGGTGACGAATAATATGATAATTTTTCTTCAAAATGTTCAACTTTTGTCACTCTTACCAGAAGCCGGTATTTCCTGAAAATCAGCCTTGCGCAGCGATGTCGCTGATATAGAATCGTAGAATCCTCTTGATAAAGGCTAATTGGGGGTTCCTTAGCATTGTCAACGTGTTTTGTGGCTTGAACCTAAGAATACCGCTATTCATTTTGATTAAGGCTCAAAATATATATCTGGATATGACCTTGATGAGTCTAGTTTCACATTTGTTTAAAATGAATAAGAGCTTTCACGAGGATTCAAACCATATACGACAACCCATGGTTTTAAATGAACAAATAAGAGTATTTCGCGGCTCAAAATTGCAGCAGATAATGCGTGTTTGGTGGGTAAATATTCGATTCACACTAATATAATTAAAACATTAACACTATGCTGCTTATTTACTTCTAGAAATGATTGTAAAATGTCAAAAAGTTGTTGTTGTTGACATACCGGAATTTGAGACTAGAAACACGAGTGTTTATATACAATATGGCAGACAAACTCAAACTGTTTTTTCTGAAAACTGAGGCATATATGCGCCTCGGCAATAAAACACGTAAAATCTGAGGTGCATATATGCGCCCCATGGCACTAAGCGGGTTAAAGACAATTAACAAAAAGAGGGGGAGGGCTGTTACACCAGGGTGGGCATTTGGATGGTCATATACAGTACATAAAAATCTAGATTTTTAAAGGCAATTTACCTGATCAAATGATTTTAATTTTGCACCGTCCGGCAGTAGTTCGGTACTAAATAAATCCTTCAACGTATCTGTAAAACAATTGAACATCATGATTAGCAAAATGTATATTGAATTTCAAAGAAAATGGTGAACAATTGAAGTTCTAATTCTTACCCAATGCCATTAGACACTCCCTCTTATGCTTCTTGTCCACCATATGCACAATTTTTTCTAATATGGCCAAGCTGTGAATAGGTGAGTCCTGAACGACAAGAGTATACGCAGCCATTTTGTCAGACAATGTTCCAGACATCATCACAGTCCTAATCCAGCCAGCATTTCCCTTTTTCTTCTTTTCTTGCTCTGGTTTGAGAAAACAATATATGATTTTACTTCTATTATATATTCATAGATTTTTATAATTTAGAAAGGAAATTCAAAAAGAACAAAGAAATCCACTTACGTTTCTTATATAATTCTACTTCCGTATCCAGTAGATGCTCTGCATCCCTTTTCAAACTGATCGAAAGGCTTGAGTCTGCAGACTTTTCCAAGGCTAATGCATCTTCTGAAAACTAACAATAAACACCACTAATTTATTAACACAACTAAAATGCCTTTCGGATCAACAAATTGTACAGATCTGATGTTAATTTTGTACACTATACAGCTTGGGGGGCTAATACAAGTAGCATACCATCTATTCACATGTAATGGCCCCTGGGCCTAACATTGAATATGGGCACAATGTTTACATGCGGGCCCATGGAATTCCATTTTCCACCAACAAATCTGACTTTATTTCAGGGCAAGTCACTATTTTACCGGCACCGTTTTTTTATTCCAATTGCTCATTGCTATTAGATGTCACGTTCACACAATTTTTACCGCTACAAATAAAGGTATCCTGGACATACAAAATAACCAGCATGATCTAGCCAAACGCATTTTCGTACCATGATATAGAGGTTGTACTGTAAACGACAAAGCTGTGCTGGTAATATTTGTCACGTGCCGGACCCGCCATTTCACGGAAAAATACATATCTTCGATGCAACTATCAGATTCCCGTAGTGAACCTATATCCCAGACATAATGATTAAACAGAGCTAAAAAAAAACGTAGTTTTACATTTTTTCCCCTGTAAGTTCATATTTCTGCAATGGTACTAAGATTTTAGTAACTATTTTGATACACCCTTGTACGTTGTTCACCTGGCGGCTATGTTTGGTATTACGATCATACATCAACATTTCGAATAGAAAAGAAGTGTATCGGGCTGAGACCCGAATCTCCACATGTAAGAGTCTGTGGTTTAGGAATATGTTAGCCCTCTATTTCTAAATAATCCAAAGCTTATTCATCACCAAAATGAAGGTGGGCATAGAGTTCAAACTTACGCTCATGGGCCCATAAGTAAATATTTAAAAGTGCCCTAAACCATCACCCAGGGGCTTTATTGTGTGAATATTTGGTACATTTCTTGAGTACTTTTGCATTTTTAAGACAGCACATTAACAATAAAAATGGGGAATTACTAATTGGCCAGATGTTAGTAAACATATTATATTGTTTGCAAATAGTGTGCATGGATGGATGCAAAAACTACCTGCTGATGCATCCAATTACCCCCATCTTTAAACAAGAGGTAATGCCTCGGAGTAAGAGTTTTCGGTATCTTCGGAATGAAGGCCTCTTTTTTAGTAACGACAGCTGGTGAATCTTTTTTAGTAACGACAGCTGGTGAATCCACTATTTTTTCAGATTTTTTTTCTTCATTACTTTCAGGTGCCACAGCCAATTTAATTTTCTTTTCTTTCTTCTTCTTTTTCTCCGTGCTTCAAATAAAAAATATCAATTATCAATAACAATTAACTTCATTATAATTCTAGGGGTTCATATTGTTTGAGAAAAATATCTTGTTACCCGGGCTTGTTACAAAATAATAAATGCATCTCGTACACTTTAATCATACGCGCTTATCAAAGTCATGGTTTCGTTCACTGATTCCAGAGACTGAATGAGATCCGTGGCGGATCAAACTAGCTACTAGATTTTAAGTTGGCATTATCTTATCAAAACGCGAAGTTTGAAAATAATACCACTTCTATAAGTGTGTACGTCTAATTACATTAATGCTATAAAGAAAAAAAACTTTCTTTATTATGCACCACACTCTACTTTAAATCATTCATAAGTATAACTTTCGAAGTAATAGACCATAACTGTGATAGCTAAAAAGAATTATGGCCGAACATTTAGAAATCAAATAAAATTGATGCCAGGACAAGAAACAAATGTTTTTAGCATACCTGTCATCGTCTGCCATCAAGTCATTAAAACCCAACTGTTTGATTAAATCTTTAATCTACAAAAATACAGAATTATTATTTAAAAATGAAACACTGACAAACTGCTTACATGTGTATATTTCCATAAAGAAATAAGCATTTTGAATGTCCTATTTTTTTTTATATACTATAAGCATGTCAGCTTGACAATCTACAAATACTTTTTGCATGAAAAAACATAGGCAATGAAAAGTTAACCTCATCTTTCTTAATTGGCTCAGCGTCCAAATCTTCCTTGCCTTCTAATTCTTCAATATCATCATCAACTGAAGTTATTAGCTCGTAGTCTTGCTGCAAAATAAAATTTACTACATTTGTCATGACATTTGTATAAATTTACATGGTTAATTCGACTTCATTCCAGGGCTGTGAGACTGCACTCTACATTTATAAGTAACCTACCTGTCTACCCGGAGTTGCTTGACTTTAAACAGATGAAATCCGGTAAATGCTCCTCCCTCCCCATCCTTCCCCCTGTGCCATATCCCTCGCACCATCTCCCATCAGTATACGCGAGGAGCAGACTAAATGTTCCACCTTCTCCTACCCTTCCTTCTGCCGCCACTCCCCCCCCCCACCACTTCTCTCCCCCATACCCATCTAAACAGGTCCAGAACTAATGCATCTCCACCACCCCCTTCATGCTGCTGCTCTAGTTGAAACGGATAAGATCTGGAACACATTAAATGCTCCTCTCTTCCTCACCAACTACCACATCATATCCCCACTGCCCCGTAATATGAAAATACACACCCTTTCTGTAACCACCACCCTCCCCAGCTCCCTCATGTGACTGTACATGTGATTAGAACGTACGTTTGCCTTTCACAAACGTTTATCATTTTACGTACATGTGCACTGAAAACAGCATAATAAAGATGTTTAACAATACTTTTTTCTTCTATTTTAATAGTAAAAAAGGATATATTTGGTTTGAATTATGGATAAAACGACCCAAGTTTTCCTAATTGTACACACATAATTTGGAGTGAGTCAGTCTTCTGGTTAAAAAGCCTTATGGGAGCAAAAAAATTCCTTATTCATTTATATATATATACATGTGTAATGATACAATGTAATGTTAAAATAATATTGAAACAGTTAAATGACAAGATACGTACCTTGTTTCCACCTAACTTCAAAACATCTTCCAACGTAATCTCACTATCTTCTTCTGAAGTTGTAACAGCATTATTCTTCTTGCTCTTTTTCTTTCCATTCATGACCTGTAGGATATGCATTGTATATCATTAGACAAGGCAACGGGCTTAGTTGTTCTATCAGGACCAATATCTACACTCAGGGTTGGGTTTCGTACGGTACGAAACTAGTTTCGTACCGTACAGGTGTACGAAATTGTACAAAACCGTACGAAACCTAGATGACTGGGTAATACCTGGATGAAACTAGACAAAATCAAAATTAATGTTGGCTTTCTGATGTTACCTCAGAATAATAGCCCCAAATAGGGTCCTTTGGCCTGCCACCAGGTTTAGACATTATGCTTTTATTGATATATGTGTGCCTTGCTTGGAAGAACTAACACTAATAGATAAGACACAGCTTTACTTAACTTATATACAGGCTGGTGAGAAGTTGTGTACAGGTGCTACTGAATCACATGCAGTGCATACATGACACTTCTTACCAGATTTTTGCAACAAAAAATATCTCATGTCAAATTACTTGACTCTGCAAACAACCTATGCAAACAAATCCTTCTCCAACACAATTAGAAATCAAGTAAATCTTAACTGTATTACATAATACCATTGTCCTTACTGGCTGCCATAACTGGAAGTGACTAACTGCTAACTTCTATTCATGGTTTGAGTACATAACTGGCTTGAATATTGCTTTTAAATACATGTATATCAATCAAGTCTATAGGGTTTTGAATTATTAGAGTTGTACAAGATAAAATACATGTATGTGGAGAATGTAAGTCAGGGAATATATGAAACTAACAACTAACAAAAGCTATACAAGCATTTTTATCTTTCATGTAGCTTATATATTTATGAAAATGCATGCATCAGCTGGCATGTATTAAGCAGTTTTTGAAATAGTTTATATATTTACGTTCAGTTTTGCACAGTGTACAGTGGTTAAAACACACTTGTACGAAACCCTATCAACCCTTGGGGGGGCAAGGGGGTCGCAGAATTGTCCACCCCTGAAATAAGGGTTGGGTGTGTCATGAAAAATCTATTGTCCGACGTCGGACACGTTCCCTACACTTGAGTCCACCCCCCTTCCAGTATTAATGCCATGACGCAGCACTGTCAGATATTCACAACTGTGTCAGTGCATTGCCTTAGGCAGGCGTTGTTTAAAAGCTTTGCAACAGTTTGTGTCACTCATATTTTGATGGTTGCCATTCCAAACTCTTACTGTCTTTGAACAGGTCTGGATTACACGGCTTCGATCAGCACACACACACTTTGTGCATTTTAATGTTTAAACAATTGCACCACAGCTATTAACAGGGCCACAATAGTGTTTGATGTGCCAAAATGAAGCTACTTTAATACTTAAATTGTTGCATGATAAACACAACTGTTATGATTCATTAAAATTATATACGATCTATGGTGCAATTCGTTATGGCATAATGTATGCACACCCATTTCGTGCATGGCGATATGCGACTTGAACATGCTTATTTACATTAGACATTACTAGAAATATTATTTTTACACTTTGGAACCCGGAAAACAATCATTTTAATACACCAGTTTTCTACTGTTTGTAGCCATCTGCTGGTTTTAGACAGGAACTACTGACTCA